>JACSYO010000512.1:297500-404737 GCA_016806645.1 Ophiodon elongatus | reverse complement strand
GTCCCTCTTCACACAGTCGTCGTCCCTCTTCACATAGTCGTCGTCCCTCTTCACATAGTCGTCCCTCTTCACACAGTCGTCGTCCCTTCACATAGTCGTCCCTCTTCACATAGTCGTCCCTCTTCACACAGTCGTCGTCCCTCTTCACACAGTCGTCGTCCCTCTTCACATAGTCGTCCCTCTTCACACAGTCGTCGGCCCTTCACATAGTCGTCCCTCTTCACATAGTCGTCCCTCTTCACATAGTCGTCCCTCTTCACACAGTCGTCGTCCCTCTTCACATAGTCGTCCCTCTTCACATAGTCGTCGTCCCTCTTCACACAGTCGTCGTCCCTCTTCACACAGTCGTCGGCCCTTCACATAGTCGTCCCTCTTCACATAGTCGTCGTCCCTCTTCACACAGTCGTCGGCCCTTCACATAGTCGTCCCTCTTCACATAGTCGTCCCTCTTCACACAGTCGTCGTCCCTCTTCACATAGTCGTCCCTCTTCACATAGTCGTCGTCCCTCTTCACGCAGTCGTCGTCCCTCTTCACATAGTCGTCGTCCCTCTTCACACAGTCGTCGTCCCTCTTCACATAGTCGTCCCTCTTCACATAGTCGTCGTCCCTCTTCACATAGTCGTCGTCCCTTCACATAGTCGTCCCTCTTCACACGTCGTCGTCCCTCTTCGTGGGTCCCTCTTCACACAGTCGTCCTCCCTCTTCACACAGTCGTCGTCCCTCTTCACATAGTTAGTCCCTCTTCATAATTGTGGTCCCTCTTCACATAGTCGTGTCCCTCTTCACATAGTTGTCCCTCTTCACCAGTCGTGGTCCTTCACATAGTGGTCCCTCTTCACATGTGTCCTCTTCACAAGTGGGTCCCTCTTCACATAGTCGTCCCTCTTCACACAGTCGTCGTCCCTCTTCACATAGTCGTCCCTCTTCACACAGTCGTCGTCCCTCTTCACATAGTCGTCCCTCTTCACACAGTCGTCGTCCCTCTTCACATAGTCGTCGTCCTCTTCACATAGTCGTCCCTCTTCACACAGTCGTCGTCCCTCTTCACACAGTCGTCGTCCCTCTTCACACAGTCGTCGTCCCTCTTCACATAGTCGTCGTCCCTCTTCACACAGTCGTCGTCCTCTTCACATAGTCGTCGTCCCTCTTCACAGTCGTCGTCTTTTCGTCCCTCTTCACATAGTCGTCGTCTTTAGTCGTCCCTTCACATAGTCGTCCTCTTCACATGTCGTCCCTCTTCACACTTGTCCCTCTTCACATAGTGGTCCCTCTTCACACAGTCGTCGTCCCTCTTCACATAGTCGTCGTCCCTCTTCACATAGTCGTCCCTCTTCACACAGTTTCCTTTCATAGTGTCTTTCACATCGTCGGCCCTTCATTTTCATAGTGTTTTCATAGTCGTCCCTCCTTCACATAGTCGTCCCTCTTCACATAGTCGTCCCTCTTCACACAGTCGTCGTCCCTCTTCACATAGTCGTCCCTCTTCACATAGTCGTCGTCCCTCTTCACACAGTCGTCGTCCCTCTTCACATAGTCGTCGTCCCTCTTCACACAGTCGTCGTCCCTCTTCACATAGTCGTCCATCTTCACATAGTCGTCGTCCCTCTTCACATAGTCGTCCCTCTTCACACAGTCGTCGGCCCTTCACATAGTCGTCCCTCTTCACACAGTCGTCGTCCCTTCACATAGTCGTCCCTCTTCACACAGTCGTCGTCCCTCTTCACATAGTCGTCCCTCTTCACACAGTCGTCGTCCCTCTTCACATAGTCGTCCCTCTTCACACAGTCGTCGTCCCTCTTCACATAGTCGTCCCTCTTCACACAGTCGTCGTCCCTCTTCACATAGTCATCGACCTTCTTCACAGTCATTCCTTCACATCTTGTACCTACGTGTCGTCAGCCCTTCGCATTGTAGTCCCTTCACATGTCGTCCCATAACATTGTAGTCCCTTCACATAGTCGTCCCATAACATTGTAGTCCCTTCACATAGTCGTCCCATAACATTGTAGTCCCTTCACATAGTCGCCCCATAACATTGTAGTCCCTTCACATAGTCGTCCCATAACATTGTAGTCCCTTCACATAGTCGTCCCATAACATTGTAGTCCCTTCACATAGTCGTCCCATAACATTGTAGTCCCTTCACATAGTCACCCCATAACATTGTAGTCCCTTCACATAGTCGTCGTGTCTTCAGTCCCTCTTCACACAGTCGTCGTCCCTCTTCACATAGTCGTCCCTCTTCACATAGTCGTCGTCCCTCTTCACATAGTCGTCCCTCTTCACACAGTCGTCGGCCCTTCACATAGTCGCCTCTTCCATCGTCGTCCTTCATATGTCCCTCTTCACACAGTCGTCGTCCCTTCACATAGTCGTCCCTCTTCACACAGTCGTCGTCCCTCTTCACATAGTCGTCCCTCTTCACACAGTCGTCGTCCCTCTTCACATAGTCATCGACCTTCTTCACAGTCATTCCTTCACATCTTGTACCTACGTGTCGTCAGCCCTTCGCATTGTAGTCCCTTCAAGTGCCCATAACATTGTAGTCCCTTCACATGTCGTCCCATAACATTGTAGTCCCTTCACATAGTCGTCCCATAACATTGTAGTCCCTTCACATGTCGTCCCATAACATTGTAGTCCCTTCACATAGTCGCCCCATAACATTGTAGTCCCTTCACATAGTCGTCCCATAACATTGTAGTCCCTTCACATAGTCGCCCCATAACATTGTAGTCCCTTCACATAGTCGTCCCATAACATTGTAGTCCCTTCACATAGTCGTCCCATAACATTGTAGTCCCTTCACATAGTCGTCCCATAACATTGTAGTCCCTTCACATAGTCACCCCACAACATTGTAGTCCCTTCACATAGTCGTCCCATAACATTGTAGTCCCTTCACATAGTCGTCCCATAACATTGTAGTCCCTTCACATAGTCGTCCCATAACATTGTAGGCCCTTCACATAGTCGTCCCTTAACATTGTAGTCCCTTCACATAGTCGTCCCATAACCCTGTAGTCCCTTCACATAGTCGTCCCATAACCCTGTAGTCCTTTCACATAGTCTTCCCATAACATTATAGTCCCTTCACATAGTCTTCCCATAACATTATAGTCCCTTCACATAGTCTTCCCATAACATTATAGTCCCTTCACATAGTCTTCCCATAACATTATAGTCCCTTCACATAGTCTTCCCATAACATTATAGTCCCTTCACATAGTCTTCCCATAACATTATAGTCCCTTCACATAGTCGTCCCCTAACAGTGTAGTCGCTTCACATCGTGGCCGCTTCCCAACATGATCGTTTCACATCCTCCGCGCTTCACGTGGTCGTCCCTTTACATCGGCGTCCCTTCACAACATTTTTGTTTTACATCTTTTTTGCTTCACATCTTCTTCTCTTACTATTGGCGTCGCTTCACATTATCGTCGCTTCAACCAGCGTCATCCACCTAAAGCAGTTTTCCAGTCTCTGTTGTCGCTACATTTCCTTTTTATTTGTGTTAGTTTCCAAATCTGTGGAGCTTTTTGACTTTGTGGTAAAGTAGCAAAGACGGTGACAGGTTTACCTGCACTTGACCCACGTGTGCGCAGTTTGATTGACATCAAACACTGCCCCCTGATGACAGCCCTTACTGCTTTCTTCACAGCCGTCGGATAAAAGACAGATCCTAGAAAAGCGTCTGTCCTGCAGTGGTTTGACATTTGAAAACTAGAGCCAATCAAAACGTGGAACATTGTCTCAATGTGTGGAAGCTGGACAAGTGATAGAAATGCTCTGAAGTCCCTGGTAAAGCGTCAACCTAGTGTGTGTGTGTGTGCGTGCGTGCGTGCGTGCGTGCGTGCGTGCGTGCGTGCGTGCGTGCGTGCGTGCGTGCGTGCGTGTGAGTGTGTGAGTGTGTGTGTGTGCATATATTGTCTTTAGTAACATCTTTGGGTATCTTAATGTATTGTTGTTAATGCACAAATACAGACCAATGTAGCTGCTTTGGTTTGGCAATAGCATTACGGATTATGCTGTTAGTAATGATAATACCAGCAGCAATAGTCATACAACTAACAGCAAACGACTGCTAGCTGAACTTCTTCTCCACACTTCTTTTTTTTCTGTTCTTTTTGTCCAAATTGCCATTTCCAACCTGAAAAGAAAATGGAGAGCTGCCATAGGGAGCACGAAAGCTGAACACTTTTCAAACAAAGCTTCACCTGGCGATTCTGTGGCAGAGCAGAGCACTTTCAAAAAGTTCAGAGAATGGTTTAACTTTTCAGCAGAGCTCCGAGTGACAAGACCATTTTTGTCCTCTGCTGACTTATGATGAAAGAGACGGAGGTGTTTCATACTCCCTGATCGGGTGGCCAGTTATAACACCGACCGCAAAGATAATTGAATAGCCAGAGAGAAAAGTTTGTGGTTGTTTTAGTTTAATATCTGGAGATGGATTTGCTCGCCATGGTCGGTAATTGCGGTACATAATGTATTTTGTTGCTAAGATATGGAATAAGTAATGGGATCAAACACAGCAGAGGAACAAGAGAGCTTGACTGGCCTGTTTTCATGGAAACGAGGCACACATCACACAGTTCTTTTTCCCACACCAAAATGCTACGCGTGTTGAGCCACATGCCATGTGATACAATCGCACGCTGTGCTTGGCATGCAATTTAAATTTAATGCAACAGCAAGCGCCTTCACTGGATACTATGAACTTTATTATACAGCATTAGTTAGGATACAAAACGTATGAAATAACATCATATGATAAAAGGGTATAAAGTAGTTCCGACCAGCCAATCATTTAACAAACTACAACAAAGAATGACACTTTAATCCATCAGTAATATAATATATCATGATATTATAATAATACCACTTATGTACTTTAACCACTGTACCATTTCCATCACAGGACTTTTACTCTTTTACAGATAAGTTCCAGGGTAAAAAGACACGCCCCCTTCAAAGAAAGTGGTAGTGCAATGGGAGCTATAAGGGGGATTTGGTGGGTCGGAACGGACATTGTGATTTTTAAATACGATGAACAACATAATTTTTTTCTCTCGTCCTCATTCAACATCAGAGCAACAGCAAGAACTCGATGTCTGTATTGAATCCATTTTCCCCCCGTCACCCCTGCTCCACAGCCTCATCAGCTGTTTTGCCCGACTCGCTTTGCATAGGGGCGTTTTTGAAGCAGCCGCGCCTGCTGCGAAGCATCCCGCTGTGATCTAAGCCACCATAAAATATTTTATTGGGTTTACTTTTAGCAAAATGCTCTGATTGTAAGGAGTAACAAAGTTCCCCAGCTTGGCTTGGTTCCCTGTACACTAAAAGTGTGCGTATTTTCATATTTCCATTCCTCACAACGTGATTGGTTGATGCCGTTATTGGCAATTCGAAAGCTCAGAAAAACAACACTGTTCCAGAAAAGAAGAAAAAAAGCACTCGAGATAAAAACGACACTTCAAAAACATTGATAGGCGAGTTAATCGTGCACAAAAAAAGAAACCGGCATGTAAAGGCCTTAAGTGGCTTAATCTTACAACCACAGCCATCCCTTAAATCACCACTCACAGCTTCTGCCCTCAGGCCAAAGGTGCAGAGTCCCCTGTGCAAAGAAAAACATCCATGAAAAATCGTTTGTCCCTGTTGCCATAAAATATCTTAATTAGTAAGGACAGCTACTTTTCAGAGCCAGCTCGCTACCTCAGCACACTGCATTTTACATCAATTTATTTAACCATGATTCAGCCCTCACCATCAAATACCTTTAATGTAGCTCCCATTAGGTTTTTATGTAAACGTGTTTTAATGTCTGTCTGGATGTGAGTTGTTGTGTTTTAATGCAGCCATTTTAATAGCAGATTTTGCACATGCAAACCAAAGACAAATGCCTTTTGCATGCAAAAGTTCTCGTTCTTTGGTATTCTATTCGATTCCATCGTGACAGTAACATCTGGAGCTTCTGGGTCGCTCAGGAGAATAGGCCTCATTGTGCTGTGGTGACGCCACAGATAAGAACATGGCCCACAGTTCATATTGCATGCAGAACCATCTTTCTTTTTTTATGTTGCTTGGTGTGTGAACTAATGCAAGCTGATAAAAACAAACTAAAAATTCTTGTCATATTGATATGAATAAATAAGAAAGTGCACTGAACAGATACTCATGCTGTTTCAACCCCTGCAGAGCCACATTACAGATTTCTTCGGCAGCTGTGCAGCGGTCTCTGAAGGTATTAAATATTGATAATGGTGATATGTGCATGAATATAGTATGCTTACCACCGCGAGGGATGCTCGAAAATTTTGGAAGCAGGAGATATGGGCTAATAAGCAGTAGGATTGTTTAATTAATTAATTAACTTTCAAAACAAACCCTCTACATAGCACATCAGCAGCCCTGCTGTTTCAGCTGATAATGAAACTCATTGCTTAACGGTCACGTTTATCCATCTGTGCAAAGCAGTGAGATCACCTGTTCTTTTTATAAGCCTCATTAAAATGAATCTCAGGTCAAAAGCTTTGTGCTCTTACTCACCACCTCACTCTGCAGGAGAGATGTAGATAAGCAGAAGGGGAAAGGGCAATTAAGACATATATATGTTCATCCATGATGCCTCAAGACAGAGGTGAAAATTTAAAAACTCAGTTTTCAAAAGCTCATCCCAACATTTTCTTTTCCGGCTCAGTGTAGACTCAGATTTAAACCTGCTCCACTCAAATTGATCACCGCTTGCTCCAAAAAAAGGGAAAAGGCTGCAAATGTTGTTTATAAAAAATAAAAATAGAAGCTTCTATGAAGGTTTTTGGACGAAGCTTTGAAGTTCTGCAGTCATATTTATTGACAACATTTGAATAAAATGATTCATCGGATTAAATTAGTTAGACTTTTTTCTTTTGCTAAATCAACTTCCTTCAATTAATATAACTTGTCAGTGCATGCTGACTGTCTTCAGCGAGTGAGAACAAACTGCTTTCTGAAAGCAGAACATTTCGTTGTTCATTTTGGAAATTATTACATTATGGATTTAGAAACCCTCTGAAGTTATTGGAAATCTCTGGATCACACAAGTAGGAAGCAATCCTTTGCAGCCACTTCTGAAATCTAATTATACTGGTGTGATGTGGTGTAGTGTGACATGGCGTGGCACATTAGCTTAGATATTTACATTCTACATGTTATTGTATTATAAATTAGGTGTTACCCACCAGCATAGAGATGGCAAATTGAACAGAAAATGACAATTAACTAATGACCTTTAAAGATTAAAAACATTTTTTTTTTAATTATATCGCACCATCCAGTAGAAAATTCAGTCTGTTGACATTTTGCTCTTTCACACTTTCAAGATGATGCGAGAGAGCGATTTAAAAAAGAATGGCCAAAATCTGTTCGGCATAGGCTGAGATATCCTGACCTTTAGTCCTTAGTAAGACACAGATAGAGTGTTTTTCATCTCTTATCTCTAAAGGCCCCGTCTTTTGAAAGTTCACCCCCTGCTCTAGTTTGTAATGCAAAATTTGAAGAAGTCTGAAGCCCAAGTGAAATTAACATGATACCCCATCTGTATTTTCTCAGAAGCATTTTTCACTTTGGAAATCACATACTTTCACACCAACTGAGGATATTCGTTCGGTTGACACTTTTGTCCGAAGCGACACACAATAAGTGCATTCAAACTCTAAAATTTGAAATACATCCCTCTCAAACAAAAAAAAAGCAAAAAAATGTTTTACATTTATTAAAATTGACCCTTCACTATGCCCTGCCCCTGCATCTACTCCATCAAGCTGTCATTGGAGCCCACACTGTCACTAACTGCACTCCCTGAAGAAATATTACCCTATTAGCGATTTCAGAGAGAAGCGGACAGAAAGGTCTACAATATGCTCTTGAAGGATATATCCCGGGTGTCAAACTGATTCAGCAATGAGAACAGGTCAAAAAAATAAAGATAGAAGCCAAAGCTACAGATCACAGTGTAAAAGTGAACCACCTCATCACCTGGTGATCCAGACAGAAGACAATGACATTAAGGAACAACACTGTTGTTCTGTCAAGCGGATAGGTCTTTATTCACTGTGATAATCACTAAAGAGAAAAAGCAGAGTGTGTAGACATTCATTATACCTTCAGTCGCTAGCATAGCATAGTGTTAACGCTTGATAATGACGTGCTAACATACTCTGCTAATGTTAGCTCCACAGCATTTTAGAAACATATCTTGATCCAATCTCTCCGGGTAACGAGTATCACTATTCAACGTGTCCTCATTCAACGGTTCATATATCTCATGAAAAGTAATTTTAATGTGTGTCAAATGCTTTTAACATGCTTTCAATTTTCGCTCGTTAAATGCATACGGCCCTTTCAAAATAAACTTTTGTTTTGACAGGAAATGACAGTTAGGTTTAGGCAACCAAACTACTGAGTTAAGTTTAGGAAAAGATCATGACATATTTAGTTAGGTTTAGGAAAAGGTCATCAAATATTTAGTTAGGTTTAGGCAACAAAACTACTTGGTAAGGTTTAGGCCAGAAACCCACTTAGTTAAAACATAAGAAAAGATCGTCCTGTGGGTTAAAATAACTACGGAAATGCTGTAACTGAAGTACACAAATTACGGGACAGTTTTGACACGCTGATTGACATTTCAACATTGACTTCCCGTTTCACATGGGGATCAAACGGTGGTCTCCTGGCTGAAAGATCATCGTTTTGTTGGAGCCATCCACCTCTCCTCCCACCCGTCGTGCTCTTTGCGGTCTTTCTCATTCATGCCTGAAAATGAAGAAAATCTGAAAAGATTGCATGAAAGTGTTGGAACATTGTGCTTGTTCTGCCTCACAAGCGTCTTGCCTCAAAAGAGTACAAACTGCCGACTTTTCGGTGAATAATTTTTTTTCTTTTTGCAGCGGTGCTATTGTCCAAAGGCCACCTACTGCTGTGTCCCGGCTCAATGCAGAAGTTCTGCAGTTACTCCCCACGAGTCCTTTCACTTCCTTTGATATTACAGTCAGTGGCCACGTTGTAGTGGACATTTTAAATCTGCCCTTTGTAACTGCATCAAACAGGCAGGTGTGCACACCACGCAGCACTGTAATGTCTGTTGATTTTTGGGGTTTTGTATGCTAAGTAAGTATTCTCCGGTTGAGTCAAGTATGATGGGATTCAGCGACTCAGTGGGACACCGAGAGTGCGTGTATATGTGTGTATGCGCTTGTCATTCTCACTTTCTTTTATGTTTCTTTGATGTTTGAATGAAAACGGGTCCCAGCCCTGAGCATCCCGGTCCCAGTGCTGCATTCATGTGCACTTCCTCAGTATGATGACATTTATTCTAGGGAGGTGTTTTTTTCCCCCTAGCTTCAGAAAGGAAGCAGGTTTGCCTCGTTCGTACTTGTGTTTGTTTGAAAGTAGGAAGATGAGGACCATATGGGCCATTTGGCGGATGCCAGGGCTTTAATTTGTGTCTTTGTGAACTGTCCTCCTCTTTCTTTTAACACTGCAGCTCCAAAATCCCCGTTAAAGACATCAGCCCAATTACTGAAACTTTGACTAAAGGCGTAAAGAATCACCCTTATTAAATCATGAACATGAAGTCGACACAAATAACAGTCGAGCTTTTTGTTTTTCATGTTTGGTTGAGACTGGTCTCTCCAGAAAAAACACAGCATTGGTCAATTGTTCAAAAGCTTAAAAGAATCTAGGGTTACATTTTCCATCAAAGCTACATTTATCGGTCCTGCATATACTGGCTGTCCCCAGTTAAGCCCTCTTGGTACATGACGTAGTTCCGTGACTTAGCCTTACAATAGCATTACATAATGTGACATAGCATTACGTGACTGAAAATAAGTCACTTAGACTTTTGGTTTCACACGGAACATGAACAGCCGTCTCCTAGGTGAATGTGTTGTTGGACCCAACCATCCAACCCAACTTCCGTACGCATACTTTATTACTCTCGATACTATAACCTCACCTTTTTTCCTCCGGCCATAACTACAGCCATGTAGAGCGTAATCGTTTGACCACTGACCAAGCTGCCGTATTTGGCAAGTTGTGGAGTGAAAACGGGCTGTTTCAGAAGCAAAGACTCGATAGCCGAGTGGTTAGAGCTCATACCACATGGGCTCATTCCCCGTCTCTCTTTCCCCACATTGTCTGTCTCTCTCCACTATTACTGTCAAATAAAGGCTAAACATGTCTCAAAAATAAGGGTTCTTACCTCTTTTCCAAACAGCATTGGCTTCTTCTAAACATAACCACAATCTGCCTAAACATAACTAAACCTTAAACACAAGTGGTGGTTTAGCATATGCTCATATGAATCTTTTTGTAAGTCATGATGACCGTTTAAGAGGGCACTGACAAAATACGTATTTGGCCATTTTGGTGTAAGAATTTGTTGGTTTGGAGGCTCAGCCAAGGCCGAAATGTTAAAAGCATAAAACATGCCCCTCTCCTTGCATATTTTATTATCTATTTGTATAGTTTATCTTGAAACGACATCTAAAGAGGGGAAACTAAGTTTCCTGTGAATATGGAAATTTATTTTGAAAAGACACGATACAAAGAGTGGAAACTGACATACTGTCCCCGACACGTCCAAACCTGATGCTAGAGGGCACATAGAGCATCATAGTTTTTAGCGTTGGTATTTAACAATGTGATCTGACCTCCATACCTTTTATTTTTTACCATTTCCTGCATAAGCACTGAACCACTGGATGTACAACGTCAGGTGCTGATTCGTCTGATATGGATGTAATTCCTTGGCATTCTGGGCTATATAGTCCCTGTTTGTGTTGTCCCAGGGGAAAAGCCTTCATTTTGAGTAGCTAATTGGCTAATTTTAATGATTATTATCCCTCCTAACACAATCCAACAAGCACTGCTCCTCCCATAAAATCAAGACCGTGAAGACACCAGATGTCATGTCTCTGTCAGCAGGCAGCTAGCAGGCATGTTATAATCCCACTCACACACACAGCCATATAAATTTACATGGAGCGATAAGCTAGGCACTGAAAATGGCATTAAAGCAGGTTTCGATTCCGCCTTTGTTCCGTTCTGAGGAAATACACCAACAGGCTCATTAACGCATGGACACACACACACACACACACACACACACACACACACACGCTGAGTGGTGGTCAACACGAGGAAGGCAACCTGCTGAGAATCCACATCATTCATTAGCAGGAAATTAATCAAGGCCTAGGAACTCATTAAGATGGCTGATGAAGTTCAGCTAGAAAGATGGATGGACAGATACATAGATGGAAATATGGATGGATAAATAAATTGAAAGATGTATAAATAGATGTATAAATATATGGATATATGATAGATGGATGGATACATGGATGAATAAATGGATATATGAATGGATAGTTGATAGATGGGTGGATACATAAAAAGATGGATAGAAACATGGATGATGGATAGAAGTGTAGATAGAAAGATAGATGGATGGATAGATGAATGGATAGTTGATAGATGGATTGATGGATTAAAAGATGGATACATGGATGAATAGATTGATGAATAGATTGATCAATGGATGGATGAATGGATGGATAGAAACATGGATGATAGATTGATGAATAGATTGATCGATGGATGGATAGATGGATTGATAGAAACATGGATGATGGATAGGTCGATGGATTGATATTTGATGAGAAAGTAAACAACAGCTTTTGAGTTTTTTCTCTTCTCTCCTGGTGTGTTGTCATTTGAACATCACACGTGCTATGTACAAGTGTGAAATATGAAACACTCATCTAAACGTCTTCCCACTCACGTCTTTCATGTTTGCACAGAGGCATGTCAGGCAGTGCACAGAATGAGTCGCGTTGTGTTTTGCTCTGCCTTTTGTCTCCATACTTTCCTGGCTTTCCCCACTTTGCTTTATGTGGAATCAGAGAAAATGTGTTGCTCCTCGATACAAGTTGGTTAAATATGTCTTTAAAGCCCCAGTGAAGTGAAAAAAAAGGCTTAATTTAATCGTCTGTTCATTTATCTCTTGTTATATGCCAAATATATGTAAATTAGTATCAGGGTATTTTTACATCCAAAATCCCCGTCTTTTCTCTTCCGTTAAAGGTGTCGAATGTTTGATGACTCATCCTGCCCTCAGGGGCGTGAAGTCCAACCGTCCTCTGCAGCTCCGCATCGCGCTAAACTCCAAACTCGCCCACTTCTTAGCGGCCCAATCGTAATTCAAAGGATTTTATGTGAATCCCTCTTGTAACTGTTCACCCCTCATATATAATTCATAAAGATGCTCTATCTTGGGCCACGTGTGTGTGTGTGACCTGGAGAATCGGCAGGGAGTCGGTCCATACACCGAGCGTCACTTTTCATGTCACAACACAAATATCTGTTTTCACTTTGTGTGACTCTTGAGTGTGCGAGGTATGAATGCACGTGTAATTATCAGCCAGCAGGAGACTGACCAACATGCGTTCTCAAATTGCAGCACAACCTCAGTTCACACAGCGGCGGCTGGTTTCCAGCAGAGTAGAGAATGTGAAGCCCTCCTGGGGGGGGTATTTTCCTAGTCATCTCAGGAAAATATGACTTCTTTTTAAAAGGGAAAAATAACATCTGTAGCAGCCACTGTAAGCAATAAAGTTATTTTCTTGCAACCATCCACACCTGGAGGCAGCAGGGCATTATTATGCCTACACTAGACCAGCAGGGAGTCCAGCCAATCTGGCAGTTCACCCACCCTCTTCCGTCCTTCCTTCCTTCTTTCCCTTCCCTTCCCCTCCACCCCCCCTCTCCTTCCACCGACGGCACTATAAATTGAGGGACGCTGTAATCAGCGGTGTGACTCGCTGGGTAAGTGACGGCATCGATCGTCTGGGATTGAAGAGTCAGTCTTAATACCGGCTGGTTCCGGGAGTGGAGTAGTGTTAAGGCGCGGGTCGCCAAAGAGGCAAGAGGGGTTTTTCTAACGAGGATGGATGGACACGGCGGGCGGAGGGAAAACCTGCTCTCCGATCTCATTTGGAAACCAGCGCCTCAATCAAAAGACGCCACGGTTTAGAGACTTGTGATTTAACTGTTCAATCCCCAGCCGAAGCCAGAATTAAGGTCCGAAATAGTGTTGTACTTTTACAATGGAATTGCGTTCCTGAGTGCTGTGCCCTTGAGGGAGCCGAGCAGTTTTCCAATTCTAGGGGTTACAAAAAAACAAATGCAAAAAATAAATGTAGTGCCTTGTTTCACAGGCAAAGTGAGATAAAGCATGAGGCTTCTGGGGGCATAATATCTATAATGTGCATGAGGATAAAGACATAAACACAGACAGAACTTCCTGTAGAATAAATAGTAAGATTTCTGATGCCACTTAACAACAGTGAAAGTAACTGCTGTGCATTAGATTAAAAGTAAATCAATAGAGAAAGTCTAAGAGATTATTCTTTAATCATTCTAAATAAATGCTCCCGTCTATTAGGTTTATTGGATTACTTTATTAAGCAACAATGGAAGCCATAATGGCATTAGCACTCAATCTTGTAAGATATCCCATCCACAGTGTTCTTTTACCATCACGACAGAGCGAGGTGTGACATACACAATATGGCCAAACGTGTATGAACACCTCAACGTTGCACAAATATGAGATTGCCGGGGCATAGGAATATACTTTTTCTGGGATGGGAAGGCATTCCACAATTTGGAACCTTGCTCCAGGGATTTGCTCCCATTCAGCCACAAGAGTATTTGTGAGGTCCAACACTGATGTTGGGCGATAAGGACTGGTCACTACTCTGTGATCCATCCCAAAGGTGATGGATAGAGTTAAGGTCCTGGCTCCATGCAGACCAGTCAGGTTCTACTTTGGCCACGTGGTGTATTTAAGAGTAACTAAAGCCAAGAGTTGGGGTTGAAGTGACTCTCCCCTGGAATTCTCTTTTTTTTAAAGCCTCCAGAATGTGGAAAAAAGTATAAACATGAGCAGGGCTGGAAGGGGGTCTAAGACTAAGAAGCGCTTTCCTTCTCTGTGACAAGAGTATGTGGATGAAGCATTAAGTTGTTCAATTTTACTCATCCAGCTTGATCGACCATGCTTTCATGCTACAGTTACTGAACTTATTAGCACCACATGAACTGTGGGGCTTGGTCTACCTTAACGTAACATTTACTGTTTTTGAATTACCGTTCATGATAGCCGTTACGCGTTCAATTAGCCTATGCTAATCGCTAGCGCTAAACGCGTGTGTGGATTAAGTATTAAGTTTCAACATTGTACCTTATTTAGCGGCTGGCTAGTTAGTTAGCTAGCCTGCTAATTCCTCCATGCTTTCATGCTACAGCTGCAGAACATAATAGCGCCACATGAACTGGACTCAGTCTACACTACTTTAACATTTAGATGGACTTAAACAGTTTTTAAATAACCGTCATGATAGTTGTTACCCCTATCAATTAGCTAATGCTAAATGCTCAGGCTAATTGCCATAAATCGCTAGCACCGATTGCTGATGTCAATCGCTAGCATATTATATCAAATTATCATGATATAATATGATGCCAGAAATTTAAAAGATTGTGCTAGCAATTAGCATAAGCAACTTGCAGGCTTATCAAAAGGGTAAAAGCTATTCTTAGCTATCACTGCTCTCTCTGCAGTCAGGAAACGCTGGTTTTTATAGGAAGGGGTAGGGAAGGGTGTTGGTTGGTGACAAAAAGCTGCCTCTATTGTACTCTACTTTTTTTTAAGTGTTTTGGGAGTTCAGTTACTCTTTTATATCTCTATACCTGTGTGAGAATGTTTTGGTGCATATGTGCCAATGTGCATGTGTGTTTCCATATTCATATCTGTCTCAGGGTTGGTGTCTGCCAAGCACCCATTTCACACTCAAGCAGTCTCCTGAGGGTAGAAGAGGGAAAACACAACCTCCCACATACGTTCTGTGCACACGCACAAATAAAATTATGTGCCAGTCACACCACAAGATGAGATCGACCATTTTGTATTTCTTTTGTCTTATTTTGTAAGCAAATTTAAATGTAAATGCCTTCCCACTCATAAAAAGCACTAAATCCTACGACAGTTGATCAAATCGAATAAACCGATATATTCTTTATATTATGTTCTATTCTTATTCTGCTCCCATTCGGTGCTCCCTTGTAACTAACATCCTGGGTTGAGGATAACTGGCTGCCCTCGGCTGCACGCCAATGCAAATATACACATTTCGACAACACAGACCCATATTCTGAGCTGTGACTGGCTGAGAAAACTAAATTAAAAAGTCAACAAGCAATTTCCTACCCGGGAATCAAACTTCTTCAGAGGATTATGTGAGTACATCCAAAACTCCCAATAGTCAAATAAAATCTGCCGCGCCTTCTTTGAGAGATGCCATCTCCCGCCGCACATCTGAGGCAAAACATTTCACCTGAAAATAGATGCCTGTCGTGCACAGCGGGCTCACTTTAATATAAGTTGGCTAATTTGTTTGTTTCTTCCAGCAAGGTGGGAAAAAAGTGCAGGCACTCCAGCGAAGCCTTTCATGCGCGAGCCTAAATTAGAAGAGATCCATTTTTATTTATAGCTCCTTCGTTTAGTGTAAACGTTAGATGTGCTTAGTTTGATTGGGTTTAATTAGAATGCAGACGTTTGTTTTGGAGGAGCGCGGGTGGGAGGGGCTGCCGGGGATGAGAGCGGCGTCCTCGGGTTGTGCCGTGAAGTTGTAATCCGGGGCGGCAGCTGAGAGGTATTTGTGTCACCGTGTTTTGCACACCGCTGTAATTCCCCTCCCCAGCGCCGCTCCCGAGACACATTCACTTTTAGTAACAAGAAGTGAGTCTCTCGCTTGTTGTGGGAGAGTAAGGCTTTATCAAGGTCGGTGTGGTAAAAAGTCCATTTCCAGATTGTACATCAAATCACTCTCTCTGACGGCAGACGTTGCCAGAGGCCAGAGATGAATCCAGGCGGAGAAGAAAGCGCCGGTGCTCTCAGCTGAGCACAGGCATCCGTATTAAACAAGCGGGGGCCGACCGAGGCAATTAATCCAAAACAAGTCAGCGTTCTCTTTGAGCTGGAGTAGAAAACAAGTCCACTTTGGTTGAAAACTCCCTGCGTTCATTAAGCTCACCGTTTTAGATGGGATTTTATTCTCCAATGTTTCTCATATTAAATTACTATCGTCATCGAAACGTAAAGAGGGGAAAATGTGGCTAATCGTCTACGTCTTCACGACTAAATCACCCAAAATAAATTGTGTTTGCAAGCAGTTATCGAGATTGTTAAGTTTTAGTTATGCACTAAGAAAATAAATTTCAACATTTCAGGTGTCTTGGCAGATATTTTGTATCGACAGAATTATAATTGTTGAATAAGAAGTTTAAGTCTTGCCACCCACCATTGGCCTCTCGTTCCGTGGTGGTAAACGACAGATAAGGCAGTGGTGGTGTGACCGGCAGGCAGATCTCTTCGCCGTTATCTGTCGAGCCTCTGGACAGGAAGCACAGAAAGACTCAGTGTTATTATACTCAGTAAATACTGATGTTCACTGAGAATATACAGAGAATCACTGCAATATAACCAGGCGGCAACCTCCGGTTCTGCCGAGTGAAGCCGATGCGGAAGCGTCTTAAAAACATGCATTCTCTCTACTGACCAGCAGGGGCCTCCGGTTGCAAAAAGAAGTCTGATTGTATCGAAGTCTATGAGAAAATGACTCTACTTCTCTCTTGTTTTATTCCCTCAGTAAACATGAGTTTATGGTCTCAATCTCTAGTTTCAAGTCTTCTTCAATACAGCACGATGTTCATTTAGTAGATTATGGTCCATTTAGAGTCAAACAGACCATAAAGCAGGGGATGCTTTTGGGCGGGATTACTGTGATTGACAGGTTGCTACAGCTACCAGAGACGTTTCCGGCGTCACTACGTCATGCCTCCGCATTCCAAATACGGTCACTTCCGTTCATTTGTTGCAAAAAAAAAACATGGCAATGGCGTAATCCAAGATGGCGACGGCGAAATCGCCGAACTTGAGGCTTTATAACGGCAGTCCACAAACCACTGCGTCAACTACCTTTATACAGTCTGTGAATATAACGTAGACGGCAGTGGGTGATGTCACAAAGTATAAATACAAAACTGATGACAATAATATCAGGACTTTTTAAAATGTGCGTTGGCCGTAGGAAATTAAGTTCACTGCTCAGTCACTGTAAACCCCATCAGTTACGTACGGAAGCCCTCAGGGGGCAATTTCTAAAAAGCATTTTGTGATCAGTTTTCCAAGTCTGATAAATTGTTTTTTTTCTCCTGTTTATGATTTAAAAAAAAAAAAAATTTTGCCGAGATAATCTTTCGAAGTTTCCTTATCTTATCTGTGTAACAGATTGTTTTGTCTGTAGTTTTTCTATGTTACTTTTAATTTCATCTGTGAAAACAGGTGTAAAAAAAAAAAAAGAAATGTGTTGGAGGGCGATTTTTTATTTTATTTTTTGCAAAGATGAAGTGTTTGTTGTAATACTCATCTCGGCTTCAAGAGGCTGGAGTGCACCACTACTCCACGTTCTAAACAGAATTAAAAGCATCCATGTCCATGAGTTGTATCTTTTTTCCATGCACTCTAAACACAAGGTACATTTACTGTGTAGTAGCACATTTCTTTTTTTTCATCCTATTCAGAACAACACATCACCTACCGCTTTCTCTCAAATCGTAATTCCCATCATATTTACAGCCTAAAATTAGATACCCGATCATCGCTTTAATATCACAGAATATCACATTGAAGTCCAATTGAGCCCACCAACGTAAATGTACAGCTCGTACTGGTGGTCTATGTTAGCTCGGTTGCTGATAACTGCAGGAGCTAAGTAGCCTAAATGCACTGTGTCTGTACAGGACAGACGACAGCAGCCTGATAGCTTCGGTCACATCACACAAAGTGCTGTTTGATGAGGTCCGCTTGTCATCCCCGTGAAAGCACCATGTACCATATTCATTCTGGACATGTTCTGTGCCTTTCTCCATCGGGGTCTTTATCTTCAATTTTTGTCAACGTCTCTCTGTCTCAGACTGCCTCTCTCTCGCTCTCTCTCTCTCCCTCTCTCTTTCTCTCTGTACTGTTATGAAAAAAAATTAATTAGCACACTTAAACGGCACATGAGACACCCACAGCCTTCGGCCGAATCACTCCGCCATAATTTCTTTGTTAATTGCCTCTCTTGGGAGGCATGGGAGTAAAGGAAGCCCCGGGGTAACTTAGTCCGCCACACTTACACACTGGCCTGCTTTTGGGAGACGCTCACTTCCCCTCCCTCCCAGTCCTCCCTCTGCCCATTAACTTGTGGCTTCCTCCTCCTCCTCCTCTTCCTTTTTTTCTTTTCTTTTTTTCCGGTGTGGAAACCTGCCCTGCAAATTTCCCATTTCCCCCCCCATGCATCACCTCTGTTTCACACTTTCATTTCTAACCTCCCTTTTCTCTCAAACACGCCCTTCTCTCATTCCTACTCCGTGGTGATCTTTCACTGTCTCCCCTCTCCTCCACCTTCTTCCCTACTTTGTTATTCCTGCAGTCTTCCCCACTGTAGTTCTTCATCCCACCTTGACAGCGAAATGTACATTAAAGCACAGCCGCGACACCCTCGCGCCGCTGATTTATGGCACCGGACAGATGAAGTATCTCTTGGCGTCGTGAAGGGAGCGAAACGCCGCGAGGTGGCAGGCTTCACTTCGGTCTTTGCCCTGCGGCAGGTTATGCACCTCGCTGCCTGGACTGAGGGGGCGGGGGGGGGATGGAAGTTTGAAACATGAAGAGCACTTGCTTTATCTGATCTCACTTTGATGTGTCAAGTCCAACATGTTGAGGCTCTTCTTTTAGGCGCAACGATCCGGCATGTAAATCAATAGGACTGAGCTCGGAAACGTGTAATAAGTCATCCCGACTTACAAACGCGTCTTTGGACCAACCCTCGTCCGTCCGTGTGTCTCTTGCTCTCCACCAAACAGCTGAATACGCACGATTGGGATTTTAAGATCTGCTTAGTCCTGTCCAAAAGTTTCAGAGGCCAAACTTAGGTGAACAGAAGCAGAGACAGGAGAGGAAAACTCCTTGTCCCTTTCCTCAGCTTTTATCATATGTTATTCTCTGGCACACTTCTTAGGTTCCGTTCTGGTACTCCTGTCCATTTCTCCAAACTGGGGGCATGCTGACCGTCACCTACTGTGATACTGTAATACACATTGGACAATTGATAAGTACCTCATACAACCCCAGCTCATCCATACCTTTAGGATTCGTCCTTTTGAGCACTAAAATGCTCCTTGGATGCATTTACACTTGGCTGTTTTTTTCCCGGCATCTGACATCTATCAGATACAAGAGAGTAGATGGTGTTTTAATGAGGAGGGTAAGATGGATGATTGGTCTACAAGGTGTGCGACTTTGACACCGACGGTCCACGTCTTTAAACCATGGGCACAATCTGTGATAAAAGTGTACTTGCAATGGGATGTGTTAAGGGAAGTTTGCCCAGTTGTCATGGGAAACAACTGCAACCCCTTTTTTGTGTTTAGTTTGGAGGACTGGGATGCAGAGTTGTCGGTGCGTAAAAGATTTAACTGTTCAGGCGGTCAAGTCAAAATAAAATGGCTCCAAAGTCAAACCATTCCGTACATGAGCACCTCTCTTGCTGCACAGTGGAAGAACTAAGTGTACGAGCTGACCTCCTGGAAGACACACGGGTGTCAGAAGACACTTTCCAGCCGCTAATACTGTTTGGACAGATCAGTGGGTGGGGATCAGGATTGGGAAGCGGTTAGGATTTCTCCCCTACTTGATGGAAGACTTTCCCACCTTTTAGAGTCTACCTATCAATTACCGAACCGAGCTGCTATATTTTTCAAATGGCTGTACTGAGGCAGTGACACATTTGGCCTGTGACTGACTATTCAATCCTATTGGAAAGCCTTGTGAAATCCCTCAAGTATCATAATTCACTGCTTTGTTACGTATGTCCACGGCATGTCTGGGGAGAATGGTATCTTTGAGGTCCTGAGCTTTTGATCAAACTCTCACAGTCTCCACTAAAACCCACTAATCATTACAGATGTCAGAGAATGGAGAATAAATAGGACCTTGTGGTGCTGCTAAAATGACTTTCCCTATAGAAATACCACCGGTGCCCCTTTGAGTGAAGCAATTACCCCACAATGGTTCTTTCCATTGGCAGCAGATGGGGGCTGTAATGGTGAGCTCCCACCTGTGAATAGTGTGAATGGGCCGCTCAGATAAAAGGTTAAATGTTTTTTTGTTTTTTTACTGTGTATCCTGTCCTCAAAAAATCTGCTGCGCACTTAGGGCAAATACATGAGAGGGTGACATGGGGATTCTTTTTGACACTGTTAGGCGTTAGTCAATCTTCACACCTCAAAAGGTCTGGAACAAAAAGCTTGAACCGTGGGGTTGAAGGCTCGCTCCCACTGATGGAAGTACCCGGGAATAGGTTGTCGGAACGGTTAGATCTGGCATTTACCACAACAAAAAAAAAGACATGTATGATAAATGACAGGGTTGCTGTGGTGATAACCTTCCACGGTGTCTCTTATCTTAAAGTAAATTCTAACACGTTGAAAATCAAAGACCTTTTTAATTACCCTGTTATGTACTCAGCAAATAGGTGACCTTTGGTAAGGGTAATGGTTGTTTAGTTGGATGGCAGTGACCTTTACTGGTCACAGAGGGAGAGGGCTTGTGGGAGCTGAGGAGCATTCACACATGTTTAGTGTTTAATACTTAGTTTTTATTTAATAAGGCCTTCCTTAAAAATGCTGGAGGGAAAAACACTACAAGTGTTGCTGGAGTTTTAAACTCTTCTCCTTGCGCGCACACCCAAAAGCAAAACCGTTTGCATATTTGACCTCAAATTACATGTGCGATTTATTAACACTTACAATGTACTGTACTCTACTTATAGCAATGACTCAGTGTAATTTACCAGCGTACAGCATACATATCCCTGTGCCCTCACTACAAGAATAGATCGAACACATAATAGGATAACTAGATTGCGTAATATTAAGACAAAGTGGGATGATATTGGGGTTGATGAATGGGAACCCAGGAGACCGTTGTTCGTGTCTCGTCTCATTTTAACTTCTGTCATGCAAGTTACGTACTTAACTCCACGTACGTACATTTCGTAACAAACATACTTATTTTAACCCAATCCACAATATTTTACAAACCTAACCAAGTCGTTTTTTTGCCCAAACTCAACCAACTGGTTCAAACGCAGTTATTTGTTGGACATACAGGTACGTAGGAAAACGCACAACAAATAACTTCCGGAATCGTGCAAACCGTTGTACGAGGATACGTTGAGTTCTGACCACCATTATTTTCTGTTTTTTAGAAGAAAAAAAAGATTAGCCAAACTTATTTCCAAGAGATAACAAAGAAAACAATGAAAAACCCATCAGAAAGTATATTTACATTTTAGGAGCTATTTTTTCAATTTTGCAAAATAAATTGCTAATTAAATGACAAAACACATTGTTTTTCCATGCTCAAGCTCAAAACATAGAGGCATTTTCTGAATTGGACAATCTTGCTAAACGTCACTGCTTGAGTGCATGTGTTCTTTTCCCCGTCCTAATTTTTGCAGTCATTTTGGTGAAGATGTAATAGAATAATATAATTTCCAAGGGAAGTGATGGCCAAAACTACTCAAAAGAGGCCCAGGTTGCACTCACCTGGAATCATCCTGAGAGCAGATTCTTCTCGAAGGAGAAGAGGTAAACAAATAAGGCTTCATTCCTCCTGACTTGGCTCCCCAATAAGCACAAAACATGTATTAGGGTTATATAGTCGGGGTGAGAATAACAGCAAAGTCCTGGTTGTTGCAAACAAGGAAGCAGGCCATGTTTAATGGTAAATAATCTTACAGCAATTTCAAAAGAGGAAGACATTTCAAACAATAGAATCAAAGGTGGTTGGTGCCCTCCCTGCATGACCCACATAACGAGGCTTTTATCACCCTCCTGGTTAACCTTTGAGGCTGATGATCTGTCATACACCCCGGACTACCACTGAGATGTCATTACTGTGGGCTCAAACTATAGCTTGAGACTTGCCTCACCGCAGGTTTATTTAATAAAGGGTTTGCTATTTTGAAATGTGACGCTCCACAGTGAGCATCAAAACAGTCTATATCTCTTTATTTAGTCTCATACTGTGCATCTTTTTCTTTTTTTTTATGAAGTGAACTTTTCAGCTCCATCTATCTTTCAAGAGTCTCAAAACACAAGATAATTAGCAGACCATCGGCGAAATGGAGACTCATCTTAAAATAAATATAGTGTTGTCTGTATACTTTAAAGTTCCACAATCCGATTTCAAAAGGCTGTTGTCGGCAACACTCACTGCTTCAGACTTGACTCTTGAGTGAAGAGTACTTCAGGAACAGGTACTTTTTTTTGGGGGGTGGGGTGCAGTAATTATGGCCCAGGAACTTAACCGATTTCCCTGCAGGTAGATTTCCTGAGAGTTCATCTAAAGGTCTCCGAGTTTCCGCAGTTGTTAAAGGCTGTTGGTGCAGTGAGTAAATGAGCGATGTGTGCTTCACATCGTGTTCTCTGAGACGTCGTCAGGGTGGTTTTGTGTGGTGCCCTTCACTTGCATGCTTTTCGTGATTGACAGTCGTACCCATTTAGAAGTTTGAAAATCTCCAGGATTTAAAACATCACGTAATCCAAAATGAGCATAATCCAAGCATTTTTTTTCACTGATTCGAAAAGGTACCCTTTGGATGTTTATTTTGTTACTTCTAGTAGTGCTAGGATTTTTATTATTTTTTTATGCTTCCGTGCCAGTAACAAACGTAGCCAGAGGTGTTATTGTTTAGTGTTCTGTCTGGTGCTTTCTCGTTAACGCGATATCTCGGAGGCATTGTCTACTAGTTTGGCGTGAACGTCCACCTGGACTCGAGGATGAAGGGGTTGCATTTTTTGGAAGTCAAAGGGCACTGTGACCTCACCTCCGTCCATCCTCGTGAACGCGATATCTCAGGAACTCCTTGAGCATGGTTTCTTAAAATTTGGCACAAACTTCCACCTACACTTAAGGGTTGAACTGACAAGATTTTGTCGTTGGATCTTGGTGGTCAAAGGTCAAGTTTACTGTGATGCTTTTAACCATAAATCAAGAATTTATGCTGGCGGAGGAATACACCCGCGTGGCGGTTACTCTGGTTCTGTTCATGTGTGGGTGCCTGTGTTGTTTGTTTGTCTCGTTCAGAGGGGCAACGGTTCGTCACCGTTCCACTGACCTTGAGGGGGCGCTAACGCCCCCAGCTAAAGCAGAAGAGAAGAATCCTGCAAGCCAGCAAGCACGGATGGAAACAGTGGCGGATTCCAAATGTTCAAAGTCGGGGAGGAAGTGCACTCAGCAAGTGTTGTTGGACCTCAAGGATGCGCACACACACACACACACACATACACACACATACAATGCATTTTGGTGGTTACAGCTGAACTTAAACACTGAATGAAAGCAAAGAAAACTCCACAGGGCACCATTCATTTACCTGAGCATGGATTCTGTGCTTCTTTCTCTGTGAGCGCTGTTTTTGATGTTCAAAGTGAGTATATTTTGGACAGAGCCCCTCCCTCTCATGGGGGCTCTTACAGAACTAGGACTTAACCTGTCGCTCAACATGTCAGCAGACAGGTAGGTAAGGAGGAGAGGTAGTCTCCCCAGTGGAAGATCCTCCTAAAAACAAATGTACAAAAATGCGCGTGTCAGAAAGCCGAAACCAATCTACCCAGAATCCATTGCACTCACACACAAATGTGTAATCAGGATTAGTGCATCCAAAAGGGTGTGGCGGCACCCAGAAATCGATTTCTCGTCCATCCTCAAATATATACTCACAGGCGCACACATGTGCTCGGTCCCACGTGTGTGTGGGGGGGTGGGGGGGCGGAGTAAATCAGCGAGCGGAGTCTCGCTGAGCGATGGTGACAGGAGAGACGGGTCGGATGGATGATGAGCGGGAGAAGAAGATGAAAGGCTGAAAATGGATTTCAGAAGTCCGAGCATGTGCATTACCTTCTGGTTTCTGTCTTCTTGGTGTGTGTGTGTGTGTGTGTGTGTGTGTGTGTGTGTGTGTCGGCTCTCTATTGTCTATCTTCTCCGACAGCGGGACGGGAAGCGCTGGCATGACGAGACAGTACAGCGAGGGGAAGCGCCGCATAAAGTGTCGGCCGGCGTGCATATGCATATACAGCGTGTGTGAACAAATAAACAGAAACAGAATTCAAGTGCATGCACGGAAATGCTCTGTCTGCTTCTCACGCTCTTTGTCACTTCCTGTCGTTCCCTCTGTCTCTCTCACACTCTCACACACACACACACACACACACGGCAGGTGTCAGAGAGCTCAGCCATCTCCAGCAGGGCTCTGAGAGAGTGTCTGTCAACCGGTGTAACTCGTCTCCTTCTACACTGAACCACAGTGACAGCTGCGTCATTGTTACAGTGGGATACACACATATGTATGTGTGTGTGTGTGTGTGTGTGTGCGTGCACGCTCAAAGACGCGCTTCACTCACACACACACACACGCGTGTATCCGTGTGTGTGCACACAGGTGCGCGCGGTCATTACCGAGCCGCTGTCCATCTGCTCCGTCCCGACAAAGTGGAAAGTTTCTGACCAAGTCCTCCAGATGTATTATGGATGTCGGCCTATAATACATCTGCCTTCATGTCTGCACAAGTGTGTGTGTGTGTGTGTGTGTGTGTGATGAGTATGAGAGAGAGAGAGATAGAGAGAGAGAGAGAGAGAGAATGATTAGAGGAGGAGGAGTGGAAGAGAAAGGTCACGCAATGATGGTGAGATGGAAAGTGAGGGGAGTGGTGCTGAAGTCGTGTGCTTTTGAATGGACATTGAGGCAAAAAATTATTTGATAGTTGGGAGGGTGGGGGGAACACGCCACTTTTTTTTTTTCTTTTTTTTTTTTTTAAAGGACACTTAGGGTTTGGGGCTCTCTTGAAAATGACCGGAGAGATCGAAGCACCGGCGTCGGTTCCAGCCGTCAACCGGAGGAGATGGCATTTCGGCCCCGAGGAGTGCTGGTGGTGTCGAGAGAGCCTCGCCATGTAATCAAGTCAAGTCAATCCTCACACACTCAATTGGGATGAATGAAGGAATTCAGCTGAAGTAGGGCAGAAAGCTGAGGGATGGCTACAGAGGGTAGTGTTTCCTTTCAGAGGACGGACACACGCTAGATGTTGTACACAGAGTCGACAGTAGCAGCAGCAGTAGTGCAACTACAGCATGCAAAATGATTCTAATCATACTATATGTAACTCCAAATAGTAGTACACGTTATCACGAACTAGGACAAGTGACGTATAAAGAGCCTCAGAGTAAAGACGCTAATTTAGATTTTTTCTTTTCTTCTGACTGATAACTGACCCTCATTACCTGACCTGGGTCAGGGTCTGGCATGCAGGACCTCTGTGGTAGAAGCCTGACAAGCCGCCCAGCTGCAACGATGACCGCAGCACAGACAGGTTGAAGCCATCATTTACCCGGGGGAGTAAGGAGTCACGGAGTTGCGTGCGTTGTCGTGAACACGTGCAGCCACTTTCCCGTCAAGTCCTCACCACAGCTGCCAGCCGCCCGCACATTTGTGTGAAGGGGGGGGGGGGGTCACCTTTAAGGGGGACCAGGTAGTCTCGTTTTACTGATGAGCCACTCCCTTATTTATTTTTTTTAAGCGTTTAAGTGACAGCAATAATATTTCAAACGGTTTACAATCAACATCCCTACGATAAAAGTCTGTGTAGTGAGGAGGTCGGGTTGGAGCAGACCGCTGGAATCACATATCATATGAACCGTTATATGAGCATAAGTCGGTTCTTGTGATGGATGAAACAGGCACTCCGTTTCTACGAGGCGTGCATCAAATAACATGCGCACACCTGGGCAGACGTGTGCTGGCCTTTTATCAGATGTCACAGTTTGGTCGTACGAGGGTCTGAGATGTCACAGGTTGGTCGTACGAGGGTCTTGGAGTTCAGGCGCTTGGTCTTTGGAGCTGCGGCGTCACACCAGCGCTCAACAGCACAGCCGTCTGTACAGTAGCAGTCCGCTTGCAGCTGCCGGAATGCGGTGATGTTTCCGCAGCTGCAGCCACCTGCTACCATGTCATGTCATGTTTTTTTTGTTGTTTTTTTTTTTTGCATGAACCACACACGGACAGCTGTGCTGGCGTACATTATAAACGGGGAACAGAGAGCGGGAGCTTGTCCTCCAGCTCTCATCACATACAGACGAAGGCTAGATCTGTGCAACCTCCGGCTCTCAGAAGTCATTATTTGGCAGCATCAGGTATAGATGTTATAATAAGCTGCATGAAAAAAATCCTGTTAAGTATTTTTTTTTTTCTGTAAATATTGTGATTAAAATCATATTTTTTCTCCAAAAAAATCAGAGAGTTCAATAAGAACATTCCAACCTGTGGCCAATGCAAATGTGTTTGTTTTAAGTGTTAAAAAAAATAAATGTTCACAGAAAAAACTGGGTCACCTGTTTCAAGCGGGTCTTGTCTCATAAATGTTTGACTTCGACATTCTGACACCAAACCTCCCCCCCACCAAAAAAAATGGCAGCATTTAATTGGCTCGCGACTCAGTACTCCACCAAATGACTTGTTGGGGTGGACGTGGTGACGGAGTCCGTGGCGTGTCAGGGAGTCAGTGGCCAGTTTCCTGACACAGAGCAGCTAAATGCAGACAGGCCAGTCGGCTCTCTGGTCCTCTCTGCTCACTCTCCCTCTTTGCCCCCCCCCCACCCCCCCACCCCTCCCCTCCAATCACCCACATCAGGAATGTTCCCCTCTTGCTCCCGCTCACCCCTTCTCCTTTACAATTTCTCGGCCTCCGCCTTCGTTCCATCTGTCTCTCCCTGGTAATTCAGCTAAACTCTCTCTCTCTCTTCTCTCTCTCTCTCTCTCTCTCTCTCTCTCTCCATCTGTCCAGACTAGTGTGACTAAAAGGCTCGGGGTTGTGTGCCGTGCCAAGCCGAGTGCATGGATTTGGATAACCGCTGTCTGGAGATATGTCTGAGATAGCGGCCCACAGTCACTCACTCCTGGCCCCGGCTGCCAACCCTGTGTGAGGTGAATGTGTGTGTGCATGCATGTGTGTGTGTGTGTGTGTGTGTGTGTGTGTGTGTGTGTGTGTGTGAGCTCGAGATAACCCCCCCCCAACCCCCGAGCCTCTTGCTCCTGTCACACCCGAAAGTGTTCTACAGCTGATAGCGATGGCGAGGGGAAATTCCACGCGTTACAAAAGTGGACACCTCGGAAAATAGATATAGAGGGAGCAGCGGGGGGGTTGATAAAAGTTTGACAGCCAGTCCAGGGGAAATTTGGAAAAGAAGAAAATCATGATGTGATGGAATATGAAGACGTGTCGACTCCACACGAACGGCCTGATGTTGAGTTCCATCCTGTTTTGCTCCCTTTTTGTCAGACTTTTGTCAGCCCTGTGTTCGTCCAGGTGCTTTCCCGCCATTCCAGCCAGCCGGGCTTTTTTTCAGCTTTTTCCTATCTCGTCTCACAGATGCTCCGTTGGATTCCCTTCATGCGACTGGAGAGGAGAGAGCCGATTTGACCGGCGTGCTCACATCGGCCATGAAGAAGGGAGAAGCCAAAAGGGCAATTCAACTGAGTCACTCTGGCTTTCTCCAGAGGCCCCTCATTTTTGCCATGAAAAACCCAGCGCCGTTTGCTGGCGGCACGATGGATGCAGGCCCTCCTCGAGGACGCTGCCGGAATATCAAGTCGGCCGCCGCGGAGCGTGCATGCTCAATAAACCCTCGCCCAGGTGCCAAGGTCCTTTCGTCAGATCCACACTTAGCAGCGGCCCGTTACAGACCTCAGAGTTCCACCAATGGCCACTGGGGGCAGTTGGGATTAAAGACAATGGGCGAGGGGCAGTGAGTTATATCAACATATATATATATATGTATTCATGAGATTTTTTTAGTGGGGGGGAAACGTCTCATTCAGTCTGTGAAATACCCGCTGGCAATTCCGGGGTCGACCTCCACTGAGCGCTCCAGTATTACGCCGAGGTTCGACACAGATTTGAAGCTCTTAAAAGACATTTTATTGACAATTTCAAGTGACAAATGATCGTCTGAGGATTTTAGAGATCCCTTGAAATTTTTTAATTGAGCCTTTTACGGGGTCTGAGGTGTCAATCAAGGGGTATTTCGTACACTGAACTCGTTGTTGTTGTTGTTGTTGTTGTTGTTGTTGTTGTGTACCACTTGTAGGTAGATGAGACAGTTGTTCTTGCGGTATTTGTCCTGCCCCTCCTCCACTGGGTTTGGGCGTTTCCGTGAGCCGTTGCTGCCGTTTGAAGACGGACTTCCCCTTTAACAGGAGTTCATCTCGGGCCTGGGACGCCCCTCGTCTTGTCAATGTGGCTTTGACCGTCCTCTCGGCTCGTTTTCCTCCAATTCTGTGCGTTCTATTTGTGTTCTGCGACAGGTAGCTGGAGGCGGAGTTCATCACCGTAGCTGGAGGCACGGCTGGCCTGCATGTGTTCACTCACATCGATGTGTCTGAGGGCGTACGCGTCAATTAATAAAACACGGTGACAGCGCGCCGAATGACTTCTGCCCGGATAGACGTGCATGGCCAACGACATATATATATATATATATAGGGCAAAATATACAAGATGGATTTTTCTCTATTTAGATATACATCTGGCATCTGAGTCGGTGAATTTTGATACGCCAGCAGGGACATTGGGAGGAAGCCTGTTACAAATCACCGCCGTCTTTCCTCACACGGAGAAAGTAGTGCTTTTATGTTCATTTTTCTTCCTTTGATTTCTTTATACAGTTTTTTTAAGCAGCACAGCATGGCTTCACAACATACGAGCTACGCTAATATGTATACGCAGAGTTCACTGCCGTTCAGCTGGTTATTGCATAAGAGAGCTGCCATGTTCACCATTTCAATGAAGTGTGATCTTCATCCCCACAGACCCCGATGAGATGCCCTTGAAAAAGAAAGCTGCATGTTCTGTAATTTCTCAACAAAGGGCAAAAACGTTATCTTTGCAACTGTTGCCCTTGGAGTAGTTCTATTGATTCCCATTTTCCATTTCCTTTTATAACCTTTATAAAAAACTGAATATATTCAACAGCATTTGCCACCCCGTTATTTGCATGTCTCCGCTGGGTTTGCTCACCACGTGGATACGCTTCTAAAACTGGGACTTGTCTGCCCAATTTGTGCCCGACTCTGTCAGACTGCCTCTGTTGTGGATGGCGTCTTCACTGGGAAAGGGAGGCTGCGAGACTTGTCTGGCTTGCGGGGCTTGTTAAAAACTTTTCTTTCTTTTCTTTTTTTCTGGAAACTGTAAAATTTCAGAAGATCCGAAAACAGCTCTAACTTTGCATAATTCAAATTATTTGACTACGGTCCCTCAATTACATTGTTTCAACTGAGAGGTAACTAAAATTGAGCTCAGTTAATCACTTGGCACGGCCCACGCTGAAGTGCTGGGTTGGTATTGTCTGAGAGCCAACAGTGTTCAGTAACGGGGCTGATTAAAGCGTTTGAACAAGGCTGTTGAAAAAAAAATGGCCATTTAGACCGATTATTGTCCTGTTCTCAGCGGTGGAGCATCGACGCTCACCACGTCAAATAGACCATGAAATAGGACAGTTTAGAAATGCTAAAAAAGAACCGCGTTCAACTGTTCTCAACATGACACACTGCTTCAGGATGGAGATCATGTGGTTCAAAGCGGCGAAGAAAAGTGTGCCAACATTAGCTTAACTTTTCTTTCCTTCACCCCCGCAACATATCAGTATATTACAGAGGCCTTCAGACAACATTTCAGTGTCTGAATAGGAATTTGTCTGATTTATTTCCTGCTGGTTTTAGCTCGGCAGTTTGAAAGCAGCAAAAACCGAGCCGACGGTGAATGTGGGAGGGAAGCCGGTGAGGGATCAGCCTGACTCCTGCTGGCCAGTCGGGACATGACGGGTGGGATCACGTGGGAATAGCATGAACCGCAGTGTGCACACTGCAAATTAAAATCAGAGTATATGTTTACAACTGTATCCTATCAACAATCTTTTCTTAAAACAAGTGAAAATGTACCTTTTCTACCTCTATTGGTTTTTAAGAAATTAGCGTATTTTTAAGCAAGAGATAGGGAGGAAGTTTGGTGAACTTGGAACGAAGGAAAACTAAACTTTTGTTGAAGAAAACCAGACGCCATAACGGAAACAACATGACATATTCTTACTGTGCTGGAGGTATAACTGTAGAATCTTAAAACGTGATGAGGTATGCACTGAATTGGGTCTACTAAATCAGATAGGATGTTAACTTTACCGAGATAGATACCCCAGTTCTGCTGGCATTTTGGAATGGGGAAAAACATCCAACTCTGGGTGCAACATTTTGGTGTATAAAGGTTAATGGAATCCATTTTCTTCTTCTTCTTTTTAGCTCAGTGAATCAAGCCTCCCAGTAACTGGGAGGGAAGATTTATTTTATCTGCCAAAAATCTACTCAAAATGAACCACTTGGATAATTATTCTTAAGTGACACATTTTGACATTTGCATTGAATTGTGGAAGAAATAAGAGGAGAGTCTTTCCTGCGAGATGGAGGTATTTTGATTTAGGGTGCCAGACTCATTGCCCATCATCTCGGTTGAAAAGGTGTGATCAGTGATTTTCATTCGACACCTCGATAGTTAACACCCTCTCCCCTGGGTGAGAGCTGCTGGTGACGTGTCTGCAGAGATGGAGGCTGAATATACTGGACACTTCCAAAAGGAGCAGAGAGAAGACAATAAATCCGTCTGCATTTAGACATTGTGAGACTTTTTTTATGGTCATTTTGGTGATAATTTAAAAGTCCAACATCTATCCTGTGAATATTCACTTCCCACTATATTTCCCAAGTTGCTGCATTAAAACAAAGCAGACATATACTTTGTGGCACTAGTCACACCACATCACATATATTCTGCAGAAAGTGATTTTTTTATCATTCACCTATATGTGTCTTTTCTCTTCTGAATATGTTGCCCGTCACTTTAAGTGTCGTATTAACCCAGAAAATTCCCAAAATAGTGACCTCATGCAAGAACAATTCCACATTTTCAGCTTAACATTTGTTTTCCACATCAGTGGACTCGTACTCGTGAGCCACATCAGATTCAGCAACTAAACTCCAAATAACTGAGGGAATGACCAACGTAAACATGATGAGCTTGCATTAATGAAAATGATAAATTTGCATAAATCACTCCCCAATAATACCATTTAAAGCTACGCATCCTGCCCCATATGTCCTATACTGAAGTCCTGCTTTCAGACATCCACAAAGGAAAGTCTAACATTTTTTTCCCAGCGTCAGCAGCAGAATCAGGGGACCTGCTGAAGCCAAGGAATGGGGGAAAATAACGAGTGGTGTTAATTCTGAGTCCCCTGAGGGTCGTACTGTCACAGAAATAAAGAAGAAATGGTTCCATATGAAAAGCGACTCGCCACAATAAGGCCAATAAGGGAGGGGGTCGAATAATTTAAGATGTTCATATTGATAATGTAGTGCTGTACAATAGCAGCAATTGCCAGTTTTAGATTAATGGTGATATTGTTACGCTAAATGAATACATTTCTAAGTATATAAGCCAATAAGTCAACAGGATGATGTCAACATAATTACAAGGTGTCATTTATAGAGGGTTTTCAAACTCAAAACCGCTTCACAGTAATGAAATATACAACCCATTAGTGATTTGTTGTAAATTGTGTTCACGCCTAAGAGGAAATTCAAAATGCGAGACAGTTGGTGAATGCAGCACGTTCTTCAAAATCACTCGTACAAGCCACTTAAGAAGGAATCTGTCTGTAAGAGTGGCTCTTGCATGAGGCCCAATGTCTGTAATTAAAAATCACCTAATTAAAAAGCATATTGATGTCCTTCCCTCACCGTATGCAGCTTGCAGGTGTCTCGCACAGGTCATGCATATTTCAAAGAGGCCGATATTGCTCAGTTGCATATAGACATTGAGGATTCTTCACGTGTGCAATGGTCCAGTGTGTGAGGTGAGCCAAGGTCGCACTCAAATCATGTCAATTAAAGCTCTTTGAAAGTTTGCAGAAAACCAAGGTCCACCAACCTGTGTACCTCATTAAGACCAGAACAACCATTAGAACTGCTGATATAGCTGTGAGGGTTGAGATTATTATGTTCTGTACTCAGCAGTGAAAGAAACTTTAAGGACATACCGATTGAATTTGTAGACGAGACAGAAAGAAAAAAAATCATACTGATTGAAAGGGCGGACTTCAGTCCAAGGCTCTAACTACCGTCAAGGACACTTCTTGAGTAAAAACTTGATGGTTTGAGTCGATCCTAATATTAGATAGTCGTTATGTTTAAATTTGACCACTTTCAGACCATAGGAACCAAGGAAATACATATTTTAAAAAGCTGTCATTTATAACTCTTCATACAAACCGCCTTTAACCACTCTGCTGATTTGCGTAAACTTTGGCATTACATTACAACTTAAAGATGGGGGCTTGGACTCAAGATGGGGACTTACACTCAAGTTGCACTTAAGTTGCACACACAGTGACTTGAGACTTGACCTGGACTCTAGCTCAAAACCTTGAGACTTGACCTGGTCTCTAGCTCAAAACCTTGAGACTTGACTTGGACTTGTGACCAAAGACTTGAGACTTGACTCTGACTTTAGATCAAAGACTCAAGACTTGACTTGGATTCAGTTCCAAGACTCAAGACTTGACAAGGACTTGTGACAAAAGACTTGAGGCCTGACCAGGATTCTGGCTCAAAGACGTGAAATTGGATTTGGACTGTAGCTCAAAGACTTGAAATTTGGCTTGAGACTTGTGACCAAAGACTTGAGATTTTAATTGGACCCAACTCAAACACTTGAGATTTTAATTGGACCCAACTCAAAGACTTGAGATTTTAATTGGACCCAACTGAAAGACTTGCAAAAAATGATGTGTGAGCATCACGGCTCCGACTATAGAATCAGTGATGATTACCCACTGCATTACATTGCTACATTATGTGTTTCTCCATGTACAGTATATTGATTAACTCCTGCTGCTCTACCCTGGCTGCCAAGGCCTCTACCCTCTGCATATTAACTATCTGTACATTACCACAGATAAATTAGTCGTATATAAGAGAGCAAGCAAAGAGATAGACTCATTGTTAAGTGTATGCACGTGTATTTTGTTTGTACATTTGTATGCGGAGCACTGCAGCAGTGTTTGCTTGCAAAATATTTGAGTGTCATCCGAGCTTTGGAAACTGTGTTTGCTCTCTGTTGCAGTCGCTGTACATACTGTTTGATAAAACGCCGGGACACAGGAAAAATCGAAATCGGCAGGAAGTTCGCAGTAAAAAAGCTGCAGCGAGATCCGCTCTTCTAAAAGTCCCAAAAAGAGAACAAAATCCCGACATAGGTTGACTCTGTAACCTTAAGTAAGAAATAGCCAGAGCTGTCTAATGTCTCACCCAAAGAGCTGGCACTAATTATCCAAGTTCAGACTTTGTCGGGAATTCCTTTAAACAGGCAGAGCTGTGATGTTCAGAATTTAACGAAGCATACGTGATCATTTGGATCATTATGGCTATTCTGCTGCCATTATAAGTAATTGTGCAAAAGGCCGACTGAAGGTACGCTTTATATGTGGGCTGTAGCAGGCCATTGGACTTCATGGAGGATTGACTCTTTTTCACAGATCCAAAAATGATTTCCTTCCAACATGTAATGTTGTGGGCTCATAAGCAAACAAGAGGCACTGTTGGGGACAGTGTGTGTGCTTTCCACTGCAATCAGAAGGGAAAGAAGTTAGTAGTTTCTGCCATACCTTATAACCATTTAAAATGTGACTGCGTAGCCGGGGGCATGAAACTGATCAAGTCTTCCTCACTGCAGGGCTTTGTTTTCAAAGAATTTGCACAACAGAAGGAGGACAAATTTTTCTTCTTTTTTTGTCTTCATCTTCATTGATATTTGTAGCCGTCTCTAATCCCTTGTTATTTTTCATTACTTTATGAACTTTAAATCCGTTAGAGCGGCGAAATCAAATCAGCGTGGGTCCTGTGACTATTTGCCGACTTCTTGACAGAACAAAATACACAAGAAAATGTCACCACCTCAATTTCTGCCAACTTCCGCGGGACTTTCATTTCAACAACCTTTAACTGATGATCAATGGCTCACCCCGTAATTGCATTTGTTTGAAACACTTTCAAGGACTTTATCAATGCTGGCCAAATGGTGTGCGTTTAAAAAGGCACCGCGTCTTCACTATTTACTTTTGGCTTTGTTTTCATGGGGGTGTCTCTCTCTTGGAATACACATTGTCCTCGGCTCATGGAGCGACTGTCTGAGCTCCATAGTAGGACTGACAGTGACTGTCATTGTATGACGGGTACGCTCAAGTTGTGCAGGGCATCTAGGCCTGTTGGAAAGCATTCATATGGTTTGTCAACAACCGAGTCAAAATATTTTAGTTTTCAGTTTGACGGCTGATTTTCTCCAACTCCTGGAGAACATTTGCGAACATATTGCACCTGAAATTCAGTCAAATGCATTCCATATATTGAAGCATTTTGCTTTGGCTCAATTCTCGAGACAAAGTTTCACTGTGCGAAACTCATGATGCAAAGAGCAAAACTGGTTCACTTAATTCTTAACTTCAAACAAAAAATGCTGTTCTTCGCCATCCATTAATGTAGGGGTTTTCTAGACTTCCTTATCTGTATTTGCACTCTGAGGGGAAGACATTTCATCCTGACCTGATCCGCCCGCAGGTTTATTCCACAGAACCTTCTGAGAAGCAGTCTTTAGAAACTGACAGACAAAATAAAATATGTGGCAGGTGATTGGAAGAACCATCTGTCTATCAAACTCATGCCAAGGGCAGTCAGGCGAAGTCCTTAAAACACCTTTTCCATGAAGAAAAGCCTCCAGTGTCATGCTTTGCTCTTCTTTCAACGAAGAAATACTCTCCAGTTCCGAAATAACTGATGCTATGGCAGCATCTACGCTCACCTCTTCCGGAGCCGCCATTGTTGTTTAGAAACGAACAGTCGCCTCTCCGTGTCGTCTCGCACACACCTAAGCCACGCCCATAGCCACGCCCATAGCTCCTCACAACGCCGATTGGTCGGTGTCCTGGATTACCGGACCCAAACGCATCACTTTTGCTGCGCTTATTGAAGCGTAATCTGTATAGACATCTACATTAATTGCGCAATGAGAGTGACGTTGTTTGACTCCTGCCATGTGGTGCATTCAGGGCACGGCCGACAGCCTGGGTTGTTGGGTTTTACACTTTTTACAAGTTTCAAATAGCAGTTGTTTTTTTTTCCTATTTGAATACATATTCGTATTTAGAATATTTGTTGACAGTCCCACAGGGTAACATACACAATGCACAGTGGGGGGCAATAGCACATGTATAGCCCTGTGGCCCTGTAACAGATGAACTCGGTCATGCTGTTGTCATATGAAAGCATCATTACTACATTTTTGTTCATTTTAATGGTAATTTTATGCACATGTCTGGCTTGCACTGCAAAACATTTTCAAAACCTTTTTTCATTTAGCTAAAAGTCATTGCAGTAAAGGTTAAAACTAAGTTGGCTGTCTTGGTCCTTAAAAAAAAAAGCTAAAATGTTGGCAGTGTGTTTTTTTGTTTTTTTAAGAATTGTGGATTCTTCCATTTCTAAGTTTGCCTACCCATACCAGTGCTGTCAAGTGAGCACCATGTGTCTCCACCTTTGCTAAAAAACAATGTTTTTTTTCCTCCAAGATACCACTGTGCACTGGCACAGATTCCTCTACATCCATCATCATGTGAATGAAGCTTTATATTTCCTAGCACTAATAGTATCCTCCAACCCCAAACACACATTGAAGATTGTGTTTGTTGTTTTCTGTGTGAAGAATTAATTTGATTACAGAGCAGGTGAAAATACGAGTAAAGAATACGAGGATGGCGCTTGATGTGTGACAAAGGTCACCAGCATTGTGGATATGAATCAACTTCGTTGCTGTTGCTACCCCTCGCTCCTCTCCTAATGAAGCTTCCGGTTCCTACTAACAAGCTTAACGAATGTCTCGCATATCAGCCAGTAATTGCACGGAGACTTTTCTATCTGCCTAATTACTGATATTTCCTGCTGCACCAATTGGACCTGCAGCACGCAGGCTGGTTGATGGTGGTGGTGGGTGGGTTATTATATTCCATTTGCTGGGACAGCTCCTGCGGCAAGGCTGCACTCTCTGAAATGTCTTCCATAGGTTATTTATAATCACTGTGAAGTGGTAGAGAGATGCCGACGTAAAGTTGGGGAGAGAGAGAGAGAGAAAGGGAACACAGAACACAGAGAGAACACAGAGAGAGGAGAGGCAGAGAGAACAGAGCTACGGTACAGCACAGTGGGAGTAGTAGTGGAGGAGTGTGTGGGTACAGTCAATGTAAAAAGTTTTTTTGTGCGTTCTCCTACAAATGTCCAGCAATCAATTTCCGCTCGTTACATGCATACTGTCTTTTTAAAATAAACCTCTGTCTTCATAGGGAACAACTTGGTTAGGTTTTGGAAAAGGTTGTGGTTAGAATTAGGCAACAAAACTACTTGGTTAGGTTTAGAAAAAGTTCATTGTCAGATTTAAGCAACAAAACTATTTGGTTGGGTTTAAGAAAAGATTGTGGTTAGACAACACAATTACATGGTTGGGTGAAGGAAAACATTGTGGTTAGATTTAGGCATCAAATCTACTTAATTGGTTTAAAAGATTGTGGTTAGGTTTAGACAGCAACACTACTTGGTTGGGTTTAAGAAAAGGTTGTGGTTAAGTTTCAGCAGCAAAACTTTAGTTTTGCCCTAACCAATCGGTAGTGAGTGAGGTATATGTCTTTCTGATATTATTTCCGGCCAACTTGGAAGCTTTGAAATGTGTTACTCAGAATAGTTAATGTTTTTCAAGATGACAGATGACATAAGTCAATTTAACCTAAAATTGAATGTCATCCAGGCCTGGTGTCATTTTACTGTAAATACTTCTGCCCTTATTTTTCTGGCTAAAGTAAAGGAAGATGCTGTCCTCGATCTAAATCCCACCTGCAAAACACTGATTGGTCAACGGTTTTCCAGACAGATGCAAACCAGAGACACAGCATTTGATTGGCCTAAAACAAACATCTGGACAGCTATTCAGAGGTTTCAAATATATATGTATATATGTATATATACATATATATATATATATATATACATATATGAATAAAGGGATAGATAGATGTAGATTTTTACTCTTTTTTCCAATGGTATTTAGTTCTTTCATGTATCTGTAGCTTGTTATTCCTTTCATGACTTCATCAATACTCTTTTCCGAGCAATATATTTGATTTTTTATTTCATCATTTGTTGCCTGCATCCTTTCATCCTGTCTTTTCTTCTCTTATTCTTTCATGTCAACCATGAAAAAAACTAAAAATGTAGGGGAAAAAATCCACGTAGAGTTTATTAGTAAGCTCTGTGGAACTCTATTGAAGGGTTGAACACAATGCTTTTAAAAGATATTTCCTTGTCTGTGATGGTGGTGGTGGGTGCTGTCTGTCCAGTCTAAAATCTCCCATTGGTGGTCATTTGGCTTGGGATCTGCTGGGAAGAGACTGTAAAAGGCCATAACATCATTATTCACATTTGGAGGCTGCCTGACGTTTGGTATACGCCATTTCAAAGGACTTTTAAAGGTTTTTAGGTCAGAGGCTCAGATGCAGACGGTTCTGCATTTTAGAATTCAGATATTACAAAGCTGCAATTCAGAAGCATGTGTTCTCCTAGCAAAGCATTCTTTGAGCTTTGTTTTGATTACTTGCCGCCCTAAGTGCCTGAGAACTCACACTGTACTACTTTTAATGCGTTGGATCAATGGTGCAATGAATCGACTTTTTTGTAACAATTTAATGTTTGTTAATGATGTTTGAAAGTAAATTCAACTTAGGTCAGTAGTTACTGTTAACAAACAATGGAATGATAATTAATAATGACATTTGTTATTGTCTCTTACTAGCTATGGTACAATATATAATTTGTAAAGTAATTATTGCATTTTACACAAACTAATGCTAAATAACATAAATTATTATTTTTTGAATAATTAGTTAACTGTATTAATCAACATTTAATTGTTTGTTGACAGTAAAATAACTGTTAACTAAAGTTTGATAACTAGCAATTTACCTTTTTTTCTTTTAAATAATGATGATTGTACCGACTTTTCCAGTGTACTTCCACACGCAACCACATCACCCTCATGTGGAGTCTCTCACAAGACTGACAATTAAAGAAAAAGGTGGGCAAGCAAAAGGATCGTCCCCACACGCACTTAAACTGTGCAAACTGAGATCAAGTAGCATACATTAAAGGTGCGTACGCTCAAAACCTCGAAACTGTGTCTGACATTTAGCTATAACAATTGATTTGACTTGCTGTACACCAGCTATGCATGAATTACCAGTGACAGACAGCGAGTCCATTATTCTAAATTTGTATGATGTGCGAGTTGACATGAGCTGTTGGGAGGATAATTGCTGGAGAAGCGGGCTCCCCGGGGAGGTGTGTTTTCTCCTGGCTTTGATTTTACCTACACAGCGAGAGATTTTATGTTCAACCCTATAGCTTGTCAACAGCCTTCAACAAGCCTCTGCTTCTGAGCCTCTGTAATAAAAAGTGACGGAAACACATCGTGGATAAAAGTGAGCTTCCTCTCCTACTGCTGTGAAATTTACACAGGTTTTCTCTATGTAAGCCAGGAGAGACGGCGGACAATGTTTTCACCCACAACGGTTTCACCCATTACTAGTGTAATGTAACCCGTTTCCCTGCAAAAAAAAAGATATGATATGAAGATTATATTGCTTGTAATAAGCAATACGTGATTTTCACCTAATATGGTGAATTCCTAAAATAAGTCAGGATGTCGAGCTACCTGAAGGCTATTTTTGTTTAGTGTAGTTCATTTAATACAAGCCCATTAATAAGCAATATGCTCAATATATGCTATGAGATGAGTTTACTCAAAAAAAAGGTTTGTGTTAATGGTTCCCTGCGGAGTTTTCCGACCTCGAGTAGCGCAATGCGCTGGCAAAGTCAGAGTAGAAGAACATGAATGTAAACAATGCTGGATTTGAAATTCTTTAAAAAATCGAATTTGTAAATGTTTTATGAGGAAAGAAAGGCACCGCATGCTTTTGAGATGTCAAGGACACACACAAAGCATTTAGGTGAGTAGCACTGACTGAAAACATGACTTGTTTGTTGTACAAGAAAACTCCACAAGGCCCCTTTGACAATGTTTCCAGACAACGAAACACTGAGGCAACAACTCATAACCTTCATATTGGGAGGCGTGTGTGCTGAGCACTGAGCCGCCGTGCCAGCTGACATCTGGTGGCTCCAGCAATGGCAACATTTCAGTTCTTCTAATGCCTTGATTTATGACGACATACCTGCGAAAACGGATGACCTTGCCATCAGCCTGAGCTGTACTTTGTGTTTAACTGAGATGGTAAACACCATGTTCTGGTTGCAGGCAAATCCGATTTCTTTCATAACGATAAGCGATGAGGTCGGATTTGTGCGTCCAGACGCCACCAGCCCATCTGCGTGGGGTCCTTTGTCATTAAAAAAGCTTTTATTTTGAAGCAAAAGATTCAGGAGATGTTGGGTTTTTAGTAACTGAACAGGACTCAGACATCAGGTCTCTGCTGTGCTCGGGGCTCCTGTGTGGGTGGAAGATGATGGAGACCTACGTTAAATGTTCGGATTGTGCCAACATGCTGTCCACTCGTCACTGAGATCAGAAAAGATTTGATTTGGAGAAAACAAAGCGCTTGTCATGTGGATTTTATTATCCGGACTTTATACAAAATCAATGTGGATACAATCTGGATATGCCAAGAAAAATGGATTTGGCAATTTGGCTGGCAATCTGAAGAAGACTTTTGTTTATGAACAACATGGACACAACGTCAAAGTTAGTCCTTTAAGACATGGATGGGTCTGAGCCCTGTAACCTTGTTGTAGATTTACAACATGTGCTACTCTGGTTGATATTACTTCCAGCATCGGGGGAAAGGGTGTTTGGTATGATGATAATTACGAGATTATGTTTTTTGTTATGTGTATAGCCGAATGAGATGTAAACCATCTGAAGCACTTTGCTATCAATGGAACGTGACGAGCAACAGGCAAAAGCTGAAATTAGACATGTACAACCCCAAGTAAGATGGAGTTGATAATTAATTAAAACTGTGGTGGAAATCAACCTTTTTAATCTCCTTCAGAGAAATAAAATGTGATGTGAAACACTTCAATGTCTTTAAGCATTTATTGAACAGATACTTGGAATAATTCAATTGAATAGACAAAGCTCTTTCACCACAGATGGTTTGGAGGTCTGACCACAAAAAAAAAGGTTTAACAGAGTCTTACACAGATTAGGTCATATCTTCCTATCATCCCCCCTCCCCCTCCCCCTCCCCCTACACACACACCCCCTCGCAGTCCTCCTCCTCCTCCTCCTCTGCTCATGCACCAGGGCAAAGATCCTGGCCTTGGTGCATGTCTAGAAGGTGGTTTTGTCTACCGGGCTCTGTGGAAAAGGGCGGGAACAGAAAGACAGTACAGCACATAGGACATAAAACAATATGAATATTGCAATGGCGCCGAGTTGGTGAGGTCAGGATGAACTGTCTCTGTGTATGTTCAGGATTCAGCAATACAAGTTACATCTAAAACAGAACAATATGATACATTTCCACGACAAAGACAATTCAATCTATAGGAATATCTCCCTTACTCATATGTAGTGTCCCAATTGTCTGACATCTGTACCTGTCTGAGATTAACAGGGGGGTTGATACGCAGATGACTTTGTCAAGGATGTTGCCACATTGCAAAAGAGTCAGACGCCTTTCACACAACTTTTCTCTCTGTCTCTCTCTCTCTCTCTCTCTCTCTGTCTCTCTCTCTCCGTTTTTCAATTTCTCTCCCCGTCTGTTTGGATGAGGCGAGAGTTTAGTGTCTGGAGCGGTGTCAGACCTCACTGTGAAGGTCAGCGCCTTGTCCGATAAAAAAAAAAAAAAAAAAAAAAAAAAGTAACGAAAAAACTCTCCCTCCCTCGCCCCTCTCTGTAATCTCTGTGTGAAGAAAATGCCAGCTGCCAGTCTCATTTGGAGAGATAAGGGCCCCGGCCCCCGAATGCACCCGCGTGGCCACCCACAGCGGAATAACGGTGAGAGAATAAATATGTAGATGATAAAAAAGAAAAAAAAGGGTGGGCGGGGGAGGGGGGGGGGGAGTTTCAAATGAAAAACATCCAAACTGGCGGATTCCAGAGAAACTAGAACCAGGTGTCAACCATTTTATTAAATTTTGTGTGTGTGTGTGTGTGTGTGTGTGTGTGTGTGTGTGTGTGTGTGTGTGTGTGTGTGTGTGTGTGTGTGTGTGTGTGTGTGTCGAGTCTTCACTGTAACTCCCGGTTGGCAGGGTAAAATTGATGGCCCCTGCTATAGATTTTTGGCAGACAAGTCCCCCTACAACCATCTTATATCTTATTACCAACCGCCTCAGACGCTCAAATTGATCTTTATCGGTGTTAAAAAAAAAAGAAATCCCCCGTGGCAGCTTCAACCTTTATGGTTCTCACCTTTCATTGGTGACTTTTTTTTTTTTCTCTTGTAAGTGTTGTGTGAGCGTGTGTAGGTGTGTGTGTTTGTGTGTATGTGTGTGTCCCATGCAAGTAGAAACTCCAGGAGGCACACCAACAAGCCTGATGGAGAGTCATTTCTGGAGCAGTCACTGTAGTAAGCATGTCCAAGGTGATGGACTTCGATAGGACGGGAAAGGTATTTCTTATTTTTTAATCGAAATTCGAAATTTCAAAACCGTGGAGTTGCAATCTGACTGCCTCATAAACACTTTTTCATCAACATAAATGAAATGTTTTTTTTTTTGCCACCGAGAGAAGAAGTTGTACTTCTCGTTGACAGTCCAAATGACTTCTGTGAATTGCTGATGAGTGGGAGTGACGTCTCCTGTCACCAGCTGCGGCGCACAGTTACTAAGTGTTAGTAAAAAGTTAGTGTCACTTTCATGCAAGGTGGAAAGCTGTTGAGGCAGAAAACACTGGACTGAAACTACTAAGCAACGCTTTTGATACATTTTGTTTTTACAAAGATGTTTGTGGTATAACGTTTTCCCGAGGGAAGTTTGTTTGGAAAAAAATCACTCTTAAATCACCAAAATAATAGAAAGTATGTCCCTTCCCTCTCTAACTGAAACATACTGTAGATCCACTTTATTTGCTTGAATTATAAGGATTTTATTTGGGCTGGGAAAGGACACTGGAATAAATGACATTGTGTTGTTAAGAGTCAAGTCCAAAGAAGCCTACGTCTCCCGAACAAACCCATCTATTTTACACCAAACCATGATATTTTTACTAAACCCAAAGAAGTAGTTTATTTGCATTTTTTTTGGTTTTGTTTCAATTTACAGCGTTAACCACATTCTGTTGGAGACAGAGTTGCCAGATAAAAACAACTCCAATATTCGTTCTGCTTTTTGGTCTCCACCACAGACTGTATATAAGAAGAGGACGTAGTTGTAGTGACGTCACCCATTGGTTTGTGGACTGCGGTTTTGAAGCCTCGAGTTCAGCACTTTTTTTGCCGTAGCCATCTTTGATTTTGCAACCAGTGAAAAGAAGTGACCACATTTGGACTGCTGAGGAGTGATGCTGCGATAGAGACACGGTTATACGGCTCTACGCTGGTTGCGACCTGTCAATCACAAGGTAGCCCCGCCCTAAATCATACTCTGCTTTATGGTCTGTTTGACTCTAAATGGACCATAATTTACGAAATGAACATCATGCTGTATTGAAGAAGACTTGAAACTAGAGATTGAGACTATAAAGTCATGTTTACAATGTTTACTGAGGGAATAAATCAAGAGAGAAGTAGAGTCACCCCCTGATGGCCGGTAGAGAGAATGCAAGTTTAAGACACTTCCCCATTGGCTTCACTTTTCAGAAGCCGAGGTTGCCGCCCGGTCTCCACCAACTACGGAGGGGAAATATTTAGCTTACTAGCTGCTAGATGTTCGACTATCTTCGCTAGCTAGCTGCTACCGTGTGCCATCGGTTGATGAGAGCTTTTTAGCTGGAAAAAAACTTGACTTAACCCTGAAAACAAGGTTGATGGGAGTTTATGAGCCATAAAACCAAATAATAAGCTAAAAGCAGATGGATAGCTTTGAGAGACTGCAGAGTTGGGACATTTTTATATAGGTCGCTCACTATGAATGCCACATTTCACACTATACATTGTGATTTCATCCATTGCTGATATGACAAATATTGATTAGTGCAGCTTTAAGGAGCACTGGTTGGGAACCAGTGGTGTGGAACTTAAAGATACAGCTTTTCCCCCATAAAGTCAATACAACACTTTACTGACACCTTCATGAACCATATGTTAATATTTCCTTCTTCCTCACGCTTTAATCCTTTTTATGTCACCGTGTCTTTTCTTTCTCGAGTTTATCCTCTTTCTCTTATCTTTCTCTTGTCACTTGACGAGTCTACGCTACCCCACACATGCAGAAGGGAAACGATTCCCCTTTAAGAGAATCTTCAAAGATCAGCCACCTGTATTAAGTGACCGTCATAAATGTGGTCATTACGGAAATTACACTTTTTAAATGGCTGCTCTGTAATGCTCTGCTTCACCGCATCTCCTCTTGTTTCCTTCTCCCTTTTAAACTCACAGGACAGACCGGCGTCCAGCACCTCGTTAGAGCAGTTTGTAACGTGAGAATACAACAGTGTGTGTGTCAGTGTCCGAGAGCTTAGCCCCGTTACGATGGAGAGTCCGTTGCCTGTTAGTTTAATTTCTTCCCTCTACTGTTGTTGCACGGCTGCCTTTTTAATCAGGCCTGCATATATTTGTGACAGAACAGCAGCTGCTGTTTTTCCTTCGCCTGAATGTTGTAACATTTACTTAGACGTTATTTGAGTTTTCTAACGCCCCGTGGCCTTTTCACACCACTTCACAGCGGCTCCGTAACCTTTCGTGTGTTCTCAGTTTGTCAACGATAAGTGAGAGAGAATGGAAATCTCTGCTCATTATTTGTTCATAATAATGGCTTTTAATGCTGCATTGATTTAATTTGGCATGCATGTGTTTGACTTTAGAATTATTGCTAATAAGTATCGCAAGGTTTTCAAATAACAAAGTACTATTATTGAGCGTGTGTGTGTATATATATATATGTTTTATATGTATATGTATATGTGTGTATATGGGTATATATGTATGTATGAGTATATGTGGATATATGCGTATATGTGTATGTATGAGAATATATGTATATGTGTGCATATGAGTATATATGAATATACATGTTTATATAAAGATACATGTTTATATGAATATATATGTATGTATATTTGTATGTGTGTTTTTTTTTTATATATATATATATATATATATATATATATATATATATATATACATAATTTTATCGTTTTATATCTTTTCAAATTCAAACACATAGTGAGGTAAAAAGGCTTTTTCTCTCTCTACAGAAAATCAAATATACATATATGGCCCGCATGCAGTGAAACAGAATGTGAGACATTAATTCTTGAATCAAACATTCAGACATGAGAGTCTGACGTTCCTAATCCTGTGTATAAAAGCAAGCACGGAGAAAAGGTCATCAGTCAAACGTTAGGAGCTTTGTAGTCGGTGACAGATGTTCTGGCTTGTAAGGACTCAGGCAGTGCAAACCTGGCCTTTTCTAGTCATGCCTCACGTTGTTCCTCAACCACCAGCAGTCCTCTAACCTCTCTAAGCCTTACTCGGTCGGCTCTCTCCCGGATCGGAGGTTCATTAACGCGCTCCTCCCATACAGGGATGCGACAGAAAGAGACCGGAGGCCACCATCAGCCGAGGAACATTTTGCCACACTACATTACTCTGGTCTTTAGTAGCGGGCGAGCTCACACCGCTCTGCGTTTTATAGCCCGCAACAATTCACGGATCTGTGAGGGAAAAGAGCCGGCGGTGGAATGTTTGACTGTGAAGCACACAAGGGGAAAAAGTGATAAATCACTCTCGGCCAAGGCTTCCCAACAAACCCACCGTGATGTAGCAGATGGGGCGGACAGAAAGAGAGGTGTACTCGAGACAAAGACAAGAGGTAGAAATGATACAGCACTGACAGCGGTTACATTTACATCCCCACAGAATGGTGGGGGGTTCTGGCTTACAATATGGATTCTGTGCTCTGTTGCAGTAGGTGTAGGGTAGCGGTTTAGGTGGAAATATTTGTTTTAAAGCAACATTGCATGTGACATAAACCCAAATTGCTTGTGTTAGGATAAGTTGTTAGTTGTTCAACCTCAACGTTCTCGGCAACCATTTGGAAGTACTGGCAGTACATCTGAAGGTGCAATGTGTAAGATCAGGCCAGAATTTGAGTTTATAACATCAAAAGAAAAATGGACTAAAATTATCAACAGGATATGAGTATGTTAAAAAGAAAGAAAGTATTTTGTTGCAGAGATATCTACTTCAATTAGCACGCTAACCAGCTAGCCCCCAGCCCGTCCACTTGTACCTGGAGAGGCGTCCAGTCTGTCCTCAGTCCAACATGGGGGGGGGGACGAAAAAGAAGTAGAGCTGCCCCGAGGGCTCGTCAATCGTACATCCATGGTCCGTGTGCGTTTTGATAGCTTGTCTATTGGTTTGAATCCAAAGTGGCCGAAACTAGAGCAAAACGACTCGCACCCTCGCTGTCCCCGCCGCCAGGAGACTACTTTAGAGCAGAGCGTGTGCTGAAAATCCGGGAAGTGGACCTTCAGCAGCAGTTAGCTCGAATTCAGCTAGCGTTGGGGTCCCAGCTCCAGGGGGGGTCTGATCTCTGGGAATTGCCCCGACTTCCCAAAAGAACTCTCCGTTGCTGCCGTTGCACAGGTTAGACCCTGTGCTCCATCAGCCCGCTTTTCACACCTGAATCAAAGCCACCACAGCCGGCAACTGAAACTCGGTTCACGCCGCCGCCGAACACGCCCCCTCCAGGGTGAAGCAGTCCCCGTCAACGGAGGTGGACAGCCTCCTGGTTACTGGCACGAACACACCGATGGCTAACGTAAACTATAGGCCAACGCCACACTTGAAGATTATGAGAGATTAGTGTTATTTTGACCCCCAGAGTTTCAGCAGTTTGGTCTAATTTTGCATAATCTTGCCCTGCTTTTAGTAAGTAATTGGCTTTTATATATTTATAAAAGTGATGACTAAGTTTGGATCGTATGGACCCAGTAGTAGAGGTGAAATGCTGCCTCCTATTTCTTTGGAGCATTTGGCCAGAAAGGACTCGCAGCACCTTTAATGGTCCACATAGTAGTGACTGGCTGTGTGGCTGTCTCCAGATTTATTTAAAATAAGAGTGACAATGGCTTTTGGTTAAATGTTTAAAAAGCAAACACTTCAAGTTGACTTCGTCAATATTTCCCCTCGACTTAAGTCTTTTGAGTGTCGCAGTAAAAAAAATCATCCGACAAGTGAACACTGCAGGAACAGATATTTTGGGGGAACCAAATTATTTAAAGAAATACTATTTTGCAAATATGTTTAGTATCAAGGTTTTGCGACGGGGCTTGTACTGCGTTCATTTATTAGTGGCTCCTCATTATGTAAAAAAAGAAGGTTGCCTGAAAACCTGCTTGCTGCTGCGAATCAATAGGATATCAACAGCATCACTAATGGACATGGTGCCTCCTGATAGTGATTTATTTAGCTACGACTCATTATTTTTGTCACTGACAACTCCGGGCTGCTGGTAACGCCATTAAGTAGCTCAAGAAGGCTGATGCTGATGCCGACTCCATCGTTTCCCATGAGGTTACTACATAAGATTCAGTTTGCACAGACAGGGAAGACCAATGGAAACACGCTTGGTGCACATTGGAGCATCCCAGGTGAAGGGGATATCTATTTACAAGTAGACCTTTGTAGAAAAAAAAAAGAGACATGCGTGAAGAACGAGGAGATGGAGTTAAAGGTTAGTGAAAGTGAAGCTGATGAGTGCGTGCAGAGAACACGCTGACAGACGGACGGTATTACCGGAGGGCCTCTTTTGGCGTCCGCGAAGGAGATGTCACTAATGGGCCCGTCAGGCGGCGGTCAGCAGCCCTAATCAGCACTTAGACAAACATCGTCCGCTCACTGAACCGCCACGCTCCACATACTGCTTTAAACATGAGGCTTCCATCAAGCTGACGCTGCCGGAGATAACTTCTCTGTGTGTGTGTGTGTGTGTGTGTGTGTGTGTGTGTGTGTGTGTGTGGTTTGAACGGCTGGTTACGTAGGTGCGCTGGATGAAGCAGGATGAAGACGGATTGAAGGGCCTTGGGTTAGATGGGGGGGGTCAGGGTATCAGATGTATCGTTGCATCAAAGCGATGTTGAACTTTAGGTTGTGTAGTTTCAGGGTCAGGAAATCTCACTGTTAACACATTCATAAATCCTTTCCATTCATATTTATAGCACTTTCTTTGTATTAATGTGCCAATTTTTTTCCACCAAAGCCAAGAAAAAAAACATTGGTATTTGTGTTTTAGATTTTTTTTTTTTTTTAAACATTTTATTAAAATAGGCATTAAAGCAGATGGGTGTAAACGTGTCGAAGCCAGGTGCCGATACAATCAAATATTTTACCAAAAATCAAATAAACAGGGCACCGCTTTTCCTGTGATGACAGAATTGCATCGTATTTTTACCCAGAAAAGGCCGCGATCACAAACACATTTCATGGGTTTGTTCTGCACTCGGATGCCCCGAGCTGTGGCTCCAAAAATAGAGCTGTCATAAAGGAAATCAGAGCAACCGAATTCATACAGCTGTGAGGGTACAAACACAGCATGCCGAGGTGACTTCAGGACATTTTCTTTATTTTTTTTGTCGGCTCACCTGACCCGAATCCTCTGGTTCCCCCATTGTATCGCATGAGGGGCCAGATGCTTCCCCTCTGAAATGCAAGAGCACACCAGCTGAAAGAACACAAAGAGATAAAGTCCCCTGAAAATGTGGTTTCAATTCTTAAAGTAATAATCGCCAAAAATCCAAATTTCTATTTTTTTCATAATTCTTGGTATTTACCCCTTTATGAGAGAGTGAGAGTTTAGATATAGACCGGAAATATGGCAAGTGAGAGAGGGGTGAGACGTGCAACAAAAGGCCCCCCCTGTGGACTCGAAACCGTGGGCACAGTTTGCTCAGATTTGATGGAAAGAAGCCTGGCGACGCAGGAAAAACAAGCCCAAAACGTTTGACTGTTGAAATCAGTGACAAAAGCACCTGGCAGAAACACAAATACAGATATTTCTTTTTTTAAAATAAGTGCAAATGTTCTGTAAATGTGTTCATGTCGGATCCCACTGCGCGTAGTCAGAGGCAGGTTGAGAAAATGTGTTCTCAGGGGCCTTTAAAATCCAAGTCAGGTTTTAAGGGTTATTTTATTTGTGTGTACGTGTGTGTGTGTGTGTGTGTGTGTGTGTGTGTGTGTGTGTGTGTGTGTGTGTGCGTGTGCGTGTGTGTGTGTGTGAGCGTGCAACCCAACCCAGTGCCAACCAAATCATTTCCTCACTTCAGAGCGTTTGTGCCGCCGGCTCGGTGTGGCACGGCGCCGGGCCTCGGAGGGTCGCTTAGCATATCTGGCCTGCAGCAAACACACTGGACCTCATGTCGGCACCGTTCACACCCAAACTAAACAGAAAGAGAGGGTACATCCCAAGTCTCTTAATTGTCGTTTCCTCGCTCCTCGCCTGAACCGGAAGTTGAAGGCCGTCCCAAAGCTCTTATTTCTGTCTGAGGAGCGAGGAGCGAGGAGGCATCTCTGAGGAGCCATGAGCGAGGAAGCGAGAGAACAGGCTTCCAGGAAGTGTTTTAACGCTGGACACGCCCCCTCACTGTTCATCAGTTATCTGATTGGTCGGACTGATCGCTGGCGTTTCATACCAGAGTGAAGACGATCACAGATTAAACTCTATATATTTGATTTGTTTTCTGAGTGTTGGCTTTTTATGAGTTATATCATTTAAGTTTAACCTGAAACATTGAGGCTAATAAATTAATTCCAGTGTTCAAGAAAAACCATAATCATAACCATAATTGCAAAACATAGACGCAAATAATTCATAAATAAGACAAACGCATTTCGCCAGTAGAAATCGGCCGTGCGCGTATAAGCAGGACACAGAACACAGTATAAATACCACAAACTGTATAAATACTCAATGCCGTTACAGGTAACAGACTACAGAGAGAAAACATCTCTACTCTGTTAGTGGTAATAACGGTGTCTTTATTAGAATAAGTAGTAGTTTAACACCATTAAATTAACTGAAAACATCATACGATCATTTTTATTAATATTTTAAGTGGCTTGTTATTGGAATGTGAGCTAAAAACTGTCCGTGAGACTGATCATGTGTTCAGACACGAACTCCATTAAAAGTCTCTCCAGCTGTTAAAGCCGACTAACAGCTGATCCAGATGTGATCAGCTGATCCTCCGTCATCAGGAACAGACGTCGCTTCACGTGACGCTTTCGAGGAAAGGACGTCTTAAAACATATTTCCTCGTTTCCTCTCTCCATGCATCCCTGGTGGGCGGGACTAAGACGCAAGGAAAAGACACAAGTGAGGGAACCGGGGATGCAGTTAAGAGACTCGGGACGCACCCGAAGCCTCCACCAACTGCAGTGCATCCCTTGGGAAAAACACCGGAAAAACACCCCAGCAGCCAAACGGGGGATATATCGTACCGCAGCACGCCGTGTGGTTGAATAATTCGATCAATTATTTTTCATAAATATTTGTATTTATTCTAAAAGGGAAGTAACACAGCCAACACGTCCCACTGGCTTAACTAATCATCTGTCTGACGGTGTGGATTTTATTTAAATAAGAAGGGCGTAAAATGATCAGAACCGCCGTTGCGATTGCAAAGTGGCCATTCGTCACCAGCAGACTGATTAGAGACCGCCAGTAAATTATCAGGCAAATTAGTCAAATCTGTTTCCCTCGGAATCCCTTCTGTCCCCGTCACCGAGTCCTTAACGCAAGGTTAGCGATAAATCCCAGGTTAATTAGCCGCTCCAACAGTTAATTAGCGATTTGTGAATTGATGCGATGGGGAAATGTGGTCCGCCGTCTGGGTGGAGGTTTGCGGGTCAGCCATTTAGCAGCAAGGGGGGGGGGCGGGGGGTTGTGTCGTGGCCACACCACGGATCAGGCCTCTGGGTAAATTATGAGCCTTCCAAATCACCAAATCATGCAGTTATTCTTCACGAGGTGAATTTTAGAGGGCAAATCATATATATATATATATATATATATATATATATATGCAGCTTCCTGGGAGTTTTGGTGCCCCCTGCCACGCCGCCCAAATCGCTCTCTTCCCAACTTATCGCTTTCACACACACACACACACACACACACACACACACACACACATAAACACAAACACATTGACAAACAAAGCTCAGCGTGGCTTTGCAGACGGAGAAGGAACCACACGCCTTTCTGTTTACGGTTGGCTTCAGCCGATTACGGCCCCAAGCGTCGCCTCCCAGCCCCCCCCCCACCCCCTCCTCCCCACCACCATCACCTCTGCCGTGAGATATCAGGGTACAAGCTGCAGGCGACTGCATGGGGGAGGCGCCGCACATGTGCACACGCACGTGGAGAGAGAAACCGCAATCTGCCCGTCACACAGATTTGTTTAAGCGCTCTGATTTATGCCATCTCGCTGCTTTTTTTGAGGGGTTTAGAATAAAAAAAATTTAAAAAACGCAGCACACCCTGAGTTTTTATTTGTTCATCCGCGTCTCGTTCGCCCCCCCCCCCCCTCCTTTTTGCTGCCTCTAATTCTGTTTATCAGTCGCGATCCCACCAAAACACCCTCCTTTTTTTCATTACGCCAATCTCGTTTGCTAAGCTACACCGCCCGCCTTGATTCCCGCCGCCCTCAGATGAGCGGGAGCGCGTGATGTACGTCCCCACGACCATCAAGCGCTCATCTCGGCCCGAGACACATCTTTAAAGGGCCGGTAGGTGTTTGCCCTGCTTTTTGTCTGCTGAACAGTTGGAGCAATGTGCACTGATTACTCCTGTTTCCTGAACCGATTCCTCCGCCTGCGGTGATCCGCCAGCACCATCTTGTGGATCCAAGCGGGCACTTCTCAGTCACCCAAGTCAGAGGAGTCACACTGAATGGTGTCGTCTGCACATCGGGCTGGAGGAGAGAGGGAGGGGTGCGCGCTGGGAAACGCGAGAGCAGGTCGGCAGGCGTTTAGCGGTTTAAAAAAGAAATAAAAATGTCACGGGGCTAAAAATCACAGCACTCTGATCACCAAGATGAATGGTGACTTAATGAGTCATCGCTCAGCACACCAGAGGACGATATAATGGGGGGAGGGGGGATGCGCGGGTTCTGCAGGGAGCGAGAAATGAAGGCTTTCACTCCAAAGAGCACAAACAAAAGTGCGAACTTCCTCCCCTGCGTCTCCCTTTCGCCTCTCCTCCCACAAACATGTATAGACTTCAAAGTGTGTGTGTGTGTGTGTGTGTGTGTGTGTGTGTGTGTGTGTGTGTGTGTGTGTGTGTGTGTGTGTGTGTGTGTGTGTGTGTTTTCTTGTAAACAGGGAGGGCTGACTGCAGTCAGAGTCAGTCAGCGGCGGATAAGCGGTTGAGTTATCTCTCACCGGAGAGTGTGGGAAGGAAAGGGGTGGATGGAGAGGTATTATATGAATCTGAATAGCTCTGAGCTCCATCTGTTGTGTGCCGTGGAGATGATGAGTCACTCCGCTCGGTACAGCACGGGTCAAAGCAGAAGCGAGTTCCCAGCTTCATGCCGACACACGCACACACACAAACACACACAAACACGAGCGAACCCACGGATTACAAATACATGCTGCGAGTTTCCCGTCATACATCCGTCCTGTGTCTACAGCTTAGTGACGCCAATTAGGTCTCAGCTGGAACGAGGGGTTGGTATTCGGACCGCGTCCGAGCCGTCTGTCGCAGCGACCGTCTGTGCTGTGACTCTCACCACCACCACTTCGTTGGTCGAAGTCCGACTCACTTGAAACAAAAGGGTCTATTCGATGTGACAGAACCAGAGATATCGTCTTTTTTTCGTACCACACATTCTTCTTACTTCGTCAAAAACCTGGTGCCTACGTCACCCACGCGTGAGGCTGGGCCACACAGGGTTGACCGTTGATGCTTTCACAGTATGTTTACACAGTGAGATTTTTTATATAATCGTCAGTAATGTGGATATAATGACAAACAGCTCGCATCACTTTCCTGTGAGGCAGCTTTTAAAACAAAGAAAGGTCATCACTCTTGCCATGTTACCATCCAAACTTCCATAATCTAAGATGGTGTCTAGTCTCATATCACGGTATCGATATAATATCGATACATTGCCCTACCCGCACTGCAACTCAACCGCCGACAGCTAGCTGCTATGCTAGTAGTGGCTAACGTAGCCTTGAGCCACTAGCGTTAAGCAGAGTTTGTTTTTCCAATCATTAAACTTGTAGTCTTCAGCCTGAGCCGACGCTGACTCACGTGACATCACTTGAGGTCATTTTTACAGCTTACAGCAGCTCCTTCTGGAGCTACAAAAGATGTTTATACCTTATAACTTTTCCACATGTATCCAGTAGTGTTCCCCATCACCTGTAAAGAGACATTACTGTTACCAAATGACCAGAGCAAAACTAACCATTGACGTCACCCTTATCGCTAAAGTTTAATAAACCTTTAGCCAAGTTCTGAATCCAACCAAAGCTTATTTATCAAACAGCATTAGTTGTTTATTTTTCTTTACAAACGGCAATTAATTTGGCTCACGTGAAAGCAGCTATTTATACATCCTGCACTTTTCTGAGTCTCCACCAGCTTCTGAAAAAACTGTCTCTCAAGCCGCTACGTGTTCACCGCTCTTCACCGACAGGTCGCTAACTTGGTCTGTCTGCTGTTTGGTGCCGGCCAAGTGACTTACAGTTGGTTTATTACAGTTTTTTTTATTTTTCAAAAAGCTTTCGGTTTAACTTTTTTTGCATTAATTTAAGACAAAACAACATCCGACTGCTTCTGCAGAAGATACGTTTGATGAGAGCGGAGTGAGAGGGCCGTAATGTCGCATAAAGCCGAATGCACGGGTTGGTTCACCGCTTCGAGTCACACTTTTCGCATTCCACGTACTCATTAAGCAATTTTTTGAAACAAAAGATATTGCATAGTGAAGCTTTTATCTGAACCTATATATAAAACCTGGAGCTAGCTTCAATGCTCAACCAAAGATCCAAGCACAAATGTGCCTCTTGACGAAGAAGCGACCTAAATCACTTTCGGTACTTTAAACTATAAAGGAAATATGTCTCCACAAGCATAAAGGCATCACACGCTCACACACACACGGGCTCACAAAGCTGTATTTTGTCATGAGCTCTTTGCATGTGACATCTGCATCGACAGGCATGTGAGATTCATTCTCTTCAAAGCCGTATATACTGCTTTTCATTAGCCCCCCCTCCCACCCCCCCACACCTCAAAGCAGGTGCATGTTTGTGTGCGTGGGTTGAATTTGACGGCAGTTTAGATGCTTAGATAAGTGTGCAAATTCACCTTGAAGACTTTTAGAGAGCCACAGACTGACAGAAGAATAGAAAGGGAGTAAAAAGGGAGTTATGTGGAGGATGTAAAAAGCAGAGGAGGAGCCGGGAAATGTGTGTGAGATTGGTTTTCTTGTTTTTAGTGGGGAGATTGCAGAATATAATATAATATTAATATTATAACACAGCTTTCCATCCCTCACATTTACCACACACGTATTTGCATATTATGAAAATAGGTGTGATTGAGCTTTTTTACCGGGCGAGCTAGAAAGAAGGAGAGAGAGAGAGAGAGCGAGGAATCGGAGAGAGAAGAGACAAAGAATGACTAAAGGAGAACGACGTTAAGCGAAGATGGTGCTCTCTGGTTTTACTTTGGTGCGACAGAGAAGTCGAGCGCGAGTATTAGAGAGAATAACATTCTTTCCGCGCAGCAACAACGAATGGTTCACCTTGGGGAGACGAGCAGTCGGAATGGAGACATCCATACACGGGCAGGGAAGCGCGTTATCTTCCGCCATCATGTGCCCGAAGTCCCTGAATGCATCACATCCAGCTTTTTGCTTGAGTGTACAACAAGATTTATGTGCATCTATTGTTCACTTTCTCCTGTTAAATTGATTTTCACACGGTAGCCTTTTTTATCTTTTATTTTTTATTTTTTTGGGAGACTTTATATCTGGGGTGGCCAAACTTTGTGGGCAATAAACCGATAAATATAAGGAGGAGTCACCGGCCAAATAATTGTAATGTGCGTAGTTTTCAACCACCGCAAGAAAATCTGTGTTTCTGCACAAGAAAAGCTCATGTGCCAGTGGATTACTACTGATGTTAGTACTCTTCTAGCATTATCCTCTTTCATCACTGCAACAGATTACTTGCAAATCAAGCAAACACACTTCCCCTTGACGTCTCTAAAAGAAATTCTGAGATTTTCAGCACTCACGAGCTGTTTTACGTCTTTTCAGGTTCGGCGATGTTTAGCCAATCGATCGAGGGATATTTGCCTTGATGAGTAATCAATGTAGGTAAAGTAGTTCTTCATAATGGCGGAAACATCCGGTGTTCAAGCTAGCAATGTACGATCAGTGCAATTCAATAGTAATACGCTAGTCAATATGTATTTGGCCCATTGGTGGCTCAGCTATAGCGTGCGGGCCACTAGCGGACTGCTGGCCGTTTTTTCAATGACCTGTGGGTCATTTTTTACATTTAACTAGAACATGGCTCGAGCATACTTTTAATAAAATGCACTGTATGTGCATTGCACTTCTTCGTTTGAACACTAGATTTCGCTGCCAAAATGAACCACTACTGGTCAGGTGAATAGGTAAACGAGGCGGAAACCCCACCCCCCCTCCAAAAAAAAGCTCAGAATTCCTTTGCTGGGTGTTATTTGCGTTCCGTATGAAAATATTCATAACAAGAGCAATAGTAGAAAAAAACAAATCAACGTGCGAAATAACCGCGTGAAAAACAAAACACCTGTTGTATAAAGGCTGTGACTCAGTGACGTTCGTTATAAGTCGAGACAAGTTTTGTGTTCTAGTTTCAGCCGGATATTCGGAAATTAAACGTGCATGGTTTTCACTTGATCTCTGTGAAACAGCAATATCTGCTAATGTTAGCTGACAATAGCAGCTAATAGCTATCAGTCATACAGACCAAGTAAAGCCGCAGTGCCAAAAACCCCTTCGTGTATGATTCAGCGAGACTTTTATCACTCATGAGTTCAACTTTTGGTTTGAAAGTGAATTAAAGTCTTGCTTTTTGAGTACATAAATAAAACATATCTGCTATATACTGAGCCCCGAAATGATTAATTGGAAGTAAAGTGCAGAGGGTTAAGTGTGATAATATGCCGTGTATGTTTCAACATCAGCCGTCTTCAGGCCTGGCTGCTCGGCCATTTGAAAACCCCCCTCCCCTTCCCCTTCCCCCGCCCCCTCCCAACCCTAACCCTCCCTCCCCCGTGGTCCCAGCTGACACTGAACTAAACCAAAACTAAACTGAGCTAATCATTGCCAATCTTCTTCGCCCTGAAAGGCGCCCAGCTGTCCTAATATAACTGCCACATTTCATTTCCATCTGCCAGGAGGTGGCAAGTGGAGATGGAACGATGAGAGCCGATTAGTGGGGAGCGGGCCGGTCTGACGGGTATGGATTGGAGTCTGGCCGGTCAGGAGTGCGAGGACGTTGACATCCTAGTTGGCACCATACGGGTGAATAAGATATTCTGTGCCCATGCATCCGTACAACTCACCACACAATCGCGCGGCTGGACTCCGGATAGTTTTCTTCCTGTCTGGCTGTTTTTTTCCATTGATTTTCTTCAACCCACCCACCTCCACACCACAAGCCCAATCTTCCAATTCCATCGCCTTTGATTAGCACAGGCAGGAGTTCCTCTGCTCGGGGGGGCTTCCACCAATGCCGCCATGGGGGGGTCGTGATGTGTGAACCAGTTTGATTTACGTTCCTCCCTCCGATGCGACCCGCCCCTCCGTCCGACCTCATTCCCCAGCACGTGGCCCCTGATTGGTGAGGGCTTATCTATCGATTTGTCCTCGTTGACCCAAACGAGAGGGGCCTCTTAAAGCTGCGCGCTCATGTCGTCGAGGGCGTGGACAAGACGCGCTCGCATGCAGATACAGGGCCCCTACAAATGCAGCTAGTTATTTGGTCATGGATGGCAGCGATGTTATCAAAGGAGACTTCCATTTGTTACGCCTGACCCGTTCTGTTCCCCGCGTTGGGTGTCATTTGTCTTTGTTTAGAATATTAGATAATTGCCGTTATGCGCACACCGCCCGGCTGATTGCCTCTTAAATAAAGGGCCCAGGCGCACCATGGACTCTCTCTGTCTCCGCAGCCCTTCTCATATGAACCAGTGGTTTGTGTTGCTGAGTGGCACTGTTTCCTTCAGTAGCTTCATTTCTGTTACTCCCTTTGTGTCATTTGGTGCTTTACGGGGGAGCGTTCCAGGATGTGCGCTTGGCTCAGGGTCTCCTTTTCTTTTTGTTACGTTTGGTTAGCCTGCTTTCTTTTTTCAATATTAAAGCCCCACAGGCTTTAAGGTGAATGGGTTTGGGTTTTCAAATTTTTCAACAAAAAACGTACACCATTGTAACAATTATTATTCTAAATAAAAAATCTGCACATCGTGGTTTTGAGTGATTTTACCTTGTACTTTGTATTTTTTTGATGGTTGAAATACACAAAGCAAGTGTTTTCTCACTACTTCCTGACTCAACAAATATCTTATTGACCGTCTTATTCTAAACCTTTTTTTTAAGTTCAACAGGAGTATTTTCAGTCATAGCCCCAAACCTCCTGATCCGCCTCAGAAATCACAGCGTCTGATTCGCTGTACTGTATTTATGTGAGCGCTTCATTTCCCTGGCGTCACGGAAACTCTGTCCCCCTCTTACTCAGCTGAAATCAAACTTGCTGTAACTAGTTAATCACGGCGTTACTTGGGAAAACCCGAGGTGTCAGACAAAATGAATTGCGTGTGTGGGAGATGAGGTATAATCAACAAGGCGCTAATTACTAACCCGGGCACGTAAAGAAAATAATAAATAAATAAGCAAACACTGCATATTGTTATTGTAGCACTTAGATTCTTAATCTCTTTTTAATGACAAGTCACCCACTCAGGTACAGACACATACACATACATAAATGTGTGTACCATGGGTGCAGGAGGAGGGACCGTCTAAACTAATGATGGATCGCCCATGCTGTGTACACTTCCATGTACAATTATTCTGACGAGCCATTGAGACATTTTGATGCCGTGTTTCTGGCTTTTGTATTTGCCTGCTTTGTTGTCTTGTTAACGTTAAAGTCAGATACGTTGTTTCTCCTAAATTCTTAAAGGGATAGTCTGGATTATTTGAAGTGGGGTTGTATGAGCTAGTTATCCATAGTCAGTGTTTTGCCCACAGTAGTTTTAAGTGCACGCTATATTGAGAATATTCCCACCTCTTGACCTTGTCATGGGAAGCTCTTTCCGATAGGGGACCAGAATTCACCGGACTCCATTGACAAAAATGAGAGCCACTGGTCTACCTCTGGCTTCATCGGTTAGTTTGTTTGTGGTACTGTGAGATGGAGTCCTGTGGCTTTGAAGAGAGTAACAGGTAACTGCTGACCGCCATCTTCTGTCAGTATAACACTGACTGTGGAAGAGTACAAAGTATTTTTGGTCTTGAAAAGGTGGGGGTGTGAATGTGGGTGGCTGAGAAATGGAGTTTGTTTTGAGGTGTTACGTGTGAGCTGTTTGTTTGTTTATCCCAGCTTACGTAAGAAGAAAAACCTTTATTTAGATAGCTCCTCTTCTTACAAAACCTACAGCTCAAAGTGCACAAGAGAAATACAGTAGCATGCTTTCAAAAGCAGGCCGCTGTTACGTTGCACACAAAGAAAAGGGGAAGAAAAGAGCACTTTTAAAGGAGTTGTGAAACAAAAAGTCAACATTGAAGCGCAGGAATTATTCCTATTATGTGTTGGTCCCTGAGCTTGTGCGCTCGCCCGTGGCTCATAAACCTGAGTTGTGTTCCATCAAAGGCAGCTCGCACAACAAGCCTATTCCCTAATTGGTGCTTGAGCTTTTAAATTGCCTTTTGTTTTGTTATTTTTTCCCAGCCAAAGCAGTCTCCCAAAATGCTAATCTGATAAAATCCCCCTTTTAAAAAAGAGAAATGGCGTCAAAGTTCTGCATGAGGCACGTCCCCCCTCTGCCCCTCCGCCCCCCCCACCCCTCACCCCCCACCCCCCACCCCCGTCCCCTTATGTAGCTTTGCTTGCAAGTGGACATCCCACTCTACCTGGGCAGTTTATTGGGGGAATATTTGCTCCACATATTTACATTATACAAAAGTGATATTTCAAAAAGCTGCACGACAAAGGTCTTTGACCAAAACGTTGTCTCTCTAACTAAATTGGTATTGAGGGAGGCTAAACAGTGGCTCGAGGCAACTCCTCACCGTCCATGTGAAGTGCTTCTTTTTGCCACTGACAGGCTCTGATTCTTATAAAGCTCTGACTACACTATGGAAAGAACCCCACAGAGAATTCACCGTGTCATGTGACTTGTTGCCGTGAGACAATGGTGGAGATGTGAGTGTGAGTTGGAGAGAGGAGTGTCTCGGCTAAACATTTTTACAATGTGGATGCAACGCGAGGTATCAGAATGAGACTCCTCCTCGAGCCGGGACTCGGTTAGACGCAGTGACCGTCAGTGGCACTTCTGTTGGTCGTCCACTGGCGACGAGTTGCCCCGATATGATTACCTTGCAGTGCGTCTAGCGGATGATGCCTGCAGCGCTTTCCCTCAATACTGGACCAATGTCAAAAGTTGTTGTCCCCATTAGTCACTTAGACACTGAGGCATGGGGATATAGGGTCGAAGGTTGAAAAATACTGAAGATACCCTTTAACTCGAGTCCCATAAACAGGGAAAAAAATCATGGTCATTTGTCATGTTGTTAAAAAAAATTCTCTCAGCTCAGTTTTCTTTTTCTTACTTTCTAATATCATTACAAGGACCATCTGACCTCAAAATCTCTCTAGGTTTATACATATATATATATATATATATTATTGCTTTGTATTTTTGTTGTGTCTTTTGCGCAGCGCTTCCTAATCCTGTCTGGAAACATTATTTAATCGATGTCTTTTACCTTCTTCCCGTCTGCCAGGTAACTCGCCCTCGGAGGAGTCGGAGGAGCGCGACAAGGAGCCCAGGACGCTGACCTACCCCGCGTACATCGCCAGTCTGCTGGACACGGGCGCCAAGCGCATGGCGGCCGGCGTCCGCATGGACTGCAACAGCCAGGGCCAGTGCCCGCGCTCCTGCCACCTCTGCCACATGAGCCCCAGGGTGGTGCAGGGGCGGCAGCGGTCCGAGCCCGTCCTGCTGCAGATCACCAAGTCCGTGCCCATCTACGAGCTGGTGTCCAACAACGAGACCTACCAGGTGTGTTTGCCGTGTTTGTCCTCGAACCATCTGGGACCGTCTAATGTCTAAAAAAAACAACCTGCAAATTCACACAGAATGCATCGTGCCATTCTCCGGAACACCATCATGATTGGTGGCTGTATCTTCTCTCCTGTAACTGGACTCTAGCTTTCCAGCCAAAGATCAATGGAAGCATTTATTGTCCGACATCCCCGAATGTAAGCTTTTCCACCATTTTCTTGTCAAAGCCACCTTAACTTGCAGGTAATAACGCAGCAAGTCCAACCTCAGACAGTCTATTACCTGGCGTACTGCCACGAAATGCTTTTGTGACTGTACGAGGATGATCCGTCATGGGCTAAAAAAACAAACCTCGCCACCTCATTATGAAAAAGACCACAGTTTTGGAGAGTCTAGCCCCAATCTGCCGTACCCCGCTGTGACTTATTGGACTGCATCGATACTGTACGTGATTACAGCTTCTACTCGGGAGGAGGGAAAGGTCGATACGGTGCTGTCCACGCTCCTTGGGGAGTCGGGCTCTTCATCCCGAAGCTCAGGGCAGACGCTTACAGCTGCTGTTGTCATCAAAGGCTGTTTGGAGCTCGCTATTATCAGACATGATGCACAGGCAACATTTTGAATGATACTTCCAAGTATTGCTATTATATATTGAGTGATTACAAGGGGTATATATATCCATCTCTGATGAGCTGAGCTTTTTCATGCCTCCGCGCTGGCGACAGTGCGGTGAATCTGATATCTCAGGAACGCATTGAGGGAATATATTTCCAAATTTGGACGTCCACTCGGACTCAAAGATGAATTGATAAGAATTTGGTGCTCAAATGTCACTGCAACCTCACGAAACACGTTTTTTGACCACAACCCAGGACTTTGTATACCAATTGTGACCATCTTTGTTCGCTCTGAGAGCAGTTTTTCCGCAGTTTGTACTGTTAGCACCGTGGCTCAGCCGTCCCCATGTTGAGAGCTGTTTGGAGGCAGTAGTAAATGGTTTGAATGGTCTGAATATATAGCAGCTATATAGAGGAGGAGAATTTTCTCAAACCCATGTAGGAACACTTATCCGGTTCCCGGACATGATGCAGGGAAGTGAAGAACACTGCTGCACGGAACATGGAGGCCACATGAAGTCAGCGTTTACCATTTATATTAATATAAGTTGATGTGCAGTGGAAGCCAGGGAATTCTCGAGTACATGATCCATTTTCTTAATAATGGTATTTTGTGGAGCAATTGCTGCTCCTTCAGTACGGAGGCGCGTGTGTGTGTGTGTGTGTGTGTGTGTGTGTGTGTGTGTGTGTGTGTGTGTGTGTGTGTGTGTGTGTGTGTGTGTGTGTGTGTGGATGGCAGGAGTGATGGGGGTCGGGACGTGAATGGCTTCGCAATTGGGACAAATTTCCATCCGGCGAGTGACATAAAAGTCAGATTACCTGAATCTGATTTCGGACCACGTATGAAAGTGGCCCATATTAGAATTGCAAAGATCAGATTTCATGTGACGTGTGCTGTTCACACTGTTGTGTGTCAATTGTGCGCAAAAAATCACATTTGGGCCACTTTTGCCTGCAGTGTAAACATAGCCTGAAGGATACCCCGTGGAGGTTTAGACCTCTAGTAGCCCTGCGGAGCTGCTTCTTTTTTTGGGGGGGTATGTCGTGTGCACAACACAATACCAACGCCAATGTTTTAACACCATTCCACTGATCTGCGGGCCTGCCAATATATGCGGCAATGCACCAACAAAGACAGGCCGGACGAGAAACTGCGAGCTGGTAAACATAGATATAAATGGTAAATGGACAATATTTATTGAGAGCTTTTCCAGTCTACCGACCAATCAAAACGCTTTTCTTTTTTTTTTTTTTTAAATCAACACATGCCAATATTCACCCACCACTGATGGCAGAGGCTGCAGCGCGAGGTGCCAACCTGCTCATCAGGAGCGGCTTGGGGTTCAGAGTCCACCTCCCAGCCATGCCGCCCCCCCATCAGCAATCTGGATTTTTAAATACCGAAATGAGGGAGGAAACACATTTGTTCGAGCTTGATTGAGGAACATGGAAACATAACCTTTGTTAGTAAATGCACTGGGCTGGCCCAGTTGTAGTTTCCATACCTGACGGTGGTAAAGAGAGGCTGTCCTGATAGAAATGCTAGAATGTCACGGATATTAAGGGGTCATTTGACCACCAGAGGGTTGGAAGAGAGGAGTTTGCTTATCCATAGTTTTTTTCTCACAGTATTTACATTTGAATATTGCTTGTTCCAATATGACGTGCTTTGAATTGAGGTTTGACGTTTGTTTTTGCCTGTTTGTTATCTCTCTCTCTTCGTAGGCTCTACAGGAGGCGATGATGAGCATGCTGTGGTGTTCGGGGAAAGGTGACGTCATCGATGACTGGTGTCGATGTGATTCCAGTGCTTTCGGTGCAGACGGACTGCCCACCTGCGCCCCACTTCCCCACCCTATGTTAGTAAAAATGACTATGTTCTCCAAACACATGCCATCCATCGTTTTACTGGCATCTCTCAAGCAAGGTGCCATCAGGATCTACGTGTACACCGATTTTTATTGCGGCCAAATGTTACAGCCATGAATGGATTGCTGAATGGTTGGGGAGAGGGGTCTTAAAATGTGTCCACGATTTAAAGCGGCCATTGATTTATTTCACCCGGGAGTGCCAATCAATGAAATGAGCTGCTGCATTGATTGCTTGGCAGGAAAGCCTCTGTACACATGGGTCCCGACGCTACATAGCTGCAGATCACCGCTCCAGAGTAAGCCATGTCAGCCATCTGGGGGGGTGGAGGGGGATAATCAGCTGTAGTTTCTGTTGGCCGGGTGCGTTTGTGAATGTCTTTTCACTGAGTCGCAGTTCTGCGGGTCAATGTTAGCCGCCGGTCGCGGTTCTGAGACCGGCTCGCTGACCCCATCTCTGTCACTCTGTTGCCAGGCTGAAGCTGTCCTACACCTACGAGCCCAGCAGCTCATTGGTCATCATGGAGTGGAACCACACCGAGCCGCCAATCGGCGTGCGGATCGTCGATTACCTCATAAGCCAGGAGAAGGTGACGGAGAGGACCGACCACTCCAAAGTTGAGACAGGTACGTCGGCCCAGAGCTGCCCACATCGAGAGTTTTGGCCATTGATGAGGATTGAGGACCAACAGTTGGAAAAGTAAAAAAATCGGCTAATGTTGCCAGGCAACCAATGAAGCCGGTTTTGATAATGGTTAGTGTTAAAAAATAAGTCAAATATATTCATTCTAGACTCAGTGGCGTGCAGTGACCATCGTTCCCTTGGACTGTCGTCATTCAGTTCCACCAGTTTTGCTCCCATTTGTTTCCAGTAGACACTGGACCAGCACATGGGGCCGCCGCTGTTTTTGGATGCGTACCACTTTGAGATGAGTAAGTCAGCTGGCCACGCTGTACATGGGCAGCTGTTGGCAAGTGTTCAGTATTCATGCTGGCTCAAACCATAAACCCGCCAATTTGTCAGCACCATGTGGCAACATGAGCCTAATTTGTTTTATCGAGTTCATTAAACCGGCTGGAAAAAAAATCTCGGCCCAAAAGTGAAGAGGGAGGGATCTCGTCATTCTGCAGGTCTACAGTTTGCAACGAGGCCCCACTACCCTGTACTCCGGGGAACCTTCTAATACAAAAGTAATCAATAAACAAACTCCACAATACCAGTGGTCAGTCTGAAACGGGTGTGTTTTACATTGCTTTACATGCAGGCCCAGGTTCACACATCACTGCAATTGTTAAAGGCCTAATTCAGCTGTAGTTCTAAAGGCCTCCACAAGATGGCGGTCACCAGTAATAATGGTAATGCAGAAGTGAAGCATTCATTTAAAGTGTTTAGTTTGTTTATTAGACCGATTTTCATAAAATAATCCATATTGAATTTATGTAATGCAGTGGTATCTAATAGCACTACAGTAATTGCTTTCAGAAAAGGGAGTCTTGCAATTAGTCATAGTGGTTATGATAAATTAGCTATATGACAGAGTGACAGTCAACGATGTGTTGAAGTGTTTTCAAAGGGTTTTTATCTGTTTGCACAGTTTAATCCATATGGAATCAGTGCTTTGCTTCTTCATGTGTTTTCCCTCGGGTTTTAACTAAAAGGAGGAAATCATATGAGCAGCCGTGTGCGTGTGCGCGCGTGTGTGTGTGTGTGTGTATGTGGGTGTGTGTGTGTGTGTAGCTCAGTCATCCATAACAGACGGACCTATATGAATGGGAGCTGGCAAAACAAGGGGCAGTTTATTTTAGCAGTAATGAACCCAATCCATAATGGAGACTGTTGCAGCTCCCAGCGAGTACCAAAGTTTGTTGTAGCGTAATGAGAGAATAAACTGTATTAGTCGGAGCGGTGAGCATCCTTAATCAATGCAGCACATTCAGATGGGAGGAGAGGTGAGCAGGTGAGCCGCTGCTTTATTAGTGCTGTTAGAGGGAGATGAGCTATAGGTGCAGCGGTAATGTTCTTCAGAGATGTTTGTGTTCTTTAAAAGAACTTGCACGGTAACACAACTTATTTAAGTCAGTATTTCCAAGGTTTATTTATATTTATTTATTCGTTTGTATCTATAGGGACGGATAAATGATGACTGCCTCTTCCTCCCCTCTCGTACTGCTACGAGAACAGTATATATTTCATAGATTGCTGACGCAACAGCGTATGAAGACGTAAGCCGTGATCAGAGGGCATCCTAAATCATACTTGATGGTGCCAAAGTGCAAGCGATATTTTTACCCAGTGCGGCTGCGGAGATGCAGATTTCTGGAACATTACTGAATAATACACAGAGGGAGAAGTTTGGATGTATTTCACTGGCGGGGAATCAAAGCAGGCTTTAGTGTTGGCTGTGTGGCTCCTATACATATATTTAGTTTGCCCTTTTGGTTACACATAGAATATTTAACGGTCCAAAATCTGAACTGAAGTTCACCGTGCTGCACAGCATGCGTGGTGGAATGACCCCCGGATCAACCTGAATGCGTCCTGACGTGACCTCCCGCTGGGTGTAAGCGAATGTCCCCAATTTCAGTTCTTGTTTTTATGTTGTCTTCGGAGGTGTTTTGGAATAGAAAGCCTAGATTTGAGTGTGTGAGCAGGATTTCCACACATTCTGGAAAACCTGGAAAACAGTTCACCAATTTTCCAACTCATTGAAAGCACATGTAGAATTAAAGAAACAGGAAGATGTTCTGGAAAATCATGTGGTAAAGGTATAGAGTCAATCACATAACTGTTATGTAATTCGAATAGGATCCCTCATTGTGACCAACCCACTGGAAAATCTCCCACCGCTCTGCGGTTTTACTCATCTCAGCTGACCTTTTTTGGTCTCGTTTAGCACGCTGTTTTAGTTTTCGGGCCGACAAAATTTGAACCTCATCGCTTTCAATTTTCAGCCACAGTGGGCGGCTGTTTTTTAGTCACTGTATTCTACCATGCTGGAAAATAATAATATTCATTGTATCGTTATTCAGTATGTCGCTGCGTGGCTTGGTTAACCAAGTTGGCTACACGGACACAATTAGTGGGCTGGGAAGCCTGTTTACTATCTGTACGTCTCCCTCACTGCTCATTATGTATAGTATTCCTCTTCCGTAATAAAAGATATATGCAGGTTAACTTTGCAGTCATTTTCATTAAACACAAACGAATGTCGAAGCGCAGTGTCTTCTTGAATCCAGATTTCCACTCTCTTGAGGCCTCATCATCACCAACCTACAGGCCCTCATCATGTCAGCTGATGGTGTGCTTAAGTGGCACACATTCCTGGATATCCAAACTTAATTACCATTACCACAAACAAATTGCGTATTAAACCTGGGGCTTTTGTGGCCGCTGGAGATTTGAGGGCCCCGGGGCAGTTACCCACTTTGCCAGGGTGGTAATCCAGCTTTACCGCCAATAAACTCACACTTCTCCCTCATGGGAGTAAAGAAATGGAAATTGTACCGTCAGTGGAACCTCTGTGCTGATGTACGGTGAAATGTAGGGGAGATTTTTTTCTTTTTTTCCAAGCAACACGTGACCTTTCGGTTTCCGTTTTCGGAAATTTTGGAATGTTCCCTCCCTCGCCCTTTGCACGAGTTCACCATTACCACTGTGTTCCACAGCCCGGGAAAACAAATGTTTGTCCCGTCCCCTAATCTGCGCTGTCAGAGCGATAAACAGAGAAGATGAAGAAGAAAAAAAAAACGGTGGACGCTCAAGTATCCGGCATGACTTTCTGCGGTTCAGAGAACATTTTGGGGCCTGCATTGCCTTCGATATAGTGTTTACTTAAGACTCACAGTTCAAACAAAGTTCTTATCTGGCCACGAAGTCAATCATTCGGGGCATCGGAATTGTGCTTTGGTACAACATCAAAGTTTACAGTTTTTGGAAAGAGTTAATCACGATCAGACGCATTGAAAGCAACCGTTTCTTCCTGACGCAAACGGGACCGGCCGCAGTCTCGAGTACAGATGAAGTCGTTACTGCGAAAATAACCTGCTGATGTCTCTTTGTTGTTATCAGCTTGTTGGTTGATACAGAGCTGTGGCAGAAATAGTGAGGGGTATTCCAATCAGATAAAGCAGTCTTACAGCTCTTGTATCTAGCTGTTACTCCCATGGAGCTTATGGCAGTGTTTTCATGGAAATCTGCATTGGCACTGGGCAAGACTCGCAGGAACTGCGGCACAGGAATATTCCACTCGGTGGATTGTTTCTGTCATGCTGGGCTTTTCCAGTTTACCGATTCTGTTGCACTCTAAATAAGACAATGCGAGTTTCCATGGTGGACTTTAGCCATCCTCATTAAACTAATGGGGGCTACTTTCTTACACGGGGTCTTTACTCTCCCCTCAGCTACACGCGAGGGTAATTTCTTCAAAATGTTCCAGCCAGCTCCATGGCTAATCACTCGCTCGTTCTGGGCCCCGTAAAGGATGGCACAGATATTGTGTCACGAACTCATTGGAAAAACAGACTCCAGCCTCTCCATTAATTGCTTCAAAACAAACTCACAGGCACACCGCGTGCCCGGGAGGTGCAATTCGTCACTGCAAAACCGAAGCAGAGGATGAATTCATCAGACTCCACTTGTTAGTTGCCTAAAGCCCCATTTTTGTCCACTCTCCTCCGCGAGAAATGCATGACATTGCGATGTAAAAAATAAAAAAAAAAATAAGCTGATTTTACAACTACTCTAGTTATGCTGCTTGAGCAGTCTTTGAGAGTAAAAAGGCCTTTTATGTATATAATATGCACTTTCATGTCTGCCTTAGGATCCTTGCAGCTATTTTTAGCCGAGTAAGTTCTAGTTTTTTAACATACGGTCAGCAAGTGTGGGAAATTCTCAGGTCTTCTGGACCATATGTGTGATAACTGCATCGTACTGCTCTAGGTATTTAGCATTTAGTGTCGGTTTTGGACTCAGGAGTGGCGAGTCAGTTTCCGCTTGTTACAGGTATCGTGTCTTTTCAAAATAAACGTCTGTGTCCACAGGAAACATAGTTTCCGCTCAATACATGCATACAGTCTCTTTTAAAAAGAAACCTCCAGAGGACTTGGTTATGCTTTGGAAAAAAAGAGCATTGTTCGGGTTCAAATAAGAACATTTGTTATGCAAAATAAGTATGTCGGTTAAGTACGTATCTTACTTAGCAAAAGTAAAGATTTCAACACATGGGTGAAAGTCTTGTGACCCACGTTGTGACCTAGGTTTTGAAAGTTGCTATATGAGTACAAGTTGACGAACTAACTCTGTATTGTTTTCTGATGAAGTTAGAAGTGGTACGAGAGAGATTAGCATCTGGTCCAATAAAGACAAAAGGACCTGTACCTTCCTGCTGCAGCACATCGATGCTGGCGAAGACTTTCGTCCACCCTGAATTGCAAAAGACCTCTGCATCAGTTCAGGCTGTTTTAAAGTGCCGGGCAGCTGTTTTGACTTTGTGACCGTACAGAGACATTTGTTGTTGTGCTGCTGGTTGCAGTGTAGGGAGAACCCGGCATCCAAGTTTCTTCACTTTGGATGAAGTTGAAGTACATCAAAGCTTCTCTAATGGGAAATAACATTGTATGTGAGGTCCTTTTTTGGCAAAAACACCCAAAATGTTTTTTTCTTTCTTTAAAAGGACTGGCTCTGAAATAACAGGCCTAAAACAGGCCTCCGCTTCAGAGCTGCCACAAAATAGGGTTGCAAAACTGTTGGTTTAAAGATGTATAACAAGATTTGCACTTGTGCTGGGATGTTTCAGTATGTACATAGTGCCGAACTCTAAATGGATAGGACTTGAATGTATGTTTGTTTGTTTGAGTCTTAGTCAAAGTGCACCTTTTAGGCCACAGGAGTGCACGGCCTGCCAAAATACCAATTGAAATAAAGTTATTCATGATTCGTTATCCTTCCCAAATATTCAGTTATAACATCATATGATGCTATGACAGTCTTTAAATATGGAATCATACAAAGAATCTCTTTATAAATCAATATGTCACCAATGCCCAAAGCCTCCAAGCGGTTTCTTTGGTACTCTTCTATGTACTCGTAGCAGTTTGGCAGGTACAGGAAGTCTTAACGTCAACAGTAGTAGTAGTATGCGAGCTGGTAACACAAGCATGCTAGGTAAGCATAGCCTACAGGTTTGTGGTAGTCCTGGAGGAACATGGCAGTAAGTGTGGCCAGTGAAAAGGGGAAAAAGTAATCAGTCACCATCCACACTGCTAAAAGTCACACTTTGTCACGTTAAATGATTTTGTACCATAGTTCAAAGCAACTGCAACAGTATATATATATTTTTTTAAACCAAATGGGGGCAGCGGAACAATCTGTAAACACAACATTGACAGATCATGATAAACCAGGTTCCTCAGAGCAATTTAGCCAAAAACAGCTTCTGCTGGAAACTGGGGCGTATGAGAGCCATGAGACTCAATCAACTGAGTGTAAGGGCTGTAAAACCAAAACAAGGAGCTAAAAGCTGCTAATGGGGGAAACTGTGGGTTTTGTCACTACATTACAAATGTGCTCATGTACCCCACTCCTGTTATATATATATATATATATATATATATATTTATATACATATATATATACGTATATATATATATATATATATTTATATACATATATATATACGTATATATATACGTATATATATATATATTTATATACATATATATATACATATATATATACGTATATATATATGTATATATATATATATATATACATATATATATATATAAATATTGCTTTGAATGCCTTCTTGATCACTGGCACTTAGCATGGTAATAATCAGTGCAAAAGTCAAGTGGGAGGGAGAATGTGAAGGTTTTGTTATTGTCGAAGGGTGCAGCATGTACCAGCACACAGCCGTGTACCGAAACTCCAGAACACCACAGTCGAAATGAATCATTCATTGTTGCCCAGCACTAATGTGTACTAAGTTTAGCTGCAAAAGAAAAGGGCTCCCAGATATAGACGAAGGCTGATGGAGAGATAGATGTGACCCTCTTAATGCAAATAAAAGTGTGCTGATGGCCATCCAAACATTTACACCCACTCGAAAGGAATCTTAACTCCAAAACTTTCTCCAAAAAGAGCAATGAGCGAGCGCCGCATCCGGAGAAAGCTGCACACTTGGCAAATGTATCTGAACCCCTTCACCTTCCGCACACCCGCCAGATAACGCACAGGTCAGGAGGATTACTCGGTTTACCCAGATCACATTCCGTGACTTCTGGGTGTTGAATTTGTCAAAACTTTCTAACAGCTCCCTCTCGGTGCCATTTGGACTCTCCGATGTGCGAAATTGCCCGGCACGGCTCTAATTACAGCGAGTGAAGGTTCTCCAGTTCTTGTCGGTGTGCCTCGGCTGCATTCAGGGGAGATAGAAAAACAAGCACATGATCGGGGAGAGTCTTTGAGAGCTTCCCACCTATGCATCTGGTCTTCTGGCGGACGACTGATCCCTTTCGGAGACCACGCCCTGACCGTGAACGCACAGGCAAAGGTGGCCCGGGCATGGTTCGTTGGGTTGAGTCACGAGAGGGGAGAGAAAAAGACCACCGAGGGGGAGAGGACGAGCGAGGGAAAGAGAGAAGGAAACAGAAAAGACAGGAGAGGGAGATTGAAAAGTATGGGAGGATCTGGAAAGCCGGCTGAGCGGAGTGGTTTTGATTTCGGCTGTCAGTCTTCTGTCATCCCGGAGAGTCAGTCTCACATGAGCTGATGTATAATTCTCCACAGATCTCCCCTTGGCTGCCTCTCTCTCTCCCCCGGCTCTTTGCTTTTCCTTTACCACTCCCTCATCTTTCCTCTCATCTCCTGTTCCTCCTCTCCATCGCTTTTTCTCCCCCTGAAATCCTTATCTCCTCTCTTTTAATCATTTTTTTTTCTGACCACCTCCTCTTTTTTCCCTCATCCTCTCTATCATAGTTCTTCCAGTTGCCCCTTCTCTGGCCTCCCCTTTCTTTACTTCTCTAGCTTTTCTATCTCCCTCTTTCTTTTTCTTGTAACTTCTTTCCCTCGTTCTTCTCGTTTTCATTTTCTCTCTTTTTTTTCAACATCGTGTTCAATTTTATTTTCTTCCAAAAGGCATCAAGACAGGGTCAAACATGGGTGAACCAGCATTTGTTAACTCGGCTTACAGCTCAAACTTGTCCAGGCAACCATATCTGTTTAAAATACACTATGTAGTGCAGGAGGAGCTCTAAAAAGGGATAGTTCGGATGTTTGGAATTGGGGTCGTTTCAGTTGTTTCAGTGCATTACCTACATTAGATGGACGATAGGCACGCCCCCAGTTTGGAGAAACAGACTGGAGTAATGTCGGTGCTGTGTACGGGGCAGCAGCAAAACCTATTTTAGACACTTAAAAACAAAAACAAAAAAAAAATATATATATATATATATATATGTATATATATATATATATACATATATATATATATAAATATATACATATATATATACATATATGTATATATCAGTTTAAGCGTACTCTGTAGTTATGTCGGAAAGTCAGACAGGCCTTTCCAACTGGGAACTGAAGCAGTTATATCCATCTATGCTCTCTTCAGAGAAAGAGACTCAATTGAAAAAAAAAACTAGCAGAACACAGGAGTTGTATGACTTTGGTGAATCTGATTGATTAACTAAACACCAACTTCACACAATAACACAAAGCCCCAAAGCAAGGTCAACCACTGAAAATGTTGTCAATATAGCGTACACTTGAACTGATATTGATTATTTTTAGATGGTTAAAATACATTTTGCTGCTGCCCCCGTACATAGCAGTGCATTGCTTTGCCACCTGTCTGCTCCTAGAGTTTCTACCTCATATAACCCCACTTCAAAACATCCAAACCATCCCTTTAAAGAAGCTTTTTATCACAACCTCCTTATGACAAGGGGATGATGAAACCCCTAGCTCTATGGAGTCACAACATCAAGTTTTACAGGATAATAAAGGATAATAAAAGGAGCTATGAGTGATGTATCGCAGTATCTCTGCACCGACTTTAATGATACTTTAACAGGCATTGATGTAACTGCGTAATGTGCTAATACACATCAAATGGAATCCCCACCCCGAGATACGTGACAGGGGAAATCCATCAACAAGGGTGTATGGGCTTCTGTTCTATAACTACGGACATAATATATCAGTGGAGGATATTATTTTTTGATAAATAAGTCATCTTAATATGGTTCTGGTGATGATAATAGGCCTCAGGGTTTGAATTGCTGTATAACTTAAAATGAAGATATCAACCTTTCTAAACTTTAGGATGAGTAAATCTGCTATGTTGTGGACTCCGTTGTTATTTTTTAATATCTTCTCTCTTTCTCCCCAGTTTTTAAAATGTGATATCTAACAGTAAAAAGAGCACCATGCTTTTAAAATCAGGTCCAAATGGATTGTGTCACTGGGATAGATGAGGAGATAGTATTTGTACTACATCCAGAGACCCCCCTCCCCACCCCCTCTCCCCCTTACATTTGTCCTCTCACCTGTGTGTATCGTTCCCCGCTCCATAACAGCAGGGAAAGTCAAACTGATACATAAGATTCCTGAATAAAAGCGGAATGTCTTCATCAATTGTTCGCGCTGGCGGTCTGCCTGTTAACCCACTATAAATCTTTTTTTTTTTCACACTTGTGCCACTGCTCGCGGAAACTGCTTAATGCTACTTCAATATCCGAAAGATTATTTCTTCCCTGAATTTAATCCCACGAATGGCTTGCATGATAAATTCCAGAAGGACAGTCAAAACAGAGCATCCATTTACGGGAAAGGCTCCGAACAGGCACTACTGATCATCTGTGAAAGAAACAAAACAAAAGACCAAATATCTGCCCTTAACTTTCTCCGGAGGTTCATCAGAAACAGATGTCGGAATATCCCCCCCGTTCTTCACAAAAACATCCTCAAAGCTGTGTTGTTTGTACGCAGAGCATATGCTTGTTGACGGCTGCACGGTTGCATATGTGTATATATTTTTTTTAATCCTGTTTGCGGTTATGTAATATTAGATAAGTCGACATACGTACAGCTGGTGATTATAGCATCCAGGACTCGGCTAGATCTGGAGCTGACAACAGCTTGTTTGTGCAGTAATCTCTCCCTTAACAAGCTTCAGGCACACAAGGTGAGATCATAGCGTAAGCGCACACATATACACACAGGCATATGCACGGTCCCCAGCAGATGTGGGGAAACTTCAGGAGTAGGAAGTCTGCTTTAAGTCAGGGCACCGCTCGGCTGGACGGGTCTCGCTGCAAAAACAAACATCCCCAGAGCTTTGAGCAATCCGATGATGTAACAGCTTTGATCACCCAGCAAGGGCAAAGGTTCTCTTGGGTCAGTGGAACAGGGATTCCGATCAATAAACACATTTCTCACCTGTCTGTATCACACGCACCGACACCGGGGACTGGAGGCAGTCACTTCCTCTGGTTGACCCGTCCCACTGGCTTTGTCTTCATCTTGAGCCATCAAACGTGGGTCCCTTCATTTCAAAATGTTCACACATATGTGACATTTTAACCCCAACCACATTGCATTGCTTTGTCCAGGTTGCGGAGGAAGCAGCAGCCCAGAGGACCCTTTTACTAGTCACTTTGTGGCTCCACCTGGGGAATCCAGAGGCATTCTCAGGCTGGACTCAAGCATTTTCTGTATTTCCCCCCAGTTCATGTTCCAGTTGGATCATGTTCTATCATGTGTCGGAAGCCTGGATCACCTTTGCTTTTCAATGCACTGGTGGAGTGGTTCTGGTCTATGATATATTCTATGATTGTATTTATAGTCAATATTCTGCCAGCATCTTTATTCATGATCAGGACCCTAATAAAACTTTCCCCCGGGGCAGCAACTCACTTTCAACCCACAACTCTACAGAGTATCATGGCCACTTGGAGGTGCTGACCCTCCAATGCAAGAAAAGTTCCGCCAAAGGTAGGACTTCTTTTCTGAACAGGGGCCCAGTTCGGCCTCACCGCATATTGAGCTTTATCAAGTCTAGCAGCCTCCCCAATCGTCTGATCCAACTCACCACAGGTGGTCGGTCATCAGTTGACAGCTGTGCATTTCTCTTTACTCAAGTGTCCAAGTCACACGCTTCAGTTCTGATGACTGCAAAGTTCATCATGGATCTTTGGCCTAGTGCTCTGTGGCCACGTACACCGCGATCCCTGGAGGTGATCCTCTCGTACTCCAGGGCAAAAAGCAGGACATCCAGACACTGGATGATCTCAGTTCTTTGATGAAGAATTCAGCAGTGTTTGTCCTCTGGCTAAGCTGGTGGGTAAAGCAACGGAGCTGCTAATGGCCTAAAGTATGTCACATAAAAAATAGCTTACAGTATGTGAAACTATTTCACATACCAGAGACTGGATGTCCTGTCAGCCAGGGACTGTTGCGTATCCTCGCACCACCCACGGATTTGCCTAGATTGGACAAAATTGGCTAAATTGGACAAATCCAAGTTCAAGTAGCTTGGATCCAGTCAGATCAGCACATACGTATCCCCAAAAGAGAAATGACGCTCCATGTTTCCATAGCCAGTTTGCCTAGCCATGGCTCTATCCTCCAAGGCATACACTTTTGCCCATGCCAGCCTTCAATCACCCTTCCCTGGCCTGTGTCAGGGTCCGTCATCAGACACTAATTAGCCATTAGAGACTTTACCAGAGGCTCCTTGTCAATACAGTGTTGCAGGGGGCCTTTAATTACCTCTAATAACATCAACCCATGGGACATTGTATGATTGACATTTGACACATTTAAATAGTTTCACATACTGTAAGCTATTTTTTATGTGACATACTTTAGGCCATTAGCAGCTCCGTTGCTTTACCACCCGCTTAGCCAGAGGACAAACACTGCTGAATTCTTCATCAAAGAACTGAGATCATATTGGAATGATTACTGCATGTCATATATTATGGCATGCCATTGCAAAAAACTTGGAAGGGACACTGCACCAAAACTAATATTTTTTTAAGGCCTTTTGTATTTGTCTGATTTTCTTTGTGTCTAAACTGCAAAGCATGATGCAATATGAGGCCATGCTACCTTATCATACCGGCAATTTAAGTTTAAAGAATTTTATCAATGAGCCATAACCGCATCCTTTTTAATTGCTTGTGTTTCTGTAAAAGATGTATTTAAAATACCTTCTGTAGTGAGTGTAATGTCTCCCCGAGGTAGAAGAAATGACACCTTATCTCTGAGGAAGGCTTTCCTGCCGGTGTCACACTTTGTCACGGTACTCAGATTCACACTTTCCACAATGGCACAACTCTTCTAAGCATGACAGGTCTGTACTAGAAGAATCAATGAGATCAAAAAGGAATATTCATTGAAAAGTGTCTCCTAAATCATAGTGTTGGTGACACAAATCCGCTTGTAGTCTAATTCATTTTATCTTTGCCATATTATTTTATCTCACACAGCTGTGTTATTTCTGATAGCGGCTTTGAACTGCCAGTTACAAAACAGTACTTTGGCTGAAACCTTTATTGAAAAGCTGATGGGCCTCTTTGGGCATGATCGTGAAGAAGATAAATGCAGTATATGTCAGAGGCGAAACTGCTCTGGTAAATCAGCCTCTCTGGCATGTGGTCATGGAATTATTGAAATTTAAAAAAAAAAAGCCCTGCTCATATCACTCTCCATGTGGATTTGTTACTTTTCCACACACAACCTCCACTCTTGCCCTCTGCAAACACCTCTTACACTGCATGCAAATGAACAGCAGAGCGCACTGTGCCTGTGTGTTCTGAAAAGGAAGGCCTTTTCTCCAGCTCATTGCTTGAGTGCTAGTTGCCACAATATGAGTGCATTAAAGCAACCAAAGAACCCTTTTGAGTTAAATAGCAGACCCCGACAGTGGTGCTGGTATCGATTTCACCTTGTGAGTCTATGTGTGAGTCATCATGGCCACATGTGGTCCTGGGGACACCTACTGTTGCAGCAGATTTGTTTCAACTCGATTGCATCACAACCGTGCAAGATACAGTCACAGACCTGAGGTATGGAGGTGAGATCAAAATGAAGGCCGAGATAGAAAAATGGGCATGGTCCAAGCAAGGGCGCCAGAAGTAGGGGGATAGGAAGTAGGGAAGGGGCCATCGGACCCTCCACTTGATCATGTCTGATAACACAAGATGGTCTCCAGTTTAGTATTTTCACGGAAGGTTGAACGTATAAATGCTGGATTTGATGTTGAACAGAGTCAAATAAATGCATTAATATAAACAGTAAATCAATCATGTCTGTTGAGCCAAGATTAGATATTCCAGACAGTATCTGGGCACAAAAGGAATTTAATGTCAAAATAATGAACAAACTTGAAACGGTTGTGTTTTTAGCCACAGCAGTGGCACAGGGCTCTAGGGGAAGGCAATGTTGGTCACTATGAGAAGTAGTTATGCCAGAATTAGTTCAGAAGTGTGGGGTGAGGGGGCATCCAGCTTTCGATGACATATAATACCTCAGACCCTTTCGGGGGGGTCCAGATATGCTCCCACGGATGCAAATTGAATACATTTTAAAGTTAAGTGCATCAATTTTGTGAACTTTGAGATAACTTTGTCCAAATGCTGAGAAGTCATGCAAGATTCAAGTGAAATAAGGAAAAGATTGATAATCTCAGACACTGGCCCAGGAGGATCTGGAGTTCAGGGTTCAGACCAAGACTTCAGGGTTGTCCCTATCTAACCACCAGTAAAGACGAAAGGGAATGGCTCTTCAAAAGGAAGTCACTACAGAAGCAAACTGACCATTATATAAACTACGTCCACCATCCACAAATCCAGCTGTCCTTGTATCAGCACTGCTCCTTTGGTGCTGAAAGGACAGCGGCCGACTAAAATGTCTTCACCATGATCTTCACTGTCTAATATGAGGAATTCCACCAAAATTACTGGCCAGATCAAAAGACAAATACTTGTTTTTACGGGCATTGTTTTTCAGAACGATAAGTTCCCTGTGAGGCTGTTGGCCTCAATCAGATCGTTAGTAGACTCAGTTCATAGAAGCCGCGGGATCTGCGTGATTCAAGCGGATCCCTGAGGGGATTGTGCGTCACTCAAGTCGGCGTGAACTGACACATTTGTCTAAATAGAAGTTGGTTGCGTGAGACGAGCGGCTGACGGACGGCCCGAACGCTCCAGAAGCACTTAAAAGAATTGTGTCGGCGCGGAGTGCTCATAAGAGAAGGGAGCTCGATTGAGACGGCGTGCGAGGGGAGAAAAACGGATAAAGAAAGAGAGAGCGGGGAAAGAAAGCAAGAGAGATGAAAGAAGCGCTGAGAGAGGCCAAAATCTTGACCTTCCCCATATAAACCACGTCCACTGTTTTATGGACATGCATGTTTAGTTTTATTGTTTTGTAACCATTTAGTTGTCTACAAGGTATGACGGACATGCAGCCCTCTACCCTTCTCAGGAACTGCTGGTGTGTTATTGACTATTGTATCCGCCTTCGTCCAAGGTGTTTCATTCTGTTATTGACGCATTTGGCTATATTTACAGTTGGCGTGCGAAGCGCTCGCACAGCAACTGCTATCAATTTGGTCGGACGCACGTCCATCAAATTATAGAACAATTTATCGCCTCTCTGAAGATGTAATGTTCTATGAATTACGATTGCCGTGACGCAAATGGCAGCTCGGCAGCGCACGTATCAATCACCAATTGGAAGAGAGCACTTAGAGATTGGAGAGCTGTTTCCCTCTCTTTCACGCGAGGCCTTTTTTTTTGAGAGAGACCTTGGGACCATCACGCCGTCTTTATCCTCGTCTTCCTTATCATCCTCGTTCTGCTCCTCCACAATTTCCCCTCCCTGTCCAATGGGATGTGGGTCTTCAAAAGTTCAAAACAATCCTCTCTGTGTGGCCAATCACCGTGGTCTGGTAGTGGTTGTGACCAGCGCTGACGTGCCAAGAAACTACAGTGAAGGGTTTGTCCGTGATCATGTTGTTGTTGTGTCGCTGGTCTCTTTGCCTGTTATTTAATGGAAAGGTAGACAACCAAATCCAGATGTTATTTGTTAAGGCTTTTACTGCCAATTGTGCGTGCGTGTGTGTGTGTGTGTGTGTGTGTGTGTGTGTGTGTGTGTGGCTGCCAATTACAGCTAGTTACAAGGAAGCTGTCTGCTTTAACAGTAGTGGATGAATTCCCAGGCAGCCCGTAGTGAAACCTGTTATAGGATGGAGAGAGGAGAACATTTAGGCTGAAGTGTTTACCTTTACAGGCAGCGTGTGCGTGCGTGCGTGCGTGCGTGCGTGCGTGCGTGCGTGCGTGCGTGCGTGCGTGCGTGCGTGCGTGCGCGCGCGCGCGTGTGTGCGCGTGAGCGGCGCTGTAAACCTCCCATTAGATCTCTCGTACTCATTTTGCCTCGCTCTTGTTTTTTGCCCCCTCCTCTCAGTTCATCGGGTTCATGATATGTGCCTCTCCAAGGCTGACTCCTGCTGAAGTGGATGACGACTACTTTCACTGTAAAACATGGTGCTATCATAGCAGGAGAAGAAGGGGAAAAAAAGAGGAAAGCATTTCAATAATGAGGTTGCAGTTTGCATTCACGCTTGACGTTAGCTTAGCATTATCACATTGTGAAATACTTCTCAGTTGCCATTTTTGATGTCATAGGATTTGACAGAGATGGAGTCCAGATGTGCTTAGGATAGCTTAGCATAGCTTAAAGACTGGAGGCAGTTGAATCGGCAAATCAGGCTTTTTCCAAAATTCAAATTTACCCACAAACCTTGGTAAAAAACTCAGGCTGTCTGGGGGACAAGGGGGAAACATATACACAGAATGTACCCTAGAGGGCACCTCATCACATGTTCTCTACTGGAAGGGCATCCTAAAGTGCACCTCATCACATGTTCTCCACAGGAAGGGCATCCTAGAGGGCTCTTCATCACATGCTCTTCACTTGAAGGGCATCCTACAAGACACTTCATCAAGTTTTTCCTCACTAGGAAGACATCTTAAAGGGCACCTAATCACATTATCTCAATAAATTGTTTGTAAAATAAAAGCTCAGATATTTAACTCAACCTAACATTATCTTTCTGAGTGAACAGTCTTTAACGAGTGGATTCGTTAAAGACTGAGGGCATGGCTATAGTCATGCCCTCAGTCTTTAATGCATGCAATTTGTATTAATCTTCTTATCTCACACAGAAGGATGTATTTCCTAAAATGTTTTTTTAGTTTTCAAGAAACACTGTTTCAGGGGAACAACATGTTTCCATTGTAAGCGTGTGTGTAGGTGTGCGTGTGTGTGTGTGTTTCGATTGAAGCGTTGGATAGCAAGTCAAAATCATAAAACAACACTTAAATACATGAAAGTGAGTTAATTGACACCATTGTTATTTATTTCATTTCCATGTCGGACTACAGGTCTAATAGACATTAAGATTCCACAGTTAAAACATAATCATCTTTAAAGCACCTGTCCTTTCCATTAAGAGGAGAAAAACAGCAGTGGATTGGCTGGAGGGGTCTACACAAACACACACACATGCACTCAGGGTCCAGGCCTGCACAACTGAACTGACGACAGCAGGCAGGACTTCAAAAGGTGAGACATCCCATAACTCACATCAGTCTCCTGGCAATCCTTGATTTTTCCAACAAATCATACTCTAAGAATGCTGAGGGTAAACAACTCCAGCTGAATGACAAGTTGCTCAGAATTGTGTCTCTCCCCCTCTAAAAACTGGGTCTCCACGGTGTATGTCAACTTTTGTGTATGTCAAACTTTCCACTGCAGATGGGACTCAGTTTTACTCAACCTGACACAAATCCACTATCTTCAAAGAGACGATTAATTTGGCGTTACCATTGGTCGTGTTTGGTATTTTGCGCCCATTGTATCGCACAGTAAGTATGTTTCCATCTGCCGGTTTTTATGCACATTTTCAATTTGTGTATCGAAAACCTGAGCGGAAACAGCTAAATTAATAAAAACATCCCCAAAAAACTATTTGATCATGATGATCATTGATGATCATTTTTACATTTGGCTGAGGTGGAAAAGTTGGTGTAACAATTAAGCAAAATTTGACAAAGTGCGATGGTAACAGAATTACAAAATATAGCAGGCGACCCATTTGTCCAACAGCTCATTATTATTATACAAACGGCATAAAAAAAAGGCAACAAAACTACGACACAGTAAATAAGGAGGGATTTTGGACACAGCCACAGGTACAAGTTTAGCACTTGAAATTCTTAAGTTATTTTTGAAACCACTATTTTACACAGAAGTAAACAAAATGCTTCTCAATTCCAGCTGACGACTGTGGAGTTCGTGAGCTGAGATGATAAATGTCGGTAGAGGATTTAATCAGCTGTAGCTTGTTAGCGCAGGCTAATGCTAAAACTTGTGAATTGGTAGAAAATTTCATATCAAGTTGACTTTTTAATGTTTCCAGATGATTCATTTTAAAACCAGGAAACTGTTAAGGGTTTCTTAAGTATGCACTTGATGGCTGCATGATGTAATAAAGACTGAGGCTAAAGCTACATGTAGCAGGAATAAATTCGGCATCCTTGCTTGCATGATTCATGTCGAAGACCTGGAAACTTGGGAGGAGCATTTTAGTTTGTGTATTGCAGGGTCAATTACTATTGCTGTTATTATTTACTATTATTTAATATAATATAATTGGCATATATTATCCATGGCAGTCAACCGCTGCTCCGCATTAAAGCCCTAAAGTCTGACTGTGGCATGCGTGAAAGTGCAATTTCATGGGTGTTTGTCTTATTTCCAAGAGGTTTGTGGGTTTGAAAACATGGGCAAAAAAACAAGCAGATCCGTGCCACTAGTCGTAATTTTAAATGATTAACATTTTATTTTTATGATCCTACTTTTAGTTCCACATTCACATTATCTCCCAAAGTAGATGCCTACAATCTTTTGACGCCCCCCGCACCCTCTCCTCCCCCATGAACTATCGGGCTAGAATTTCCCATCTCGAGTATAAAAGACTGAGGCTGAAGCTACATGTAGCAGAAAATAAAGATTTACTGATCTCACCTAAAAGACAGATTTACAACACTTCCCAACCGAACCTTAAACAAGGCTATGAATGTCATCCGGACGAGCGGGGCCAGCTAGCCTGTGTGGTGGAGATGAAAGGCAGGATCACGGTCCTCGGATGGTGGGAAGCGTACCCTGTCACACCAACTGAGAGAAAATACATTTCGATATGTTTTTAAAAATCTGAGCTACTCCAAATGGGCTCATTTTGTCTTTCCTACAGCCACTTCTTGATTCAAAGTTTCATTCAGCTGCTGTTTTGCCACAATCATATTTGATCTCACTTAACATTAAGACTAAAAGGGTTTTGATGGTTAACAATTGTGTTGGAACCCATGCTATGATGAGAAATGGCTTTTTCTTTTTCGTGCTGCTGCTCGCAGTAATTCAAAGATCTCCTTGCTCCAGTGAAGTTGTAGCATTCTTGGGGAGGCATGTGTCTATTCAGAGGAAGTGCAGTCGTTATAACCAACGATGACAAAATGGCTCAGGAATTAGGCCTATAAATTAAATAATCTCTGCAAGGTCAGAATGCTTCATATGCTATTTTCTTAGAATGTATCACGTTCTTAGTACCTCTCACAAGCTCGCCAGGTCAGCAGCCCCCAAGGGCGAAGTTTTGCTCTGATTCGCTTCCAGAATCAATTTTTTTAAGCTGTCTGACGGCAATCAACGCACTAGAGAAACATTTTGTTTCGATGTCTTTTTTTCTTTTTTTAGTCACGTCCATAAATGCCATGGCAGCACACAGCGTCTCCTTTGACTGATATATTTGTTATAGTCGAGTTAGGTGCACTTTCTGTTCTCCTGGCCAGTGGGGCCGCCCACATAAAGCATTCCTCTCGTCATGACAGTGCCCAGCGGGGTTCCTCAAACTGTTTTCACTGGGCTTGGTACCGCAGTGTCTGCTGGTCCAGGTGGTTAACAGGGGAGACTGGCAGGAAAGATGGGATTTGACAGGGAAAGATTGGACAGATAAAAGGTAGATGGCAGCTCTTGAACCCACAGAGTAATATTGTTCAGTCGAAAGTGATCCAAAGGCTCAACGGTATTTTCCTTTTTTCTGACACCCATATCTGCACCAACGCTGTGTTTTAATGAGCGTATGACTTTGCGTTTGAGCAAGGGCTTGTTAAAGGGTTCATGAACAGTCGGTTTTGAGCCAGTCTCCCTCCTTTACAACATGTGAGAAAGTCGGTTCAGGAGTGAGAGCAGACGGGGATGTGAGTATGTGAAAATGGATCACCCATGTGTACTTGGCGAACAACTTTTTAATCACAGTCCATTTGACACTGCCAAAGGCAAAATTCGTTCCTTGACATCCGCGATTGAGGTGAGGCCAAACGTGGAATATGGTTCAAGAGAGTAATAGAACGGATTTTTTTCTGGACAGGGGGGAGAATTCCTGTGTATCGCAACTTGGGGTCTTGTGTTTGTAGCTTTGGCCATCATTTTGGTTGACTTTGTACACAGCAAATCTCTGAGACCTGGGAGCGCACCGGCGATGCAACAACGTAGTCGGAAAGAGCAAGAAATATGAGTGGCCAAGCTCGTAGGTCAAGTAGTATCGTAGGTCAAAGTCGAAGGAGGAAGCTGGTTTGTAAACGGTGATGGATGTTTAAAATGAAGTTTTTTATTTGACCAGATTTGGCTACTCTGGGTTTGGTAACAATTTGTCAGCTCGTCTTTAATTTCCCCATCAGACTTGTCTTAAGCAATGTTGCCTCCTTCAGCAACTACCTTGGTCATATTATCATTATCAATTGATAAGATGGCTAAACCTACAAAAATAAGACTTAAGTTTTGGCAAAAAAAAGCAAAAATCTTGTAAACTTCAGATTAATGCCATCGCTATCCTCACAAAAGACACGATGGCATTGGCCATAAGATTGACTTTGCTTTATGTTTGGATGACAAGCGGCCTCCTGAAGCCATGTCATGCCTAAGTAGCAGCTAGGTGGCCCCCACGCTAACGAGATCTGGCCGTGCTGGTTTCAAATTACTTCAAAATCTCAAGATGGCGGCTCCCGTACCCAGGATATTTTGGCTTCACTTTTACACAGTGGGAGGAAGTGGAGACGCGTCATCCAATTTATACCTACAGTCTATGGCAATGACAACCAGCTTCGTCATCAAAGTTGGGAGAACTGTTGAGTTCAATGTCTATAGAAGCAATACAGTACAGCCGGCTCTCTCGTTAAAGCCCCGTACAAAAAGCACGACGTGTTCTGCTCCAGTGGTCATGAGGTGACTTCAAAGAAACAGGCAGCCAGGAAATAGGCACAGGAAATTGTTTAACCCCTTTTTGTCCTGTGTTTATCTTGCCCTCTCCTGCAGCTGAAAGGGAAAGTAATAAGAAAAAAAGCTCCACGCTGTTTCCTCCTGTTTTTCCAGCAACAAAAAAAAAAAGCTGAATTTGTTCCATGAATGGTTAAAATAAAGAGAGGACGTCAATTCGACGTTACACCTAGACCGTTCTTATGGAAGTGTGTTTTAGTTAGCCCCGTGAAGACCTGCAGCATCAGGCAGGTCTCGTAATCACAGACAGAGCGTAAATACAGCAGTTGCTACATTCACAAATCCAAAACGGAATGGCCTGTGTTGCCGAGGCAGGCCCCGAACTGCACCCGGAGATCGATGTGAGTCGCAGTTTCCCCATTCGGAGCTCAGCTTGCTCGGGTATAGAGAGAATTACTCAACGTATTTTCAGAGTTCTCCGGCGGAGGTTTTCAGACACTGTCACCTTTTTATACGCCTCCCCACACGCCGGACAGACATTCCGACCCGGCCTCGCAATTAATATGCTAAGTGGCGCGATGCCTCACAATGTCACTTTTCATTTACACCCACTGGGCGCTGTTTATGTCTTTCACTCGCGTGTCAGTCTCTGCACCGGGTAAACATCCATCTCTCTCTCTCTCTCTCTCTCTCTCTCTCTCTCTCTCTCTCTCTCTCTCTCTCTCTCTCTCTCTCTCTCTGACAGCTGCTGCACACCTTCTTTTTTTTTTCATCCCCGAGCTCGCTCCCCCCTCCGCCCCATGACTCCGTGGCACTCGGCCGGCTGTTTACCAGCTGGTGAAACGGAGGCCGAGGGTTACGACGGCGTAGACGCAGGTGACCACCTCTGAGCATCCATCACTCACACGTAGACCGTGACGTAGGTGACCGTCTCGGGGGGCATCCGTCACTTCACACACATGTTGTGTCAATACGCGCGGACAGGGACTGCCTGTGTAGCGGAGGGGTCGCAGATGACCACCTCAGAGCACCCATCACTTCACGCGCACACATACACACACACACACACACACACACACACACACACACCGACTTGGATTTTCCAAGCAGAGGGATTTTTTTTTTTCATGTTGTAAAACGCACACCTCGGTGGCCAAATGCCACTTTTTTGACGTACGCAGTGCCAGCTGGGAAAACACAGCATGTGTCACCACTAGCCTAGGGCAGCGGGTAAAAGAAGCCCTGAAGAGGAGGTGACGAAGGAGGAGGAGGTGGAGGAGGAGGTCGAAGGGTTGCCTCTCTCCCTCTCTCTCTCATGTTGAGAGGTTCAGGTGTATACAGGTGTTATCCCTCATTCAGCGGTGTAGTGATGTGTTGGCAGGTGGGTACACTGTATCCTCTATCCCTTCTACTTAGGTATAATACCACAGGATAAAACAAAATGTCCTGCATTCAACATTTAACAGTGCAGAAGTATAAGCAGGCTACATTGTTATTATTGGATTATTGGATGATGATTTCTGATGCACATGAGCAGCAGTTGGATGACGTAGCTCTAATAATGCATAAGGTATTAAGATGATCACATGTTTTGAATGTTCAAATCTTTAAACTTTAACTGTGAAATAAAAGCAGTGGAGTAAAAAAAAGAAAAAATACAGCATTTCCCCTTATAAAGTATAAAAACAGCCGAGAGTGAATGTGCTGCTTTATTCTCCACCGGCGGTGTGTTCGGACCCTCCTCCTTAAGAGGGCTTGAAACCGTTGCACCTGTTAGAGGCAACGGCGGTCTGGATGCCGTCGATCAACACTTGTTAAAACCCTGCGGTGCCTTGGCCGCGGACAGAACGTGTAAATAAACATCACGCCGGAGACATCCTCTCCGTCTGGGGATGCCTTGCGGACGTAGTTGGTGTGTTGTTGCCGACGAAGTTTAATAAAGTGCCTGGTACGTTCGCTTTTCACATTTTTAGTCGGGCATGTGCACGATTAGCTGGATACCATGGGAAGGGATCTCACTGTTCCCCGAGTTGATTCTGAAGACGGTGCCATTGTCAAAAGAAATGTTGGATGATGGAATATTGTAATGTTTTACTTTCAAACTTTTTGTCTCAATCCGTAATTGTGACGGGAGCAAAGGACGAAGTCAGGTGACGTAGCATGAAGACCGACAAAGTCCACGTAATAAGGAGGTCAGGGGCGGATGGGTGGGTCCAACACAGGACTTTCACCAAGGATACCGCTGTTCCTGTCCTCTGTGAAACTAAAAGTAAATGTTGATTTTACATTTGTTCCATAACATCATGCAGGAAAGTCTGCTAGGGGAGGTTGTGGTTTATTTACGCAAGTTACGTTGTTACGCCTATTACGTTAAGCTGTTACGTTATTATTTTAAGACAAACCAAGGATCTTTTTTACAAAGTTAGCCAAGTAGTTTTGCTGCATGAACCCAACCAATGGGTTGTAGAAACACACGTGGCATTGTGCGTTTCTACAAGTATGATAAAAGACTGATATGAGAGGTATTTATAAAACTTATTTTTGGCTCTTAAACATCGTCATTTGACATATAATGGCAAAAATGTGGCCCCTGGGTTGTGTCCCTCCAGAGAAATGCATCTATTGCCGGAAAGAGGGCACTGCCTTTCAGGCAAAAGTCGAGGAACAAAAAACCTCGCTAGTTATTGCCATAGATAAATAAGATCGTAACATGACTGGCTGCAGCCTGTTTGTGCAAGATGGACAGGGACTTATATTTGGGTAGGTGGTATGCCCAATCTACCTGTGTTCAAGCACTAAATATTGTATTATTTTATTGAATTCCACTTCTTTTACGTGTTTTTTGTCTGTTAGATAATGCTGAATGTTTAAAAAAAATAACTTCCCAATGATTCTTTGCCCAAAATCCCTTTTTTAATCATGTTGCGCATGTATTCAAATTAGTGTTTTTTTATTTTTATGTTTTGACACCTATTTAGTGTGTGTGATGGTGTGTGTTGTTTTTATGACCTTGAAAATGACGTCAAGTTTTTATTTAGACACCAAGACATTTGCAGACACGGATTATGCAAAAGGTGGGGGAGGTGGACCTCGAGGTGAGAGAAAGGTTTTTTAAGGTGAAGACTGGGGTTTTGAATCTGCTGGGGAAAAGTGGGTGGACAGTGAATGACTGTCAAGGTGCCCTGGAACATGAACGTGAAACTGAAAGACCTGCGTGTATCATCGTGACACCGAACACAATGTTCTTCTTTTTTTTTTTACTCTAAAGTAAATGAAAGTTGATGGCTGATGCTATTTTATTTCTCTTGGCAAATGTGATCCATGTTGTGATTACTGCTGTTAGCTGACCATGTGTGTATCTGATCAATAAAATCTCATTGTCACAGAAATCTGCACCAAACATTAACATACTCTCTGCCTTTATAACACTTTTTAGATCACATCCCTGGTCATATTGTGTACCTTTTTAACAATGTATGCAAAATAAACATGCAAAATATAGATTTCTTAACAACAAAATACAATCATATTTTCTTCCTGTGAAACAAAATATGACGTGTGCTTACATAAGCTAGTACCAACCAACTTCAATCAATAACATCATCTCATCCATCTATTAATCAACCTGCAACTTTTAGTGAAGTTGTGTGTTGGGCCGCAGTCCTCTCGCTATATCGCTCTGGGTTCTAATCCCGCCCACGTTTTGGCGGTCCAATCAAATGCGAAGGATTTGATTTAAATCCCTTGCGTAGTCGTGCACCGCTCAAATATTTCGTTTCACCGGGGAATACATCACAATACGAAGATAAAGACACTCTGACTGCCATTTCACTGGGACTTTAAGAAAGAAAGAAAACTCAGCACTAGCGCTAGCGAGCTAGAAATCTGTAAAACAGCCCCTAACCTTTTCATTTTCATGGACAGGCCCGACAAGTACATACTGTACTCAAAACGTTTTTTTTTGTGGTAGAGAAAAGTATCTGTTTTACATTACGGTAATATGTCTGTTCTCAGTACAGCGGGGAGCTGTACTGTAAATGCTTTATTCAGCCCGGGGGAGGTTCAGCAGAGCTGCCCTTATCTTACCTCAAAGTACCTCAACATTTTTTGAATTCACAAAATCCATGTTTACATTTGCTCAACCTTCTGGTTTGGTAAGATGCAGTAAAACTGACAAGTGTTTGATAAGTTGTCAAGTTTAAATAACAGCTCAATGGCGCTTTTACCTAATGGTAAATTACAAAGAGAAGGTGAAGAAAATAGCAGGCAAGAAATTGTAAAACACCTTTTTTACAACCCTAAACTACGACTCGTTACATCTCAAGTGGTCTCATCTCAAACTGTACATAAATCCCTTTGGGGTGAAATCCTCGGGTGACTCATGACTTCTCAACACGGATGTGTCTTCCTCTCTCTGCCGCAGAAACCCTTTTGAGCTTCGTGGACGACATCCTGTCAGGGGCCAGGTCTCCATGCGTGATGTTAGGGGACATCCCCAACCTCCTGTCCTCGTCCATCAGCATGATCATCCGCTGCCTGGAGCCTGACACCACATACATGTAAGTAACTTTTTTTTGTCTTTTTTTTCTCATGAACAAACAAACAAGCTAAACCGACCCGGTAACCAGATCTCAGTCCCAATTAGTTCTCAAAGAACTTTCTGCACATGTCAGATGGGTTTAGATTGAAGAAAAAGCAAATATCTGCCTTGCTTTATTCGCACATTTGACTAAATTGTTCCAATTCTATGCAATGTACTGATTCCAAGCAAGTTCTGAGTATGTATTGTGTTTGTGCCTAAATTAAATATCTTCAAAAATCCCCGATGCAGTCTAAAAACACTTGCTTTTTGAGTGTGCTGCTTCTGAAAAGTATTGTCCCACAATGCATTGCGTTAAGGAAATGGATGCGCTTCTGTACTCACAGCTGGAAAAGATTAGAGTAATTGTGAATGTGGTGAGACAGCTCCAGAAAAGACCATTGAGAACCAACAAGAAATCCTCTTTGGAAAACATTTGCTTTTCTCTCCAACTACTTTAATCGTCACCGTCATTCAAAGTGGCAGTTTGATTTACGTCATTTCCTGTCAGAATATGCTGATTTCTTGTATAACAACTGCAAAAACAGTATACTATAAATATTAATAGTAGAGCAATGTGCAATGCAGTATGTAATTGGGACACTGTAGTAGTGAATTTGCCAAAAACAGGTTATATTAGCAGAAATTAGCTGTAGCTAGCAAAAAACAAACAGATTTCTTTGCATTTGTAATGTGTTTAGCCTATAGCTAAAGTTAGCACAAAATGCAGTATTGACTAACTCCATCAAAGTCTTCCAACATCTCCAAAGTGGCATGTTTTGTTGAGATTTTGTTTCAAAGACGTTACCTTCCACAAGCAATTTATTGACCAAAAACAAGTTGCCAAAGAAGGCACAGGGATTTCCTGTGCTGTTTGTTTCAGTTTTTTTAGCTAGCTATCATAAAACAAACTCTGCACTAAGCTAGGCTAACGTTACACACCTCACTTAGCAAGCTGTCTTGAGAAACAGAGAGAACATCTACATTGATCTTCTGATGTATATCTGGGTGAGATACCAAATGAGCAAATTTCCCTAACATGGAGTAGGCTACTCCATTAAGCATCACAACCAGGTTCAAATCATGTACACTGGTAGAAACTTGAAATATTTCAAACCAAACACATAGTACCTTTGATGTACATAGACTGTATTAAAAAAAGAGTATGTAGTCTCCGGGCCAGAATTTTCTTTTCCCATAGACTTACATTGGAAAAGAGACACTGACGAGTAATTCAGTGAATATATATTACTTAAGTGTTCGCACTGGAAAGTTGATTTAACTTAAAAAGAAATATATATATATATATATATATATATATATATATATATATATATATATATATATATATATATATATATGTATGTATATATTTATATATACATATTTACATGTATGTATATATATACAGTACATACATGTATACATATATGTATATATATATATAAATACAAAAAATTCCAGTGCGAACACTTAAGTAGCCCTTATCATTATGTCCTAAAAGTTGTGAGCTTGTTGGCTATGTGAGCGAGCCCAGACCTAGTGGCTGGGAGGCGGGGCTAAAGTAAGTGCTTGTGCACTTTCTCCAAAGTCCCATTGATGCGTAAGATCCAGGTTACGTCCTACTTCTCACTTGATTTATTACCTCAATTTATTACCTCAAACATTGTAAACAGGAGTTTATGGTCTCAATCACTAGTTTCAAGTCTTTTTCAATCCAGCATGATGTTCATTTAGTAAGTCAGGGTCCCATTTAGAGTCAAATAGACCATAAAGCAGGGTGCGCTTTAGGGCGCGGCTACCTTATGATGATGGTTTGCTACCACTGCGACCTGTAAATCAGGATAGATACATTTGTATACTTCCCCAGCTCCACCCTCTCGTCAAAATAGAAACAAGATGGCGACAGCCAAAATGCCAAACTTTAAAAACGGTAGTCCACAAACCAACGGGTGACATCATGGTGTTGTTATGTACAGTCTATGGGCTTAGTGAACCATCTTGGCTCATTTGCGTCAACCCAATCAAGTAAGTCTAGTTCAATCCTACAATCTACAGAACCTGACTTATTCTGTGTAATTGGATATGCTTATGCGTATGTTTGCTTAAAGCCAAACAAGACCAGTGTGTCAAATACAGGCCAAGTCAAAAGTTAAATATATTTTCTACATGTATTTATAGTCCTATAGGAAATAACACGTTTTCTTCCCCAAAGGAAGACCTCTCGCATATTGTACTAACCACTAACTGCATGTGTGTGATGTGACACGTTTACTGACCGAGGTAATTCAGGGTTATCTCAGAGCCAGTCCTTAAGGTAACAGTTTCATCTGAGGTTAGGTTCTGTTTTAGTATTAGCAAGTAGAATTTAAATCAGGAGAATCTGAAATACGTTTGTAGTCCCCACAAAGACATTAGATAAAAATTAGAGGACAATGAAAAATAATAAAAACAAACAGGCTTTTACTCCATGTTGCATCCAAATGTGTTCTGTCTGTGTAGGCCTCAGCGAGGAACTTTAACAACGTGATGCGGTAACCACACCAGATGCTCTCGTACACATGCTGACACTTATCTCACAGACGGCCTGCCAGGAGGGAAGCCGCGCGCACTTTGTTCAGAGGAAACGAGGCAGATTAAGGTGGAGAGAGACAGAAAAAACATAGAGGAGCGGAGGCAAAGTTTGGGGGCGAGGGAAGGGGGAAAAAAAAGAAGGGGAGCGAGTGAGAGAAAAAGATCAAGAGGGGGAAAAAACAGTTTGGATGTATGGGGGCTGAGCGAGCAGCGACACATGCCCTTTTAATCCTGGCATCAGCGGGGCTCCCGCTCTCTCCATCCTGTCTGGCAGCTCATTCTTCTCTCCGAGCCGGGCCGAGGCGTCGTCGCTCCCTCCGGGGTCTCTGCACACTCCGTATATTTTCTATACGGAGTGTGCAGAGCCCTAACAAGGCTTGGGATCGGTGCTTTGTGAGAGTAGGGGGGAAATGTACTGTGTGGGGAGAAGGGCGGCGTGCACATGTCAGTATGCAAGCATAGCACAGGAAACAAACTCTGCAGCTGCCACAGTTCACACCGCTCGGAGAGGATTAAAGTGTGTCGCTCGGGAAATATCAAGTGTCTCCCTTGGGTGGGGTGTGCAAATCTGTAACGCGTACGTGTATTTGTAGCCGCAATTTGAGTAAAACGTCCCCGTACGTCTCCAGGCCGATGATGAAAATGGGATGCATCTTTTGCCACCGTTTGCAAGTGCTTGCAGGTGGATGCAGTCCGCAGTTTGCTCACTAGGTGGAGATATTCCTTCAGCGAACTGACAGGTCATTAGCCCTGTGAAGGAAGTGCTTGTTGCCAGTCTGGCACTAGTGGAAGTCATGCATTGGTAATGCAAGCTTTCAGTTTTCCAAAGGGGGCCTTTTAAAAATAATGAACCACTGCATGAATGGATGATAAGATGCCGGTACAGCAGATTCACCAAACTCCAATTGCTGGGGGGTGTGTAGGGGAGGGGAGGCCGGGGGGGGTCTCTATATGACCACGGATTTAAGATTCATCAGTCGCAATCAGCTAACAGATTTTTTAATCCGTTTTCATGTGTGTTCACACGTGTGTCTAGGTTCCGGCTGTGGGCGGTAGACAACACAGGGCGCCGTTCCAGTCCAAGTGAGGTCACCATCAAAACGCCGTGTCCAACTGTGGATGACGTCAAAGCACAAGGTGAGGAAAGTCAAGAGAGGTGAGTCATCTTCCAGGAGTGGCGATCATCGCAGGTGGCTCACAGGGATGGGCTTTTGTGTTCCAGCGCTGCACATGTGCCTGCAGGTGATTGGGGAGCTTCAACGTCTACATGTTTGCCCACATTCGTATGAATTTGACTGGGTTTAAGGACTGTAGTCAGTCAGAGATGATATTGGGGAGATAAAGTTTCTCAATTTTTTAGTAACAAAATACAAGAGTAGCTAACTCAAAGGACAGACGTTTTTTGTTCTCTCTGTTTGCAGTTATGTTTCAAGACCTCACAAAACAGATGTTGACGATCAGTTCATAGAGCGAGTCATAAAGTCACGGGGAGAGTTTCCCCCTCTGGAATAGGACTGTTTATGGACACTGTAAATCACAATTCCATGAGGATATTGACTAAGAAAAAATTGTTATTCCATATAGTCGAAAAATTAAAGAAGTTTGAAAGTCAAAATCGTGTCTCAACCAGTGCGAGATTTACAGCAAAGATGTGATTGCGGATCACCATCCAAAGGTGCTCCAACCAGTGAAGTGATACTACCGGCTTATACTGTTTATTGTAATGCCTGAAAACAGATGAATGGTGGGAAATACAATATGTCCTCTCTGTGGCTCTGTTTTTAAACCGATTATATTGATTTTGATAACCAAGACAGGTGGATAAGTTCCTTAACTCATTAAAAAACACCATTTCCCATGTGAAGAAAAAACACTTTGGTTTTAAATGTTATAAATGTCTGGATATGCATGTTGAAGCACATCTGTCTTATTAATCTAAAATGCAAAGTGGGGCTGCAGTAGAAAGAGACGAAGGAGAGAGCGTCTCATTTACACTAATGGAGACAACCTACTCGGTGGTAAAAGTTCTCCACAAAGGACATTACGCTCTAACCGATTGGTCGACTGATTGATTGGTGAGATAGACAGAAAAATACTCAGCAACTGTTTTGATGATCAGTTAGAGTTAGGGTAGGTAATTTAGTTTTGAAATATTGTTGCTGTATCTGTTGAAATTATTTTTTTATCCCGACAGCAATTGATAAATCCAATGCTTTGACAAAAAAAAAAAAGAGACAAAAATCTGATATCCGTGGCTGTCGCAGGGCTGTAATAAGCTCTGCCCATACACTCACACTCACAAGAGAACGGAAGCTACGGAAACTTAGGAGGTACAGAAGAGGTGATGTGCAGCAACGTCATTTCTGTAGGAAACATAAAAAGAAACTTAAAAATGACTCATTACGATAAATTTCAGACATAATGAACAGAATCATTAAATGATAAATTTAATTCACAAATACAAATTGGAAATAAGAATTAGTATAGTGCTTCTTTACCTTTGCTACAGTAAAGGTTTATTTATTGTTTCTTTATCTTTTTTAATCGTCAAAAAAGACTCTAGTTTGAGCTTCTCGAGTGAGGTTTTGCTGTTTTCATCTTCATGTGATGGTGAACTGAGTATCTTTGGGTTTTGGACTGCGGTTCATACACAAGAAGACGATTGAAGACGTCACCTTGAGCTTTATTTTAATTTGGATCAGCGTTTTTCCGCCTTTTTTTCTGACATTTTATGGACCATATGATTGGCCGATGAATCAATAATGGCAACATTTGTTAGTTGCAGCCCGTGAGTAGCACAAACCGACCGCCATTAGTGGCCGCCGCGATACTGTGCGAAGTGGTCTCATGTTGACCCCCATGACCGTGTTTGCCCTTTTTCAGAAATATCCGACAAGATCTACAACCTGTTCAATGGCTACACCAGTGGGAAGGAGCAGCAGACGGCCTACAACACCCTGATGGACCTGGGCACCCCCGCACTCCACCGCGTGCTCTACCACTACAACCAGCGCTACGAGAGCTTCGGGGAATTCACCTGGAGGTGTGAGGATGAGCTGGGACCCAGGTAGGGCTGTCACCATATCAGATTTTCACTATGCCATGATCCCGGCCAGAGGAATTCACGATAAAAATATGATCGGGATATGTATGGAAAAAAAAAAGAGTCAAATTCATCTTTAACTTTGTTTATTGTGAGCTTTGTCTCTTTTTTTGGCAAATTATACTCAAAATGAGTGTAGGGTGGTGAAGAGAGAGTCTGTAACCATAACTGTATATATGAAAGGATTTAAAAGGTGCTGTGTGTATTATTAACATAACATCAATATTATTTTTTTTAATATCACAGTTATCTTCAATAAATCCCACCCCCTGACCCAGGACCAGTTATAATTTGACTCCCATTTATTCAAGATTTGTCTGTCTTAGAATAAACAGATTTAAAAGCAAAGAACAAAAGATTTCTCATTTTTAGATGATGGAAATGTATTGATTGACACCTCATAAGCAGCATTTTGCATTGATACCGCAGTAGATAAGGGAGGGAAATGACAGAAACGGTAAAATACATTGAAACGGTCCTCAAAAGTTGTATTTTCGAAGTGCCCTGATACTTAAGCTCAAGTATATAAATTGATCATTGATATTATGGCCAAGTTATCCGAAGGGCCCAACAACATGACTGGGGCTGACTCAGAATAGCTCCGTGGCTCTGCCCCCGAGTCAGACTTTTACAGAATACCCAGAGACTGAGCCATTTTAACAACGTGTTGACCGTAATCAGTCTCTGAAATTGCAGTGTGTGCTTGTGTGCCTACTCCCTTTATGAGTTGCCCTCCCACCACGAAAGTGCAATCTGTCAGACTGAACTTTGAACAATAACAGAACAGCCTGCAAGATTGCAGAAAAGTGGCAACTAGACAAAAGAGTCTGGCTCGGTTCGGTGTGAAACACCACTTTACAGTGCAATTTGAGCACACGGCCCTCTCAGAAATGAAATAGTCACCAGCAATTTCAAATGCTATATGTGGGAAAACTCAGACACTGGTTTAGCTGTTTGCAGGCCATAAGAATTGAACATACGGCAGATTTGAAGTTAACTTTACCCCATGACTGGCCGTTTGAAACTCTTAACATCTGAACGGCGAGCCATAGACCTATCTTACAATACCAAATACTTGTAGACAACTTCCTGCGTTGGCTGTGGCTCAGGAGATATAGCGGGACGTTCACTAATTGGAAGATTGGCAATTCAATCCCTCTCTTTTCCAGTCCGCATGTTGACGTGTCCTTGGGCAAGATACTGAACACCAAATTTCTCCCAACGATCCCATGAGAAGACCAAAACCACGAATGAATGAATGTGTGTATCAAAGCCTGATGTGTCTTATTCATCTGTGCCAATGAGCTCCATTGTTGTCCAAGAACTACTGAAAACACATCAGTGAGGCACACCGTTTCACTGCAAAGCACAGGGACACAGAAACTCTGTCAAGAAGGAAGCAGGAAAGCAAGGAGCTCCAAAACCCTGGCTCCTTTCAGAAGCTCCTCATGGCCAGCCAATGACAGTGCGAACTGTTGAATCAACGCTTTTTAGAAAAGGTGTGATCCGCCCATCTGACAAGCAGTACTTGCCCCTAAAGGCCTGGGGAAATCACACACCTGCAGTTGATGAGTGACAATGCTTGAGCCGTGCGGCAACCTCCGGTTCTGAAAAGTGAAGCCAATGCGGAAGTACCTTTAACCTGCATTCTCTCTCATGTCCAGCAGGGGGCGACTCCTCTGATTGCAAAAAATAAGTCTGATTGTATAGAAGTCTATGAGAAAATGACAAAGTGCATTTGAGTACCTTTTAAAGCACTATACAAATAAAATGTATTATTATGATTATTATTATTATTACTTCTTACTTGATTTATTCCCTCAGTAAACATTGTAAACATGAGTTTATGGTCTCAATCTCTAGTTTCAAGTCTTCTTCAATACAGCATGATGTTCATTTAGTAAATTACGGTCCATTTAGAGTCAAACAGACCATAAAGTCCAAAATACTGAACTCGAGGCTTTAAAAAAGCAGTCCACAACCCAATGGGTGGCGTTGAGGTGACTACGTCCACTTCTTGTGTGTCGCCTGTGGCTTGACTGCTTGTTTGTGACATGAACGTTGCTGTTCCACTGAGCTTCAGTCACTTCACCAGAGTGGGCTGTTTTAGCTTCCTTTGGCCCACCGTCTTCGGCAACCCACCGAAAGCAGTGCATCGAGCTTTTCGTAGCTTTTCTATCAGACACAAGCAATTTGGGCGAGTCACGTGACTGACGACTTTTGACTCTAGTCCCACGGTAGCAATGTGGGACGTTAGTCGGTGAAGTTAACATCAACCACGCGCTTTTCATAAACCTAACTACGCGGTTTTGTTGTCTAAACCTAACTTCCTGTGGTGATGATTGACGCTCGTTATACTACATCACCGGTCTTCAGACACTTGCTCCCTTTGTACTTACTATGGCCGCTAGAGGTTGCCGCCTAACCATAAATGTAAATATGGGTTGTAATAAACTGCTCACACAGACGACCTATCTGCCGTTTTCTTGGTGAGGACGCCTTTTTTTCAGGACAGTGACAATTTCCGTCTGAATACCCTCTATAATACACACTTATTGTAAGTCGCTTTGGATAAAAGCATCTGCAAAATGAAATGTAATGTAATGTAATGTATGACCTAAAGTGGTGAAATTAAGCTAGAATTCATTCCATCCTGTTCTCCGCTTTCATACAACTCAAACCAACAGTTGTACTTTTCAAATAACAAGTGAGACATTAACAGGGGGCAGTCCTTTTTCTTAAAAAACACATGCTAAACAACCCTCCCTCCCCCCAAAAAAAAAAAAAACATAATCCTACCGTATTGAGCCAAAGCATTTCTTTTTCCCATTTTTTTAATAAAAGCTGCCATTTCTTCCAAAAACTCCCGATTACAAACACACCCGATAGTGGCTCACACAGACAAACCTCCATGGCATCGGCCCATTCAAAGCTCGCCGGCGTCCGACTCTTGTTTTGATTCTCAAAGGTGAGCAGATGTTCTGCTCCCAGCTTCCAAAGTGCCGCCTTTGATTGTAGGCGGTCGTGTGTGTGAAGTACAGTTACTGTGACATCACCGGGGCCATTTAGTAACGCACAACCAGGGAGGGCCCAAAACGCCCCCACCCCCCCTCAAACTACCCAAAGTACCCGTAATATAAAATTGTAGCTTAATGTTTCATAAACAGAGCCATGTGTCCGGTGTAAAAAAAAATGGCACTCTGTGGTTTATGCTCTCACTTTGACAGGTGAAACTGATTAACCAAGGCTCCCCTTGACTCTCTCTGTTTCCCTCTCCGTCTGTGGGTTCCCCCGTCCTCAACCAAAGGTTGTTTTTAATGGGGTCCATGTTGGAAAGAGTTGATGTAATTGAGGGAGTTGCTTCTGATGTGTTCCATTAAAATACACTTAGATTAACAGCAACCCCTCCCCTAAATGTACTGAGAAAGAGAAGGGTGATCCATGTTCATAAAGGCACCTCAGACCTGGAACAGCCGAGGAGAGAAGTTCATTCAAGGTTAGGGAAGGACGCATGAACGTGTTTTGTTTGGCCGACTCTCCTACGTTTGGTGGTTCGGTGTGGGGGGAGACTCTGAGGGCCGACGCGGCGCCGGATCCTGTCTTATCGTTACCGAGGGAGCGGAGAAGTTAGCGGCCGCACGGCTTCCGCCGCCGTACTGATCGTACTGATCCTCGTGATCCAGTTGAACGAAGGCTGACTCCAACCGATCTTGATTGGCTCCTTATATTCATGTCTTGGAAGAAATAGACATTGTGGTCATATTAAGATAACAATTAAACATTTTCGAAGCCAATGGTTTGTTGGTCTAAAGCCTCACAGCGTCTCCAGACTGGTAAACATCGGGGACATGCGGAGATAGTACTGTTTATTCCACCAGATTAGGGGTCCAAGCATCGGGGCTCCAACCCCGTTGTACTTGTTGGCCTTGTTGCTCTTCTTCCTTCATTTTCTCATCTTATTATTACCTAAACTACAGTGTCTGGATCTCAGAAACCAAATCATATTTAAAGCCCCCAACAGTTCTGATAGATGTGGCTCCCAACCCACGACACGTCTGTTGGCAGTATTTAATTAGAATGGCCTTTTGGGGAAGTTATGTACACACATGTTTTACATTCAGTCCTATGATCAGCCCTGATTAAGATATAATAAAAACACATTTACCTATAACCCCTTAAGGTGTCCTGAAACGTTACTGTCAAAAATTCAAATGTATATGGGTATTCTTGAATTGTAAATTAATGTGGATTTATGTCAATTCTAATAACTTCAGTGCAATACTAAAATAACTTTATATATATCATAATTATTATCATCAGATCATTTTTTTTTTTTTTTACAAGTAGTGATGTCACAGACCTGTGACATCGCCAGCCTTGTTGCAGTTGACCAATCAGCTGGCACACCTGATATTTCCTTGTATTTCAAAGCTGTGAATTGAAACAAAAAGATCCTGGTTTGGGTTCAAATAAGTGTATTTGTTATGTAACTTAGGCTACATACTGTATATAAGTTAACTAAGCATGTTATATTAGCTAACTTACTTATGTATATAAGGTATATAAGTTAACTTATTTACTTAGCTTAGAATAAGACAACAGTGGTCTCCTGGGTCAGAGTCCTGTGTTTGTTTGACCCGTCCATCCACTCCTTTGTCCTTCTTTATACTACTTCACCTGATTTCCTCCTTTGCTCCTGTCATAATCACTACGGCCACTAGAGGCCTCCACCTCACAACAAACTTTATTATGGTTCGTAATAAACTGATCGCACAGACGACCTATGCTGCTGTTGTGTTGGGGAGGACTGTCTGTATTTATTTGCTGTTTCCTGACACCTCTACCTGCTCCTGCCAAAAGTCTTCAAGTGAAATCGAAAGCTTGAAACAGTAAACCCGCCAGTTGGCGGAACTTTACACATGTGCGCCCGCGTGCGCATGCATGGAATAGATCAAACGGGAAACCCAACTCGTAGAAAAACAACTCCGTGGCGCGGCTACAAACTCCACTGGGAACCTTTACACAATAGCTACGACGGCAAAAATCTGCCCAGAGGCGAGACAGTCCTTGTCCCCTTCAACAGCCCCTCTTAAAGTCCCCTTTGTTTGTGGTTGTCTCTGAAATCACCATTTATTTGGCCTCATGAGAAGGAATACACCTCTCCCACCCAAACAATCTGTGGTACCGCAGTAAACAACTGAGCAGACAGGCTCCCCTCCAGTACACACACACACACACACACACACACACACACACCACATACTGTGGATGTACAGACACACAGTTTCATCTTCCCAAATCAGCTCAATGTTTTCATGAAGGGAATTCCTCAGTTTCCCCGTCACAAACAACCAGGATAACAAGGGGCCGCTCTCTGGCCCCGACTCAATGTAAACTCCTATCAGCCTATTAAGCAATATCTGGAGACGAACACATGAACAAATGTGGCTCCATCTTTCTTGTGGCGGCGGATATTCCGATCGGCTGTTTTTAGTAACGTATCGGATCTCGCTGACGAGACCCCTTGGCATCCCGCGGAGAACGTTTCTGTCGCCTTTTTTTTTTTTCATGCAGCATCGCGTGACGTTCTAACTGGAACCATAAACTCGCCGCGAGGCTGTCTGTCTCTCCGAGGCTTGACCCTGTCATCGCCCGGGGGTGGGAGTTGGGGGGGGGTTCCCATAATTTCAGGCCCGCCGCTTAGGCTGTTGACTCATCAACTCAAAGGGCCCCGGTCGCCTGAGTCCGGACACGGCCCGTGGTTAGACTCCGTGCCCTTTGATGAACTGAAAAATCTGTGATTTTCGTTCTGTTTTTACATGACAGTCTCTCTAATCAGAGGATTGCTTGCGATAATAAGTATTGTTATGGTTGGAATTTCTCTCAGGAAATCATAATCATAATCACAGCAGACTGTTTACTTTGCTCTCCCAACTGTGTGTGTTTCTGTCCTTCTGTCAACTATTAAAACAAGAAGTGGTAAAAGTGCCTTTTAGCTGCTTGTTTTCTGTGACAGAAACATATACATATATATTTATAAACTCTGATATAAATTCCCAGTGAAAATAATATCCAATTATCAATATTAGTATGGATTTTTATCAACTGCTAGGAGGGATCCAGAGTGCTGCTTTGTCTGGTTCCAGTCTAATGTTCTGCTAATGGAGGGATCCAGTTGTTGGTAATGGCTCTTTTAAGTCGCGCCCATGTTGCCATCTTCCTTCTTCTGCAGCTCGTAGCTAGACCTACGGAAAATATCGCATCGTAATTTGTCGACATCCCACGAATTGTTTCCTGTGAAAAAGACTGAACGCATGTAATGAGTGGACACCGACACGCGTTGTTGGACTTTTCTTGGGAGTACGCACAAAACTCATACCATCATATGAGGATAATGTTGCATTGTGGCTTTATTTACATCACTGCTTTAAATCATATTTGAAAGGTTGTTTTTTGCCCTTCCTGCGCACTATTTCATAGTTACTGTTGAGATCAGTGAACCTTTTTATTTTGTAGGCTTTCTCGTTATTGTTTTGTGTTTGCTTTATTCTCCTGCATTTTGTGAAGCACTTTGCAACCTTGTTCAGAGATACGTGCTATACAGTTAAAGGTATCGTTATTATCAATATTAATATGTGAAGTACTACTCCAATAACGAGCATTAGCAGATATAGATATAGATATATCTATATATCTATATATATATATAGATATATAGACCAGGATACAGGAAAGTCTGGTCTGGTTGAGCCGGGTCCAGTTCTATAGCGGCCAGTCTCGGATCAGTGTGTCAGTATGTCTGATAGGGGGATCCACATGCTGTGTGTGTGTGTGTGTGTGTGTGTGTGTGTGTGTACCTGGCTGTGGCTCTGGCTCCTGTGCGGTGCAGTGTGAGCACATCTGTATGTATACAGTATATTGTTTATTGTCTACATGCCTGATTGCACGTGCACAGTCAAAACCACACAAAAGTTCGGGAGGCGGGGAGAGCCGTCTTAAAGGGCACTCGCATTGTATCTTGGACACCATGTTTCCACTCCCGTACACACACACACACTTAAATGGTAACAACCGTTGCTATTTGGAACCTGTGAAACATTCCCCTGCTCTCCAAAAATAAAAAGAAGAAAACCTAACAAACCACTTTTTTTCCCTTTTAAAAAAAAAAAAGAAGCAAATAAACACCCCAAACCAAAATCTGTGGCAAAATATGGGGAACATAAAGAGGTTTTAGAAAAATGATATGAACGACGGTACGGCAGCACCAGCACAGACGCGAGCGTTCTTGTCTACCTACGGGCTGATGGAGAAGACTGACATCATCGGCGTTGTTGTTTCTCTCGCTCAGTTTCCAGAGTCAGAACGCGAGGCCGAGGACGTAGAGGTCGCCGTCGGGGCTCAGGCCACTCGCATATGCAAAAGGGTGGGAAGCCGTCCTGCTGAGCACCCATATGTACGCATACGATTCAAAATACACTCCGATTCCAAAAACAACTCCATAACATATGCAAAGTACTTTGGTAGCCACGTAACTGCAAGGAGGATGTTCCTTCTCATGTTCCCCTGCATGTAAAACGGTTTGCAAATATATGCCAAAAATAACGCAGGGGTGAAAAAAAGTGTTTTTCGCCTATTTGGAATGAATTGTGGCTCATTATGGCATTCAGGAATAACATTAACACGAAGCAGGAAATGTGGTGATGTGCTGTATGTTTACAGAACAGTGGCCTCGGAGTCGGTACGAGACAGGAGATGGAGCCACGGACCACACGCTGTCTGTATTGTTACAGTGTGTCGGTCGGTGCCAACTTTAAGTTGAAAACACCAAAAAATTGCAGCTCATCATCCAAATGAAATAAAGAAAAAAAAAAAAACTTGTGGGTCATCATTTCAATGGATGTTTGACAAGAGGATATTTGTTCGCCACAGAGACCGGAGTTACAAATAAAAAAATAAAAATAAAACATATTTTCTTACTTACTGCTGATGGTTGGTTTTAGGATCAAGATTTGGATCCGGAGAGTGGACCACGTGCCACGTATTGAACTAGAAAAGTGCGCTTAGTGGAGCGCAGATCTCCGCCAGACTAACCCCTTTCATCACCATCCTGGAACAGTCCCGAAAAAACAACTTAAAGCATCCTCAAGATGTAAAGCGCTCCAAAATCAAAAACATTATCACTCTACTTTGCTGGTACTATCTGTAGTTGTTATTGGCGTAGTAAAAATACCATTCAAATGTCGAGGAAGTAAATTATCATTTTTTTATTTTGATAGCCCGATAGAAGAAAAAAAAACAGTAACACTAAAAGACACAGGATAATCAGGATTGATTCAAAGATAAGCGTTAACTTCTGTTTCTTATTGTTTTATGTTTTGTTTTTGTAACATCAATAACAGCCACATACACTTTTTGTCATTGGAGTACAAGCACCTCAGCAGTGTACTTGAATACAGAACAGGAGTAAATGTATCTGGTTACTTTCATCTCTGACATAAGTATGTTTACCACCATACGGTACTCAGCTGAAGTTGTACATGTATTTACTGTAAACTTGTGATCTAGAGCACATCAGGGCCTTTAGGTAAGACAGCAATCTCACCGAAGGGTCCATTTAGTAGCTTTTCTGGAGCTTTCGATCATTTGAAGTGATACTCATAAGCTGATGGAATATACCCTTGTCATGAAAATGCAGACGATTAAATTCCCCTTTTTTAGGAGTACTTTAAGGACTGAAACCTTCTGGTAATTCTTGACGTTGGATACAACAGTTGAGAAAGCACTCCCACCACATGATCCATTGAGCAGCTTTTCTTGAGCTTTTAGGTCGTATAACATGATCTCCATTGGCTTCTGCTAATGAAGGTCAAGGAACATTGAACCAAAGCATGCTTTTTCATCTTTCCCCTCATCCGTCATTTTGAGATCGTCCGTGACAATCACCACTCTATCAACACCATTGTGTCCCCATCTTCTCCCTTTGTCAGTGTTATTTTGGTTGTCCTCATTCCCACCTTCCCGTCATTATTTGCATGCCAATCATCATCATCATCATCATCATCCCATCCACCTCATGACTACCAGATGAGTGCCCACTGATGATTAGCAGAACATTGTATTGTTTGTGAATTCGCTGTGTGTGGTTTGCTCTCGCCGGCCCATTTTGCACTCCAAACCGATTTAAATTGATGCGTTCGGGAGGGAAACCAAACAGCTGCAGGGCAGCGCGCTCTGTGAAGTAATCTGTTGAAAGTGGTCGGCATGTGAAAAGGAAATCTGGAGAATTAGAGCGACGGAGAGGTAAAAACACTCAGCTCTTTGTTCATCAGTGCGGGCCTTTAATTCCCTCGACCTGGCGCGTCTGGAATGGGCAGCCCGGGCGCTCCGATGTGTCATCAGTTCATCAGCATAATGTGCCGAGGCTCTGGTGACTCCGGTGCGTCCAGCAGACTTGTGGCTTGGCAGGACGGGGACGCCGTGCTGTAGAAGTGCTGGTTTGGCTGAGGGATGAGGAGAAAGTGTGTGTGGAATGAATGAAATCTTCTCCCGCTGCCATTTTCTGACTGCAGACAAACACTTGACAGGGTTTCACCGCGAGGGCCAAACGGGCTGCATCGGGCTTAATGATTATTTATTGCGCTCGGTGTCCCTATGTGTTTATGTGAACACGGCGCATCGTGTTACTAATGGAGGTGATATTTCAGCTGGCCTGGTTTGGCCGAAGGACAAGTTCATGCATTTCATAGTCCCTCCGCTGCCTCGCAGTATTGCAGCCGTCACATTAGCCCCGTTTTCCTACACAGGACCAGCTCTTTTCGGGTCAATGCTGGAATTTGTCAGTAACAGTGCACCTTACCCTGCGAGCTCCTTCGGGGAAGCGGTGGTAGGTGGGGAGGTTTTAGTTTCTGTCACACAGTGATGCCATTCTAAAACAAGAGCAGAGCCACGGTGTGATTTATGGACTGTTGACAGTCCAATGTATCCGAAGCATAGAGATGGAATAGAAGTAGAACAGACCATTCAAATCAATGCGGCAGGATGTTCAGAGCGGTGGCCATTTTTATGTGTGCAGTAGACAATTGCGACCGTTGTAACGGGCTAACTTCGGCTAAAACTAAACCGACTTACGGTTGGGTGCGGACTCAATGAGGTTTGGGGTTTTCAGTAATCATTCAAATGAGCAGCGGAGTCATAGAGTTATGAAGCGTAGAGAGCCAGAGTGAATGAGTAGAATTTTACAACTTAATGCTTCATCCACTTGTGATGCTCGTCACGGCGTAAGAAAGCACATTGCTGTCGCCTCATGAATCGAAATTTGTTCAGCTCATTGGTGTGGAGCATTAAAGCATGGTGGAATTAGCACGCTAGCTAGCTAAATAGTAGACAGCCGGCTAGTTAGCTAGCTTGCTATTTCCACCACATGAGTCGCAATTTGTTCAGCTCATTTTCTGTGTACCAGTGTGGCATTAAAGCCCGGTGGAGTTTGCAAGCTAGCTAGCCAGCTAACTGGCGGACAGCTGGCTTGAAAGCTCGCTATTTAATTCTACATTAAAGCATGGTGGAATTAGCAAGCTGGCTAGCTAACTAGCAGACAGCTGGCTAGTCAGCTAGCTTGCTATTTGCGGCATACTGTAATGCTACACTGATTACAGCAAATGAGCCGAACAGCAGGATGGTGGCCATTTTCCATCTATGCTGGAGAATTCTGTTGAAAAAATACATTATGAGGGTACATTTACACACCACAATATAAGCACAAGTTTGTGTTGGAGGTGTTGCAATGTTTTTGAATGACTTCCTACGTCACAAAGTATGAGGGGAGCTGAGGGCTTCTTCTGGCTGACCGGTTCAGATCAGGGTCCCGATTCCCTAATTTCCCTATTTTGGCTGCGCTGTACACCTGCATTAATATAATTGGGCTTGAATGACGTGAAGGATGACTGCCGATCAGCTGATACGAGCGTGATTTGGTGCTCTGCCTGAATTGCAGCTGGGCTTAATTTGCACTTGTGTTTGAAGACATATTTTGGCACTGTATTTGACAGAGGCACAACCACATGATTATCTCTCGATATCGCAAAAAACAATATGAAATGTATGAGTAAGTTGTCTTTTTTTTTTTGTTCTATTTTATTTGAAGGAAAATCGCTCGTTCTCTTATACTTATGACAAGTTCCTGGATGTTTTTAAGGCCGGGATGGCAAACAAAAACACACTTTCCATATTTCTCCACTTTGTTCCAACAGGAAGGCCGGCCTCATCCTCTCCCAGCTCAATGAACTGTCCCCGTGGTGTAAGGGTCTTCTTCAGGAGCAGAAGATCGGCCTCCGCAGGATGTCCCTCAAGTTCCTGTCCTGCCGCTACACCGACACCAAGGCCTTCGGGCTGAACTGGTCGAACATGGGCCAGGACGTGCACAAGGCCTGTGACGAGCAGACGCTCACCGTCATGTATAACGACTACGGCGAGCCCAAGGAGCTGTGAATTTACTCGAGGGTTTCAGTTCAGCGGTGCGCGGGAACACGGGAGATCCGTCAAACCCAACAAAGCAACAAATAAAATGCAGGTTTCACATTTGTTTCCACAAGCTATTTGCATTTATAGTGTCATCAGAAAATTACTTGAAATGCCAACCGCTCTATTTAGCTTCACCGCATTATTGGCAAATGCATTCAAAAGATTAATCAAAGCTTCCAGGTAGGAGAGGAGTCTGATAATCATCTAATAAACCGGGGCTTTGTGGATCCATAGCTCTTTGCTGTACTTAGTTTGAGCTATGCTGAAGTCCATTCCTCCCTTGCAATGATGAGTCAAAATCAACGCAAACTTGACACATTCAGCAGGTGCTTCACAATAAAAGCCTTCCTTCCCTGACGCTTAATAATGACACAAGTTTTCTTTGTTTTACATCGAAATGGTTTGGACTGAAGCAAATAGAGCTGAAGTAAAGCTTTACTTTAATCACAGGGTTGTCGGTTCCATCCCCAATGCCGCTCCAGTCCACATGTTCCCCGTGTCCCCGGGCGAGACACCGAACCCCTGAACCTGCTCCCGATGGTCAGGCCGGTTACATGGCAGCTCACTGCCATTGGTGTGAAGATGTGTCAATGGGTGAATGAGAGGCAAACTGTAAAGCTCTATGAATGCAGCCATTTACTGTGAAGCAGCTGCGCGCACAAGATAACAAATGTTTACTTAGACACCGAGGCTGCCCTTTTTACTGGATTAAATGTATGCTTTTGAATTTTAATATCTGAAGTTGGTGTTTGGTGTGAAATTTTGCGAGGGAGGAATGGAGCTAGCTAAGAGCACGGACAGCCAAAATGGATCAGAAATTATTTCGGAAACCGAGGCACCTTTTTCAGCACACCGTGCCACGGGGTTTTTGTGATTCAAGTGCAGAATGGACGGAAAAATTCCATCTCGCATTCTGTGTTGAGATTAAATGCATTTATCTTAGAAAAACAGATGACTAAACATGCATTTTATTTCCCTGTAGATGATTACATTTTTTTCCCTTTGTTGCAAAAATCTGACATTTTAATACTCTAATAATCTAAATGGGAAAGCGCCTGTTTAAATCCAAACTTAAGTCACATCATAAGACATTTTAGGGAAAAATGACAAAATACAAACTCTTGATGTCAAACTAGTGGCCAAAAACATATTGGATACAGCTAATGGCTCAGCTTGACCCAACTTCTAACCTGAAGTCAACACTTTGTTGTCTTAAAGTTTACATGAAAAATGGATCCAAGAGTTTCTGGGTCTTGTAGAGATTTTAAAAAATCATCATGGCTTCAGTTTCACCGGTACATTCCGACCATCGGTTCGTATTTTGCTTCTGATGCTCGTCGTACGCATTTCTTAGGAATAACGGCACACTCAGCAGGCGAACGCCCCACGGGCTAACGCGTCATGTATCTCAGCTGTGATGTGGCATTGGCTGCTGTGTTGTGTGGACTCGCTTCTACACTTTTTAAGCCATCACTTGTCTTTTTTTTTTTACATATTTCGAAATGAAGTCAGCCTCGCAAACTGGTACTTACAAACCCGGTTGTGTCATTCAAACACGTGGAAGAGTTAATGTAGTGGAAAATGGCATATAGCGACACCGGGGGGAACGAGAGTTACCGCGTTGCTACGAGGAAGAGGAGGTCGAGGTTTATCTGGACGGAACAAAAACAAATATATGGTCTGCTGGCAGTTATTTTAGTAGCATAGACATTCAAAACAAACCTTGTACATAGCATTGTCATAATGTTTTAGCGATATATCCTGCTGAATGTAGTATTGAATGTTTGCATTTTTAAGAGGAGCTGTATTAAAGGAGTTTTACTGAATAACAGGCATCACAGAGGAAGTACACAGATGAGTTCATTTTCTCGAAAAACATTTTCAATAAAACCTGCCAAACCATTTGACAGTATTTTCTTCCATCATTCCAAATCTAACCGATGAGCGCTCTTCAAAGTGGTAATTCTGTATTGAAACTGCAAACTAACGTCTTAAAGGGTAGCTTTGCCGTTTGTTCACGCTCGACCCTATTTTCCCATGTCTTTGTGCCGGCGGTGGACATTTTTCTCCTCCAAGTTGCCGAAAAATCCCAGTTTCTTCACGATCCCGTCAAGACTAAAGCCACCTCAAACTTTTGCACTTGTCAGTCGTAGTTTGGGATCTCAAGCTTAGTTCTTGGTGGCAGTTTTAAAGATGAATTTACGCCGAGCAAGAGTATTTAGAGTTTTATCGCAATATTCCGTCTTCACATTTGCAAACGGACCTCTGAGCCGGTTAGCCAAGATGTAGAGAAAAGAAGTCCAGAACCAAAACATTTTGGTCTCTGGACACGAAAGCATCTGAAAATGGGGTCCACGTTGAAAAGTACCAAAGTTCCCCTTTAATGTTTTCAACTGCTTCTCTGTGTATTAAAGCTTCATGCAATAATGTCTTTGAACGGATTTATCTGACATTTCCACTAATACTGTGCTTTTATCTTGAGTCTACTTTAACTTTTGCTCCACCTCTGTTATTATTATTATTATTATTATTGATGTTGGAGATTGATGTCGAAGAAATGCAAATTGTATATTAGCTGTTGGTTTTTAACAAATCCCATATGTGAATACTAAAATGAACACTTGTAGATTTTTTTGTATAGACAGCAGAGTATTTCATGAATACGTCTCATTACAAGAGCAGTACAGTGTTTTCCTTCTGTATAGAAATGTACAACAGACGATATTTTACATTTCCTCATGCTTCAGAA
>JACSYO010000512.1:250000-292500 GCA_016806645.1 Ophiodon elongatus | reverse complement strand
CACCTGAATCATCTCTCACGTATCCCTCCTCCCTTGTCATTGCTGTGACTCTCCCCCCTCCCCCTCTCCCCTCCCTGGAAATAAAACCAAAACTGCCTGCGCTCTATAAAAAGGTCCCAGTTGGCCCCCGAAAGATGCAAATAGATATGAATATTGATTCAAGTATTTGAGTTCATGCGCAGGTGACTCATCCCGCCAGATACCGGATCAATCTGTGGCCACGTTACTTGCAGAATAAGGCTAAAAAAATATATATATATATATATTTCTTTTTTTTTTTAAACTCGCCTGTGTGTGTTTATGATTGATACGTACCAAAACTGAAGCAAACTTTTTTTTCTTTTTTTTTTGCCTGTGTGGCAGCAGAGAAAATCTGTGATGCGGGTGTTGACCCTGTCATGTCCTGCACACCCGCACCAGCCGAGCCCCGGGGGGAGCAGAGTTCTAGAAGCGCCGTCGCTCTGCAGGACGCCGCCTCTCGCGGCGGTTCACTTGACTCCCTCGCCAAGTGAACAGTGGCCGACTAGACCGCAGACCGACACCTCGCCCCTATACCCTCCTCCCCCCCGCCCGCCCTCCCGTGAAAGAGCAGTTAGTGGCATTCTGGCAGCTCATTTATTCTGATGGCAGCTACAGACTCGACTGAACTCCCTTCTCATTTAGGAAGGAGCTGCGAGTGAGTCATGGCGTGCCGCGGACATGAAGGAGACAGCCGAGGAACCGGCCAACTGTAGGCCGAAGGAATTAATAGGCAGGGCCCCCGTGAATGAGTGTCATGAATATGTGGCTGTACAGTAGCCAAATAGGGTATAGCAAGGGAGGGGGGCGGTACATCCCAAATGTCCACATGGGAGAGAAGTTCTAGTGAAAGCACAGAAAAATAGGGAGAAAAAAAAAAAGAGAAGAGGTGTTTATGTAGAAGCAGTTGAGGGAATGAGTGGCCTGGTTTCCACCGCTGGCCCGACCCCGGGGCTTGCTCATTATTATTCATACCATTCCTCTTAGCCACCCAACATACACAGCAATCACTGAGAGCAATTAGTGTAATGTGATGCATTTGCATTTGTGGCGAGCACGAACAAGCTATCGCCGGGGGAGCGTGGGCTAGGACGGATAAACACGGAGATACTCAAGGTATTTGTCAAACTGATTAACTTATTCAGCTTTTTTTTCATTTGAAAAAGCAGTGAGATTACAGGCCTACAACACAAACAAAAACGTTTCTCATCCCCACTTGAGATGCTTTGTATGAAGGTTTTTCGGGCCGCCACCACGGTAACACAATGCGGTCAGCTAAAACTGTTTAAGTGTATTAGGAGAAAATCCCATCAGGTATGTTAAGCCCTGTGTGTTCTAGTATCAGACGGAATTTGACTGGATGGAGTGGGCGGATTCAAACGTCTGGACCCTGGCAAGTGTTCCGACACCCTGAACCCCGACCCGTTCCCTCTGCAGCGAAGCGCTTAACGCGAGAAGGTGAGAAGGCGTACGGCAGCAAGGCGGTAGTGAAAACCAGCCTATTTACCATTTGAGTGGAAAAGCCGGAGGGCACAAGTCTCCTCTGTTGTTTTAAGTAAAGATGAGAGAGACTAAATAGGTGCAGTCGTTAACAGGAGAGAGGGGAAAGTAGCAGGGATTTGTGTTTGTTTGCTTAGTCGAAGTCTCCTGCGTGGCGGCGCGACGCTCCTGCCAAGAGAGACAGATTTCTACTACAGTAAACAGGAAGAATCTGGCTTTGAATCCAGCTCCCGGCCCCTGAGCTCCATCTACACTGCAAGATGCGGGACCTGGAGCCAGCCGAGCGACGCGTCGACACCTTTTAAACAAAAGTGGACGGAAATTGTGAAGTTGTATCCTATCTGTCAAAAAGGGTACCCGAAAATGGATCGTTATTTTTCAAAACAGAAACAGATGGTAAAAAGTGATGGAAACCAATGTTTCCGTTCCCACGTAAACACGGTGGACGTGAGGTGTGGCGCTGGAAATGTCCGTTTGTGTACCTTTCTGGTGGAGAGTGTGGACGGGCAGCAGTCTCCTCCATCATACTGGCAGTAGGCCCGGTTGTTGATGGTGTCACACCAGCCGTCCCCTCCAAAAGGCTGAAGACGAGTTACAAACAAGAAACAGTGTTAATGGTCTCCCCAATATGATTATTTCCATGGAAAGCCGAGAAGGCCAAAAAGAAAAAAAGACTCAAACATCTTGCCAGAAAAAAGATTTGTCATAGACGTTAATGTTGTTTGGAGCAAATGTCCATGAAACAAATCTAAATAAACACTCATGCAGTATAATCCAATTCCAATCCAAGTTATTCATTTGCCCTGACAAAGCTTACGCAGCAGCCAATTAGAGAGGGCGACTTCTGTCTAATGAACAATATGAAGGCGGGCCTTCCATTGAATGCATGAGCAGGCCAGTGATTTATTTAGCAAAGAGTCTCAGAGGCACTTTACTTTCGTGGCTACATTAACTCAGCCTTTGCTGCAGACGTGAGGCCGAAGCACCCCGGGGTGGACAAGTCCACCTTTGAGCGGGCTTGGGTGGCATTCAGGTAAACCGTCTGTGTGGGGAGCGAAAGAGGCGGATCGGCCAAAATGCAACCTCCGAACCCATCGGCTAACGTCTGACGACGACTAAGCTTTTCATTAGCTTGGCTAATTGGCTTCTTGTGAAACAACCTGGTCGTAGACGTCGTCTCTACTCAAACTACATTCCCACGTTGCTAATCGGACTGTAAACAATGACCAGCACACGGAAGAGGAAGTCTTAGCCCAGATATCTTTGATTTGTTATCGCTACACCAGAACCTCGAAATATTGGGCCCCTTGGGGCTAAATCATAGATAGGTGATGGGTTCAGAGATTGGTGTCAGCAGAACTCCGTGAACATTGCAGAAACAACTGAAAGCTACAGGAGGTAAAGGGTATGTGTGGCTGCCGATGGTGCTCAACAATTATGACTTTGTGGCGAGATGTTTGCTATGTTAGTCATTTGGATGGCAGCGTACCATTTGTTTAAAGTCTGAACTTCATTTTTATCCAAGGTGATTGAAACATCATATGAAGCGCCCTGGTAAATGACTCGAGACCTGCTTGCGCAAGTAGAAATAGCCTTCACTTCTGGAGTCTTTTCGAAGACATGGAGGGAAAATTGTTTCTTTTGGCATTCCGGGATAAACAATCAGACAAACTGACAAAGATTCATTCAGTGTAATTAAGCAAAGAGAGGTTTACTTTTCCATGTCATTGAGCTGACCTTCTATTTAAACAAGGATAGATAGAGTAGACGGACAGGTATGCTTCACCTTACTTAGAATACCCATTAATGACAATTCCTCAAACTGTTTTGTTTTTTTTGGAAGTATACTTTGGCCAGTGTGGGAGTCCTTCTGGAGAAACTCTGGAGTGGCACGCAAATTTGTGGAATTCAACTTACATAGAATCTCAAACACGTCATGATGAAAACCTTTTTTTTATGTTTTCGGCAAAACCTTGAGGGCTTCCCTGAAGTGCCAGCAATATGAAAATAAGTGCTGAGTGCCAAAGATACTTTTGGCTTTCTCCGACGTTCTGATGGAGTCATTTCAAAGACTTGGGGCTCGACCTAACCTGCGCGGGGGGAGAGAGCAGCTGCTGAGAAGATTTCTGCCGTTTTCTCTTCACTTCAAAAGAACTCCCTATTTGACGAATCCCCATGCTTTTCCTCGCTAAACTGCCGTGGCATAAATAAATCTATTTAATCGTTCCGTTTCTGAGTGAATACTTTACCAGCAATTGCACCAGATGCCTCACCCAAATCATCACGAGTGCGTAAATCTTTGAATTACCTTTATGGCCTAGGAGAGTAGCGCAAAATGCAGACTTGCTCAAACTGCTGTCAGTTTTCTTTGAATCTTACATATTTCCATGGACGAGCTTTGTTGTGGGTTTGATCTCCAGTTTACATACACATCTTTCCTTGATGAAAACTGTTTAAATCAAGCGGACCCACCACTTTGCCCACATGAGGTTAATTTTGGGGTCAGGGCTCATGCTCAGGTTAATTATTATTTACACTCCCTTCCAGGAAGCATATATCTTACTCTCAACAAGAATGCACTGATCCGTGAAGAGTATTGAACCAGCCAGAGTTGGCTGCGTATTTTATTCCCCTAATGGGTAATTAAAAAGGTCAACTGGTTTGTGTATTACCATCATACAGTAACTCCCTTCAAATCAGCGTAAAAGAGAGCAGCAGCAGCCAACCCCCACACCTCACTAACATAAATATTCCACCTCTTGGCATTGGCTGGTTGTAAGGGAGCATGTGCTGTCATCAGCACCAGCTAAGCTCTTCATCAGAACATTATAAAACACAGATATGTCAAGCAGCAATATATTCATTTTTTTACTTCCTACCAAGTATCTGAATCAATCTTTTAATAGCAGACATTCGATCATCTCAATTTCCTTCGCTCCGTTCGCCCCTCCTGCCCAGAACCTTCTGAAAACAGTTTGGGGGAGTGAGAGGTTCGCCTTTTTTTCTTCTGACTCGAGAGTGTTTTGCCATTTGATAGGAAAGACAGTTCGGGGAGTTCAAGGGATGTCTGTATGTGTGTGTGTGTGTGTGTGTGTGTTGAACGTGGTTGTAATTTGGCTCTGGGGATTGTAAGACACAGTCCCCCGTAATGTGCCCGGCATTATGGGATATAGGCTATAGTAAATAGTGAATCATTGGCCATTTGTTTATGCTCAGAAGAAAAAGGTTTTGTGTAACTAAGTGGAATCAGGATAGTATTGTGATTAACGTTAAAAAATTTGTCGTATACGAGGCATAGATTGCTCTCTAAATAAAACTGTTTATGCAGTTGTTCTTTAATCTTGTCTCATCAATTATGTTATGTTTCTGAACCATGAATGTGTCATAGACTATTAGAACCATGTTAACTAGTGAAACCTGTTCACTAATGTGAGACAGTCTTTTTTTCTTTTTTTTTTATGTATGGCTGGAGCATTGGACTGAAGACACAGTGATAGGACGAGCTTTGGGGAGCACACTTTTTGCAGTGTTTGAATTGAACAAACAGCCTGCTGGTTGTAGAAACCAGATTATTGAATGCTTGAACTTTCCAGTGTACTTCCTTTCAGTTTTGGTCAGACTTTGGATTGAACTGTTTGGTGCACAACAATGGACAACAACAAATTGCAATCTTGGCTTCCATCCCATTGCAATCTTGCCAAAGCGATACTTTCCTCAAGTAAAAAGTACATGTAAAAAAAAAAGAAAAAAGGCTTTAGAAATCTGGTTAACCGTAAATGTGGCAAAGCAATCAAGTTTCCCAAATTTTGCTCTTCATTCTCTTAATTCCTTGACCTTTTAAAAAGGAAACCAAGTTTCTCGTTTCCAGGTTTAATAAATCATGTTTCTGCCAAAATCTGTGAATAATCAGATGACTTAAGTCCACATGAACACATGATTGAAGTTCGGTGCCTGCACTTCAAAATGCCACTCACTGCCAGTTGACTGCCAACATTCGCTGCTTGTACTTCCATATTAAAACATGATGTGTCACCAGGTCACCTGTTAAACCCCCTTTTAACGGAAGAACCACCTCTACCATATGTTTTCCAGAATTTGGCTGACTGCATGTCCTTGTCTCATCCTCCCAGTGGAATGCATGCAGCCAGTCGGGTGCAGGGTCAGGTCTGTTCTACCTTTCCACCTGTGAACCTTAAACCTCCTAAAACACATCAAGGAACGCAACCCAGTTAATGGCGCCATTCTGTTGTGTGGAAATACGGTCGTGCAGATGTCCCAAACTGTATAAAAACTCATGACTTCACTCAAAAAAACCTGCACCAGTGGATGGTTCTGAGCTCTAGCAGTCATAACCATCAGTAATTGTTAACCCATGGGTTGGGAACATGGGTTAATGGTACTGGAATGCCAGTTAGTCCAATATACCTTTGTTTCCAGGAGCAGCTCAGAGTAGAGTTGGTAGATTTTCCCAGTAGTTACCTTCTGAATAACTCACTGTGGAGATATCTCAGGCAAGTCCAACTGGAAGATTCAAGGGAGGCCCCAGGGAAGACCCAGAACAAGCTGGATATATAATATTCACAGAATGGCCATGAACACAGCAGGACTGGAAGATATGGCTGGGGCAATGCACGTTTGGCTTACTCTGTTTAGTCTGTTGCCACTATAAATTGGAGTTACTGAGAATGGATTGGATGGTTAGCTGGGGAGGAATTCACACAATGGTTAATCATCATTATAAAATAAAAAGTGTACTGTCCAGAAACTTTATAGCTAGAGAGGCAAGCTACATCTGAGTAAAATCTGTAATTTCCATTGATAAGGGGGCAAAATTAGTCACATATTTCCTTCCAAGTTGATCAAGACTCCTTCAATCTTTCTTGGATGGCAAGCTTTGTATTTGGAAAGCTAAGAAAGCTTCTCCCAAAAGATTTTCTCTGGAGAGACCTGTGTTTTCTACTGCATTTGGACCACTTTAATTCCACTTACTGTAAATTTAACATAAAAATCACAAATTATGTTGCTGTCCAACAGTTGTCTGAACAAACAATCTCTAGTCTTCTGGCTGCCCTTAGTCTACAGAGACTCATTTGATTAATTTGCTTTGGTTGTGATTGTCTTCAATTAAACAAGTATGTGTTTCAGAAGAAACAGAGCCATGTATAGAAAAAAAAGTAGTCTTGAAGGTTTTCAGGTGTTGTTTTAGGTGTTGATAGATTGTTCAGTTCACTGTTGGTCCATTTAGTCTTCAGCTAATTGCACTCCTGATCTCCCATCTAAAGCAAACAGCAAACATTCAGCCTGTTTGAGCCGGTGGAGAGCTTAAATCAGACATGTTCTATTGGTGTACATCTGGCCTCACGCAGAACTACTGTGATATAAACACAAATATCCCTAATCATCGACGTGAAACTCATTGTTACTTTTTACAGACTGGGAAACTACTACACAGTGTTTCATGATGTGATCAAGGGGATTAACACAGCGTCCACCAACCAAATGGTTTCAATTTCTGTCCTCTTTGCCTAAATGCCTCATATTTAGTGATGCATGAGTCGATGCGTTTAATTGGCTGTCTGTTATACACCCTTATCAAATTCTTTCTCCTTATTGGTCCAGCGAACATTTTAATCACGCGGATAACATTCTAAGAAAGACATTTCTGGTAAGACACAGCAGGTCTTTTGTCACTGATGCATCCTTTGTAAGGCTGTAATGTAGATAAAGAGTCTCAGACTGGCGGTTGTACAGAGGCCGCTGTACTAATGAGGTGCCCGAGTTGACTTTTACACTTATTGTCAACCGTGTTTCGAGAAAGAATGGAAAGAGAGGCAGAGTAAGAGAACGATTGGGAGCAATGGCATCTGGATGAGATCTGGCATAGTGAACTATGCAGCACATGTGGTCTGGTATAATTTACAGTGTTGTCATGGAGGAGCGGGTCAGAAGCAACTGTTTTGCCTAGCAACATTCACGGGAAGGTGGAAGGGGAAAATGTAGTGCTGGCAGGTAGGAGGAATATTTTAATACCGTGAGACATCAACAGTTTATGTGTTCCATCAGTAGTTCCAGTAGTTCTGAACCCAACGGATGAATGCCAAATAAAGACTATCTGGGTTTATGATTTTAGATGCTTTACCATCTATGCTAGAATATTACTAAGTAGTAATGGACGTTTAATTGCAACTAACTTTCAATTGTGATACAAAATACAGCACACGAAAATGTGATGACTTTGAACAATCCCAAAAGTCTAAAGTTGTGCTACAGTGGCCTCTAGAGGCTGCAATGTGTATATAGTACCTAACATTATGAAGATGTTGGACGGAACAAACAACTTACTCACCATTGTGCCACTCCTACCAGAAGTGGTAATCAGATTAATGGGGAGTGTATCTTGAAGACGCTGGAGGGGAAGACCATGAGGTCATCAAAATTTGGAGGAATTTGTACCACCGGGGGCTTGAATGTGCTCAGGACAATTCATGGTGATCTGTCAATTATGTATGATATTACTCGAGTTCAAGTGGAGGTTTTGGACTGATGGTGGCACCAGATGAAAGGTCAGGGATCACATACAAAATTAAGAAGTTGTGATAGTAAATAATCATAACTCAAGGTTTACTTATTCGCTTTTTTCTAGAACTTCAATACAATGTTACGGTGTATAGATTTTGGCCAGTGGTTGTGGGGATGGCTTACTTTTCTAAAGAAGATCTTTGAACATAAGTGGTTATGATCCCCTCCCTCAAATACGACCACCTGGTGCCGCATGAACGTTTCCATGCTTAGGTTGTGTAATGACGATTGAGCCATCTCCATGACAACCAAGCAAACTTTAGCTGTTGATGAAGACTATGAGATGTAGTTGAGCACTCTGGATTAAAGCCAGTACTGTAAGTGGACCCTAGAGAAACCCACAGAAACCCAACTTATTCCTAGTTACTATATTCTCATAAACTTAAGTATTGGTAAAGGGTAAATTCTGACCTGAACCAATTCTAAGTTAAGTGGTTACGTCGTGGCTATGGAGGATATGCATGTACTACAGCCTAAAGGCCCTTTCACACCTACCCCATTTGGTTCAGACATTGTGACTATTCAGCTTGATCTGAAACAAGACCACCCGGATCACGGTCGGGACCACACAGCCAAACCTTTGTCTGACGAAAAGAGGTGGTCGCGGTCAAATTAAAATTGAACCATGGTTCAGTTTGTTTCAAAAGTAAAAAATTTGGGATGGTTCGGACTTTCAGACCAATTACAGGAAGTTCTGGCTGGCTATCAACAGAATTGGAAATAGGTAAAACAACGCCACAAAACAACATGATTGAATGAGTGTGATGACTTTATAATGAGTCAGTTGGAAAAACGTACAAAAATGTCAACCCCTTTCAATTATTTTTTCCGAGAGGGTGAGTGAGAGGATAGGAGAGGACAGCCGAGAATTGACAACACGCCGACAACAGAAGCAAAGCCTTCTCCAAAACAAATTGCGAGTATAGGGAGACGCAGCTTACATAGGTGATGACGACAGGATGTAGTTATGTCACGAATACTACTTATGTGCAATTGATTGCAATGTGAAACGAAAGCTGACCAGATCAAATGTATACAATGTAACAAAAACGAGAACTTTAACAGATTTGTTACAAATTGTCCTACTATAAATATCCATGGCAAATTATCTGGCTAGAAATAAGAGATGTAAGATATTTAGTTTTTTGACAAAGGTATTGGATGGACCAAAGCACCTACTGAACTATATTGTCGATTTATAACTTGGTTACTATTTATTGGCCCTCCCACAAACAGGGCACAAATGAAATGTTATAACAACCTGTAGAAATGGTGGTTATCTCAATTCTCTCCGTGGCTTGTTCAAAGATTTTAGCAATGTTTTCTCCTTTATTTCTTTGTGCTCCCTATTTGTGCGTTGCTCGTTCATTCAACAAGAAAAAAATCAATAATTTTCATTTTAAACCTATTACCAGCAAGCAGTACTCATGTTTTGACTTATACTGACTTATTATGACTTTTTAATTGACTGGCTCAGTCAAAAAAAGAAACTATTTAACTCTACTACTAAAAGTATCCAGCTGTTGTTTCCAATACAAGTATAATTTAATTTCTTTGAAAATACTTGTAAATTCACACGAAATTAGGTTTTGTTACCTTGTCAAGAAAACAAGAAAACTTATCCGGCTCCTTTTGTAAAACAGTAAGAGTTCCAGTGCACACGTGTTTGAACAAGGCAGAAAAATGTTAACTTCTTTTGTCAGCCTGAATGATTCATCTGAATGAAACATAATGCTGGGATTCATTTATTTTCTTTTATCAGATAATCCATTAGGTTTGGAAGCCCTGTAACAATATTTGGCAATGTGAAGATCCCTGTAAAAACAAAAAACAAAAAAAAGGTTCTTTGGACATTTTCGAAAGGGATTCTTGTAAAGTTTTAAGTGTGAGAATATAAATTTGTCATCAAGAAAGGTAAAGCACATTGCACACTGACTCTGGTATCTTGAGTAATGATGACAGCAAGGATACAGCATGTTTTACTTCATGTTTGATATTATTGGAAAAGTCTGGCTAGGGCAGTAAATTTAATGCGCTGATGCCCAGAAATGGTGTAATTGTTTTAAGGATTAAGTACTCCTTGATAAATAACAGGATGAAGGCCAAACTGAGATCTCCCTGACCTCGAAGGCTTTGAAAGCAAGCACACATGAAGACATAGCAGACACGGTACGTAAGAACCGAATTACACCTTCACCTGCAGGAATGTTTGGGAAAACAGACACACCGGTTGGTTAAGCAACCGCTATCAAACACCATATTCCCAAAGCTCCTTGGTGCTCAGATGTGGCACGTCTCCACCAGACAGTCCAGTTCAGTTCAGTTTCTAAGCCTTACCACACTAAAAACATCAGAACTGTGATGGGAAATACCTCTTAACTCAGGTACTCTCAGCTGCAGCAAATCAATTTCTAGTTCTTTGGCCATATCAATCAAGACTAAAATAGCCATTCACTCGTTTAACAATTCCAAAAGACCTTTGTTGAGACATCTGGATGGAAAGTATTCGCATGCACTTCTGTATTTGGTGCAGGGCCGCTCTGCTGTTTGGACTCTTACCTCACATGACTGAATGCAATGGATGTGTTGAGGGTCAGGGTACCACTTCATCATCCCTGTGCAGACTAAGCTCTGAAAAACAAAGCGTGCAAGAAGAACAATTGAGCAATGCAGTCTTAGGACATGGATAACCACTGTGTTTGCCACGGAAACAATTTCACACTCAGTCACTCAGGCAGCCAAGTGGGGTTCAACCATTGATTTTATTTATTAAGTACCCATAGATGGACGATTATGGCAACCAAGTGAAGATTTTCCCTCTGAGTATTGATTAATGGGAGACAGAAAACATACATTTGCCCTCTTATTCTGATGCATGAACTGTTTTTTGTCATTTTTAAGTCGTACATCATTTGATTTGGATTTTTTGGTGAGATTGTTTTGCAAAGATCAAAAACATATTCTCAAACTCAACTTTTAAGACCACAAAACCTACAAAACAGCTACAAACGTACCTTGCACTCATTCTGATTGCAGACTTGCAGATATTGCAGCGTTGTCGCGGACATAAGCAATACGTTATGACAATATCAAGCTTTTTGCAGTGTTTGCCTGCATGAAAACCTCGTGATGGAAGAAAAATAATTGTCTCGTACAATTGCCAAACTCAAAGTTGCGCGGCTCTGGTCCTCTGCCATTTATTTGACCCCGGGAATTTACGAGGTGGTTTCGCAGATAGATGATTGACTAACAAACATGGACAGAGAAAGTGGATCCTTCCCCTGCGATTTCCTGTGCAGCCTGACCCAGCGCGGGAGACCTGATTCTGAGATTCAAGATAACACAATGCCTCGAAATCGGGAGGCAGCACCAGAGATATGACGTAAGTAACCAGACCTCCGTCCAAGTATTTGACCTTGGCAAGGGTGGACTAACTGTCTGGCTGACCACCCAAAAAACTCAGGCGAAACTGGAGCAGTGTCTGCAACAGCATTAACGTCGAAGCGATTCCTGAGATATGATATTGGGTAACATGACCCACCTTAAGAAGGCCAAACAACAGCCCTCCAACTCAGAACCCGAGATCTGACATTCCTACGAGTTCGCTCACGGTGACTTGTATACACTGCGTGTGTGAGAGATGTGTGTGTTTCCTGAAAGGCTTTGACGTCAACTGGAACCTTTACTCTTGTCTATCTGCCTATGATTTCCAGTAATGCAAAAGCACTTGAATGATAACAAACGCACTCTCGCATACACACGAGTGGGATTCGGTTGTGTGATAGTGTGTGGTTAGCCGGTGCAGCCGGGAATTAAAAACGTTTTCCAATTTTGTATTTTTCTTTTTTTAAGAAACTGTCTTGCCAATGATTCAGTCAAACATCTGATATGAAACACATTTGCACATATTGTGATGAAATCTCAGCAGCAATTTGACAGCTTATTAGGCATTCTTGGTTACTCAGAGAGACTTTTGAATTTGAGATCATTTCTGTGTTTGTTTTACTACAATTCTTGCAAAATATGTCCAATTCAAGAAGTATTTTTGGTGTCATGGGAGGTTCAAAAAATATTACTTACACTGGAAAGGTCTTATTTAAAACAATTTTAAATCCTTACAAATTCCACTGCAACTTTCCGTCGTGGGGTCCGACAATGTGGCAGATCACTTCAGTAGATTCAAAAGTACATGACCTGAGTCCAGATAAGAATAATCATTGATCTCTATTAGAAAAAGCTGGAAATGATCTCAACCTATTGACCAATTTCACAGTACATTTGTTGGAGACATTTCGTTGATGTTTGTTTTCCACAGCTCCTTTTGAAATTTGAACGTGGTAATAATTTATTTCCAGTGAGTTAAGGTACATGTAGTTCAATTCACGCTAAACTGAAAGTCAAAAGTCATCATCTCCCTTCATCGTCTTTTAACACCCCATTAACATTTCTCAATGTTGCAAAATAAGCACAAGAGGTGAGATATGTAAATAATTAATTATGAAGGTAACAGGTAACTAACAAAGTGAGGAAAATTCCGTTGCAAACTTGCATAGCAGCGAATGTGTTGCCTTTGTCTTCAACTGAAATGAACTTGGCTTCAGCGAGCCGGGCTGCATCAGTAGCTCAGTGCACTCCACGCTGTTGTTCAGACCGCCAGATGTTTGCATGCATTATTCATTCTGATGGGTGTTTTTGTGTCAAAAGGTACTCGACGCTGTTTGTCATGGCAGTGAACGAGCAAAACAAGGAGCGTTTCACGAAACCTGCCAAGAGTTTCCGAATGGTAGCAGATCCACAGGCCCGCCGCTCCGTTGTGGTTAATTAAGCCAATCAGGCGGTCTCATTTCTCTCCACACCGTGCCTCGTCGCGCAACGCGAAACAGCAACAGGTGCAAGCTGATCTGTACGGCACTCCCTCCTCAAAGCTGTGTTTTATGGAGCTGGATCAAATTGATTTGAAGCATAGAAGTATATATTAAATACCAGTTTGTGAATATAAAGTGTTTGACAAGAATGTAATTTTTTTCTCCCTTACTGACTCCGTGAAAACTGCATTGAAAAGCTGCCAACAGTAGATCTTTTGAATTCTTAGCCGTAGCAGCGCAATGATCATGCCAAAAAGCCATAATTACAAGGATCTGATGTTTCCTCAAAAATTATGTACGTGAAGAATCCTCCCAAAAAGCATTTAGAACGTGGTGGGATGGAAATATTTTGGAGGAATAGTCATCCATGGTTCAGCGCGTGTAAATTGAAGGGGGCACTCGCATGGAAAACTGCTCAGCCTGTGAAAACAGTTCGATATATTTGTTTGAGGGAAGTACTGAAGTAAAGTCACGTGAGTAATCTCAAGGTTGAGCTTGGTCACAACTAATCTTTGAAACAGAAAGCCTGCGTTTCAAACTGCAGATCGGGGTTGCGTAATCAGAAGCGTCACTTTGCGCCAACTAATGTTAGCTAACGTGCTAGTAAATCACACTAATGTGTTAATGAGCCAAGCTAATGTTGACTATAACTAAAGGCCTCTATGACACCGGGGGCGGGTTTTTACTCATGCGATTAATTTCGTGCAGTTTAATTAACTGTTCATTTTTTATAAAGACATAAAGACAATATTACGCAGTGAAAAAGCAACGTCATTCTTTTTTCCCGGAACTAGGTTGATTTTCTGAGTTTTGGCACCGAGAATAAAGCCATCAGCCAATCATGTCGTGCGGAACGGACACATAAAAAAACGTACACTATAGTGTGCGAATTATTGTTATTTCATATTTCAGAACAGACTAGAACTGAAGTGGACTCAAACAGAATCATCGGAGACAAACCAAACCGCGGTAACTTCCCCTCCTCAGACGTCTCACCTGGACTTTGGTGGGCAGCATCCAGTGCTTTAAAGAGTCAACTGTAGTGCCATTGGGCAGAACCACTGGGTCACGCAGATCCATGTCTACAGCCACAATGCATGTTGGGTAGCAAACAGCACCTGCAAGGAAAAGTTTGAAAAAAGAAAGGGAAAAAAAGAAAAAAATCAAATAACACTTACCTCTAACCCCCATTAGCATCTGTTGAATTTATTCATGTAAAAACATTGAGGAAAAAAAATGACCACATTACTTGAGACCACACAGTCACCTGTGGTCTGGACTTTTGGCAACCATCACAATGATAGGGCTTTTACTGTTTGAGTGTGTGTGTGTGTGTGTGTGTGTGTGTGTGTGTGTTTGTGTGTGTGTGTGTGTGTGAGTCTGGCAGTTGGTTTTCAGGAGTCTCATCCTGGCATTTAATACCAAAGCATTTAATAATGATCTACCATAACACGTCAATGTATTTCAACTGTAGCTTGACAAACACATGTATTGTCTCTTGCCACTGTGTAATGTCAGGATTTTATTTTCTGTTTGACACTGTTCAACAAACAGGTACAATGTATAGCATTTAGGGGATCCATTGGCAGAAATAGAATATAATATCAATAAATATGTTGTCATTGGTGTGTGTAATCACCCGAAAATAAGAATCGTTGTGTTTAGGTTACCTTAGAATGAGCTGTTTTTATCTCCAGCTGGCCAACATGTTTCTACAGTAGCCCAGAACGGACAAACCCAACACTGGCTCTAGATAGAGCCATTTGCTTTTCACATTTCTGCATCGGCCATCGTAGTTCTTGGCACAATGGAGAAGTTTCAGTTGGTTGCATTCTGCAACCTCACCGCTAGATGGCGGCAACTCTTACACACTGGCCCTTTAAATGCATAAATGCAAAGCAGTGATTTGATTTAACACTGGGCACTCAAATGTAACATTTAGTGCTAAGTTAGTAGAGTATATATTTGACTCATATTTGCGTTGGTTGAGTACAGTGAGATGTCTAGAAATGCCTCTCTGTCCTCAAATTTAGATTTTTAACAATAGAATAAAAAAAAAAAAAAAACACACTATAGACAATCATGAAATAGCGCTGTGGTGTGATTGGCCAATTACAATTGTATCACTGTGTGGTGTCTGGGCCCCAGTTTTTTACCCTGTCAACTCTCCATTTTGTCAATTGTTGGGAGAAGAAACCTTTCCTTAAGTGAACATGACTATTTGGTACTTTAATCTTAGTAGGCGATAAACTAAGCCACATGTCTGCTGGTTTGAGAGATGGCCAAAAAAATTATCCCGATCTATTTGAACAATCATCATTTCCAGACATTTTTTGGGTTGTTTTTTATTCACTATGTACCCTGGAAGCTGAACTGGATTGAGCGGGTCAATGACTTAAGTAGAAAATCCAAATAAAAATAAAAAAATTGTGTGACAAGAGGAGAAAAAGCATACTGTAAATGTTAAAAAGATGCTCTCCCACCGTGGTTGCATTTTCTATTCAGTCTAGTGGCGTGTAAGCCGACAAGCCAACGACAAGACGACCTCCTGTGCTTGGCTTTATTTTGTTTCACAGAAGGGAGAGAGTGTAATCAGGGCTGTTTGTTTATGATGGATTGCACTCTCATCCCCGACAAAGAAGGTTACACTCACCGACATCCATCCCCTGGTCGCAGCTGTACTCTACGGAGTTGAGATCGGCAGGAGGAGAGCACGATCCCTGGAGCTTGGAGCACATGGTGAACTCTGAGGTCCAGTTCCCCTCCTTAGTGCAGCGGATCTCCCTCTGGAGACAAAGACAGATACTGAAATCCATTGCGGTCCTCAATGAACTATGTGGGGACAGCTTCCAACCATAACCATAACCATGGTTCCAACCATAATTTAGAAGTTGCCAAGTGTTGGAGATATTGGACGTCAAGATTGTCTGCCTTCTCTCCAAAATAATAGAACTAGATGGCACTCGGCGCCATTGAGCAAGTTGGCGCTACATTAATGGCGTCCTTCTCGGCTGAGCTGCAACGTCAGTGATGTAGTTCGGTAGAAAGAAAGCAGTTCCTCGATGAAACTGCTCACAACGAGGTCCCTGTAGCAGGAACTACCACCGAGGGTTAGGGTTATATTTCTGTCCGTGGACGGCTTTTCCACCGCGACAGCTTCGCAACCGTTTAGGATGCAGTCATAAAACTTTACAGTTGTGTAGTTGAGATCAGGCGCCAACTTCCGGTTCTGACGAGTGAAGCCGATGCAGAAGTGTCTTAAACTTGCATTCTCTTTACTGGCCAGAGGGGGGCGACTCCTCCGGTTGTATAGAAGGCAGATTGTGTAGAAGTCTATGAGAAAATGACTCTACTTCTCTCTTGATTTATTCCCTCAGTAAACATTGTAAATATGAGTTTATGGTCTCAATCTCTAGTTTCAAGTCTTCTTCAATACAGCATGATGTTCATTTAGCAAATTATGGTCCATTTAGAGTCAAACAGACCACAAAGCATGGTATGCTTTAGGGCGGGGCTTATTGTGATTGACAAGTTGCTGCCGCTACCAGAGCCGTATACGCCGTCTCTACGTCACTCCTCCACATTCCAAATAGGGTCACTTCCCTGTTCACTGGTTGCAGAAAGCCAAGATGGCGATGGTAAAATCAAGGCTTCAAACAGGCAGTCCACAAACCAATGGGTGACGTCACGATGACTACTTCCACTTCTTATACATTTTAATTTGAGATAAAATTGAAGTTGAATTAAAAAATGGGTGTGGTCTAAGCAAGGGCGCCGGAAGTAGGGGGAATGGGCCATTGCCCCTCACACTTTACGCCTCTGGTCCGATTTATTTTTAATACATTGTGACCAAGTTAAACAGCATCCAATATAGAAGACTCAAGTGTCTCACTGTGTCCATCTGATCTAAACTTGACTTTGGATAATGATGACCAAAAATTTGAAAAGAAAAACAAACTGGACAGCTGTTCCTTATGTAATCCTTACATCTTCTGTGGCATCTGGGCACTGCAGGGTGCACAGGGTGTCGTAGTACAGGCCGTTGGTGCAGGTGTACATGCCCTGGAATACATCAGGTGGGGCCGGGCAGGATATCGGCTCACAGTTAGTTTCCTCCCACTGCCCCCCCTGCAGGCACTCCAACTTGAAGTACTTCCTAGAGACAGCAGGAGCAAGAGAGTGAATCTCTGAGTGATCGGAAGTCTAAGGAACAACACCAGTTTGAATTACATTCAAGGAGTTACATTTTCTTTTTTTGCTGTGAGCAATAATCGGACCAAAAATACCGCGCTAGTTCGTGCTTGATTCCTGGTTATTTGTTTTTTTTCTTAATTCTAAGCATACTGCTGTACATTTGGACCAGAGGATACAATACACAGATATAATCGACCCGACAGATGAGTTTAGAACAAATAAATGTAACATGGTGGCTGAAAGCCTCTGGTGTACTATCATCCACTAATACGGAACAAAGTGGACCCATTTAGCTCAGAAACATTGAGGTTTACGATAACAAACTCCCTCCCCAACCGTATGCACTCATTACCCCCGCTCGGTGCAGGCCTACAGTGAAGAAAAGATCTCCAGTGTGATGCATATAGTTTGTTTGTGTGTGTGTGTGTGTGTGTGTGTGTGTGTGTGTGTGTGTGTGTGTGTGTGTGTGTGTGTGTGTACATGGTGTCAAAGGTGAGAGTAAAAGTCCTGTTTAAAGCTCTTTAATAGCTGCTGCTGTTCACTTTCACATGTTGGACTAATAAAGCATCGGGGGTTATTAAAATGTTTGCACATTATGTTTGAGAAAGAGTGACTCATAAAAAGATACCCAGCTGCAAATGGATCTTTACATACGATGGTTTTCCACCGTATTGGGTGGAAATTTACTGTGTACAAAACTATAAAATGTAATTTTTTTTTATACTGGCCTCATTCGAGACTAAAAGTCATCTCGTTAGATATTTGATACACTGCATTTTAACAGCAATTCAAGGCAGCGAGGAAAATGTGTATTATATACAAGAACTCCATCGAGAGCAGGATATTAAACTCACCCCAGAGGCTGTGTCTCCTCCTGTCAGGACCCCCTCGTCTCATTAACAACATGTGAACTGTGTTCAGTAATGAGCAGTTACCCCAAAAAAAAAACACAATTCGCTAAGTAATGACACAGCGGTACATGTTTTATTGGACCTTAATGTGAGCGAAACCGAACGTAGTGTCACAGGTGTTGGACCAAACTCCCAAAAAATTGCTCTTTAAATTGTATCCATATTATTATTATTTTTTATATATATTAAGAATGTTGAGGTTGGGTGTTAATACCTAAATCAAAATAGGCTAATGTCATCAAGCAGTGCGTAACAGGAGTCTTGTAAAATGACGGAAGAGAAGGATTTTCCTCCGTTACCCGGGGAGGCATGCGTGTTAAAAACCCTGTTTGGTCTGCTGTCTCCACAGGCTTAGCAGCATTTAAAAGGCATTGCACAACCCACAACGTGTGATCCATTCTTCTTGTGGTGCTTTATTTTATGTCCCTTTACATAAAAAGAAATGATATGCCCGGAAAAAAGAAGAAAAAAAATCAATCTATATGATAATTCAAGGTGTCAATCATACAGAAACCACTGGAAAGAAACAAAAGAGGAGATTATACAGCTCTAGCATGGATGATTTAAGATGTCACGTACTGCTATTAATAAAAAAAGCTGTTTTATGAGTGATACTAGTAGAAATGCCTCTCCAAACACGGGCTGCCGTAGCGCTACTCTCCGTCCCAAAACACTTACCTCGGTTTCTTCTTCTTGAGGCTCCCGACCACATAGAAGCCTGGGCTGCATTTGTAGCGGCAGACGGAGCCGACGTCGTGCCCCGAGGCCACGCAGTCCGCTGTCAGCAGCTTGGCGGCGGGTATGTTCGGAACCTCGGGACACTCGATCTTGCAGTAGGCCTCTGGGAAAGACCACAGGCCGTCCTCCAAACACACCAACCTGTCGCTGTCACCTGAGGGTGGGGGGGGGCGGAGGGGGATTACACACATGCAGGACTCATGGCTTTGGACCAATTTGGGGGGGGGGAGTGTGCCGCCAGTGTGTTGGTCAGTTTGTCAGCGGGAATAAGAAATTACCGGCTCGATTTTCAAGGGTGACGCATGGTGACGCATTTTGGAGCAGATCCGATTCACGGGGGGTTGGGGGATTTACACGCATTATTTTTCACTAATAGAATAATGGTATAGAATTGGTTTTGTTTAGTTTACATGCAGTTAGCTATGTTGGTTTGTATTGTAACGCTCACCTGACACCATAGATCTACCTCTGGCTTGTGTTGAGTTAGTAAGAGTTACTTTTCACTTCTGGAATGTTTTGCCAGTGCCTGAATCAAAGTGCAGATTGTAAGGGACTTTACTTTCAGACCATATAACATCTGAACAGTGACCACTGACATATTCTCGTCAGTGAATTGCTTACAGAGTGAGTTCAATGGGACCACAAGCAGGGAACAACAATCGTTTCACTTGGGTGGTTTACCGTCTCATTTTTCTTTATAAAACCACAGAACTGTTTCTGTGACATGCTGAAATATCAATATCAAGTAAAAAGTCACAAAGTCACCAACGTGTAACTGACTTCACAACCTTCAGTAATGTTGGTAACACCCACAGACTGTATATCAGAAGTGGACGTAGTCGTCGTGACGTCACCCAGTGGTTTTGAAGCCTCGAGTAATGCGTTTTGGCCATTGCCATCTTATTTTTTTGCAACCAGTGAATGGAAGTGACCATATTTGGAAAGCGGAGGAGTGACGTAGAGCCGCCGGATACGGCTCTGTTAGCGGCAGTGAGCTGTCAATCACATTAGCCCCGCCCTAAAGCATACCCTGCTCTATGGTCTGTTTGACTCTAAATGGACCATAATTTACTAAATGAACATCATGCTGTATTGAAGAAGACTTGAAACTAGAGACTGAGACCATAAACTCATGTTTACAATGTTTACTGAGGGAATAAATCAAGAGAGAAGTAGAGTCATTTTCTCAGACTCAATTCTTCCACATTGGCTTCACTCGGCAGAACCGGAGGTTGCCGTCTGGTTACACAGCAATATCTATATGACGTTTGCAAACATTAGCCAATCAGCGACCGTATCGAATTGTGCGAGGGTTTATTTCATTGCTTGAGAATTCAACTTTTCATTTGAAAGAGGAAGATTTTGCAATTTCTTCTTTGTGAAAGTAACTACTAACTATGAAGCAAGGAATCTCCGTCCGTCTGTCTAGCTCTCCGTGTGTCCTTCACATATCTCGAGAACTGTCCATCTGATCTACTTCACACACTTCCAAGGACGTGCAGTTTTGAAGTTGGTCCCATTTGGACATGCGACATGTTCAATTTTAAGAAACTTTTAATAAAACTGGTCAGCAGTGGGGGCGGGGCTTCAGGTCAAGCGTGCCGTTTGCAGTGGGCAGACTGCGACTCATTGACTGCTCAAGCTTCGTCTCACACTCCGTTACGTTGCTGGATGCTGGATACACTAACTTTAAAACCAAACTATTCTTCACTCTGTCATTGCAACTCAAATTGTGTAAGTTACTAACTTATTAAACTAACAACATTAACGCTGGCAAAATACCTGCGGTAATTAAATCCATGCTTTGGTGGTTTGATGGTTATATCAAAGCAAGCGACTAATGCACCAAATTGTAAATGACCTCCGTTAAGTGTAACACACTGATGTGACTTGGACGTGTTTGCCCCAGACAAATGTTCTGCCCTTATCCCAACTGGGACTGTTGGTATTGGCAGTGGTAGAAGAAGGAGGCCGACTCAAAACCTTTTTTTCTGAAGTAAAACTATTAACAGTAAAACTATTAATATTACACAGTAAAAGTCCTGAATTTTATTTTATTTATTTTTACTTCAAGTGAAGACTGAAAGAGAGACATTATCAGCACAATGTACTTAAATTTACTTAGCGTCTGTTCAAGGTGGAGCTTTCAATTCGGATATGATGCTGGGTAGTTTAATGAATAATAGTAAATTATACTACAGTTATTTATATATTTTGTGAGTAAACACAAACGGCATTTCTCTGTCATATAAATGTAGTACTACAGTGTTTCTTTCTGATAGAAGTACACAGTAAGTAGTATTCAGTTGAGAATCATTAAGTGATTGGGGCCTTTTCTAAGTTATTTCGGGGTACAATGAGTTGGAAAAGTAACATAATCCAATACTTTTCCTACATAAACATCATAATAAATATATTGCTGTTCGGGGCCCTTTTAGACGGTTGCCTACAGGTGAAGGTTTTTTTCCCGGAACCAGAGTGTGTTTCCCCGGTGTTTCTGACCGTGGGGTAACCGTTACTTGGGCGCCCGACACAACTAGGACCAGAGAACGCGCAGTGCCGAGTGCAAAGGTGTTCGCGTGCGCGGTTCTTAAGGAAGCCACCAACACCACAGACCGAGGCATCGGGCCCGTTGGAGACAGGCGTGCTTCGAGCGGGCCCTACACGCCGTACAGCTCCAACACAAAGAGGTACATGGGAGCAGCACAAGTAGGTCAACAGCATGGATTCATTTCTGTCCCACTAAACATTCCGCTTTTGTTCCGTGGTTCTGTCTCGTACAGTTATGAGGAGAAAAAGAGGCTTCAGCGTTGCCCAAAGCTAATAGTTCCTACGCCGGCGTAGCCTCACATGATGCCCGAGTGTTGAAAATCGCAACCCCCTCAACCATTTTTTCGCATTTTTTTATTGGGGCTATAAAATGTAATGAATCTTTAACATGGCATCACATTTTTATAAGCCATTTAAAACATTGCGTCGGCGTTGCGGTGATCAAAATCCATCGCAGCTGCGCTGAATACATAGTGCTCATGGCGGCCTTCGAGCACATTTCTACAAAACCCCCCCAAAAAGCCACAAATAGAATTATATCTGTGCACATCTTGTGTTCGGGGTCGTGAATACACGGGTTCCAACTGCTGACTTTACTGCGACATCCGAGCACTCACGGTGGCTTTCAGAACCACAAACACAAGTGAGTGGACATCGTGCTTGTTCCATCTAATCGCTTCAAGAAGCATCCACAACATTGCGTAACTCGCATTACCAGAAAGGGGGCATTGCTTTTTTTAATTTTCTATTTTAGTGTGGAACTATGAATTTGTGTGTGTGTGTGTGTGGCGGCGCTCCTAATTACGGGTGCCACGGGCAATATTTGTTCTGACTCATTATGGCGCAAGTGGTGTTTTTAAAAAAAACATTGTCCTCATCCCAGTGGAGGGAAATTGTGCCAAGTGTGTTCGTGTGTGAGCAGGACGATGCCATGTAGATGTTTCTGTCGGTGTTCATCCTGAATTTTAAGTAACTGCAATCCACACTGACGTTTTAAAAAGCCATAAAGCAAAGAGGAGCGCTGTGAGGAGACCAGAGAAGCCGTGGTTGTGATTCTGTAAATGGCATTCCCTCTGCGATTTTTATTGCAACACTGTAGATTAGTTCCCCAGGTCTTAGTGTTTAAAACCAATTAGTTTAAAAAAAAGCAGCTGTCTTTAACTTTAACAGGATGCGCCTTGTAAAAAAAACAGGCAAATTTTAAAGTGTAATTGTGTAAAATCAAGGTTTAATGTCCATTTCATTTTATGGACTGACGAGTGGGAGCATCTTGCTGGGGGTTTGTGAGTTCACCACACCGAGCTGTGACCGTCAGGCTGGGCGGTTGAAAGGTGTGTCTTCCTGAGAATATGAGGACCCATCGTCGACCTCTGTCGCTCAGCAATGTGAAGAATTGCTCAAAAAGTCAGTCCGTCAAATGAGCTCCCTCAAATTTGTAGGACGCAGAGAACGACAGCCAATAAGAATTAATAGTGTCATCAATCTTTTTTTGAAAACAGACATGTCTTTGCATGGTCAGCCGAACAGAGGTGCTATGAAGTCTGAACACGTTTTTTACAGTTGTGTTTTTCTGGATCCATTGCCGTTTACAGGGAAAATCTGCCGCCTTTTATGTGGATGTCCAATCAGTGTTGAATGCATCCTGGTACATGTAGGCCCCGCCTGCACGGTGTCGCGAGCAGGTCAAATCCGCTTTCTCTGTCAATATCGCACACACCCTGAGGACTTTTTTTTCCTTCAGTTGACTACGTTTCCCATCAACACCGATTGGACGTCCACACAATAAGGTGGCAAATCTTCCCTTTAACAAAGAACATGCGAACGACAGACTAGATTAGAACTAATGGACTAGATTAGGGTGGCCGGCCTAGAATAGACGTATCTCTGGCTTACCTTGTAGTATGGCTGGTGATCCACAGGTGAAGGAGCACTCTTTGTCGAAGGTGGTCCCCCTGGGGCAGCTGAAGATGGCGTGGTAGACGTGAGACTGATCGGGCAGGCCGCAGTCCACAGGCTGACAGCTAACTACACGATCCCACGAACCGTGGAAGCACTCCAGCTGAGATTCTCTCTGAAACAAAAGAACTTGTTTGTCTCGTTTCCAAAAGGATTCAAACAAGGAACGGGGGAGAGAAGAAAATGGCCAACAAACCCTCTAAATGGCCAACAAACCCTCTAAATATGCCTGATGACACATTATATTATAAATATGTAATCACAAAGGTAGAGGGGGGGGGTCTTTGCTTATTTCAATCTCAATATTCAAGCCTTTGCATCAACCCTTTGTAATCTTGAGAAGTGATTTGTTTTTTTTATTTGTGCCCTATTGTATGCATGGTTTCCCTCATAATTCATAAGAGGTTGGAGTTACCCCAGATTTTGGAAGCAAAAGGGAATACAACCACAACTGAACCAAAACAAAATGTTACAAAGAGTGGAATAAATGATTGTATTACTACTCTAGAATTTGTGGGAAAGAACACACTGAAGCCCCGAGAGGCTGAAATGGTTTTCTCTCCTGGGTTTATGACTCAAGAACAGGTGAAATACAAGGTACTGCCAAGATCATGTTTCTAAGTTACTTTGGGTTTTTTTCATTTGTGAAAACAGGTCATGGCAAAACAGTTAGTTTATGATTGATCTGCATGAGGCCATGTATGACCCATTTATGCAAAGCAACACGTATGCATGTCAGAGAGGCTGTTTTCCCGGATCAATAGGTCAAAAGCTGCTAAAAAGTGCTGTTCTTGAAAACAGTAAATAAAAAAATAAATAAAAAAAAGAGTGTGTGACAGTGATCCCACAACAATAAGCCCCGAATCATTCCTGGACGTCTCCTGTACGTCGATTTGCAGTCTAATAACACCAAGAATCAGTCATTTCCTTGTGACACCAAAGATTACTAAATATGCTGCATAAACTTTGATTCCCCCACTCGGGGCCCGATGATGCAACTGTCCGTCCGTATGACGTCGCGTGTGCTCCTCTGAGTTTGTTTGTAAATAAAGTCAGTGTATCATTTGTTTCCTTGGTGTGGACCAAAATAACCCAACTACATGTGTGAAAGCACCATGAGAATGTCTTTCTCATGAGAACACGTGCTGCACCACCTCTGGTGAATCTAACCCAACCCACTCTCTCTTGCGCCGTATTCTTGTGTATCAATAGTAACCGGAGGATAACGTGACATCATTTCGACAGTGCAACACATAACCCGACTCTCCGTGTACCTGGTGGGGTAGGGTTCCCTTGCTGTCGAGGACCGTGACGCTGAAACCGCGGTGACACTGGACGGAGCAGTGAGAGGACTCCCCTCCTCCCGTGCACCTGCGGAGACACACTGATGTATAGGTACTTCTTTCGCTCCGCTCGCTTGAATTGTTGGGGGGTTTCATTTCAAGGGGGCCTACCTGACCGAGGCGTGCTCCAGGTGGGGGGGCTCACAGCTGTCCAGCTGGCACGGCTGCCGCAAACAGCTGTTTTCAGGGATGGAGAGGGATGAGAGGGATGAGAGGGATGGGAGGGATGGGAGGGATGGGAGGGATGGGAGGGTTAGAGCAAGCAGCTGTAGGAGGCCAAAACGGATCGCTTTTTTCTGGGGAGGCAAATTCAATTTGATTAAAGGAAGGTTTTGGGAGACCGTCAATTTGGGAATCTATCTGTTATGGTAGCAGTTCAGTGAACAATGATTGCGTACTAGTGCCCAAAAACTGAACATTTATCTTTTACACGTTTTTTAAAAACTGCTAAATATCTTCTTTTTTTTTTTACAATTGAGACTGAACTTTTCTCCTATTTAAGTGTAAATCAAAGTCTGTTTACAGGGCTAGAGTCGTGAAGTCTGATCAGTTGCCTCATGCGATATAACTGGAGTAAGTCTCGGTTGGAGCTGAAAGCTCCAAGTTTGGTAATGAAAATAATCCGGGGGGGGGGCACAGAAAGAAACCTCTGCAGCCCGGCTCCTATCTCTGCTTGAGACAGAGTGGTCGAGTTGCATTGTGGGCAACACAGTTCATCCTTATTTGAAATAAAAATGAATTGTCCATCGTGAGCTCCACAGCGTCAACTTTTAGAACAGACAACTGAACCCAATATTCTAGAAGGTACTCAAGAACAATTCAGTTTTTATGTCTTCATAACACAATGTGTCAAACATATTTGAACTTAGATTCAAATGTGTTCTTTGCTGAGAACATTGGGCCTCATTCATCGTCTTCAGAAGAAATTTCTTCTTAAAATCCACTGACGCAGTTTTCAAAGAAAACAGAATCCCCCCTCCACACAAACAGTCGGAAAAACTGTCTTTAAATATTACATGTATATACAGTACATATTCGGTTTTTTTTAATGAATATAAAAAGGTTTATATGAGGTTTCCACTGTATTTTACAAAACATGGTCTTAAATAAATAAACACTACACTAACACTGAACAAGTAATGGCATCCAACAAATCTTTTATGTGTTATTTTATATCCACTACTGACACTATTAAATATGACATTTGTTCATTTGGGTTTTTTTGGCATTTAGTAAGTACCCCCACTTCAGAACTATTGAAGTGTTTTTTAACGTGTGTGTGTGTGTGTGTGTGTGTGTGTGTGTGTGTGTGTGTGTGTGTGTGTGTGTGTTTTTGTTAAGTAGGTAGTTGTGGGAGAGCCCACCCTGTGATGCGCACCCGGTCAGGGCGAAGGAGCTGAAGTGGCAGGACGTCCTCAGGGCCACGCCTTCCACTGCCACAGAGGGGGAGGAGAAGAGGAGGAACACCGAGGCCGTGATGAAGAAGGGTCGAGAGAGGTCATGGGTCACGTTCACCACCAACGGGTTCCGGTGGCATGAGAGGTCATGTGTGCCTGGGTGGACGGAAGGGTTTTGAGTAATCCTTTAGCTTTTGACCTTGCCAACAGTTTGTTTACACTTTGTTGTCCATTCTGTGGTTTGACTTTGTCATATAATCAAATACATACAAATCAATACAAGTAAAAAGTACCGAGTGAGTGGTTCTTCCCAGTAGTATCGGACAGGAGGATGGTGGCCGTCCTCCGACACTGCTCCCCAGACCCTAACCCGTCTGAAGCCAGGTACACCATCACAGAAGCTGCTACTCCGGGATGGACAAATCCCACCTGGAGCAATAAAAAAAAAGCGGCAATGATTTGATTGAAGGAAAAAAAAAAAGATTGATCTGATGCTATGAAAATACATCTCGACTTGCCATTGCAAGAAAATGTCCTGTGAGAATGTTGGCCAGAGTTGAGTTATACATCCTCCAATGTGGGGTTTCGTCTATTCGCCATTCTTACATTAAAGCTTCAGCTTTGGCCCAGTGTGGTTGCGTCTTCCAATCAACACGATGGCTTGTTGTTTGGAAGCCAACTAAGACGCTTGTCCTTGTCGCTGTCCTACCAACTCTCTCTGGCTGGTCAGTCGTAAAGGGGGAACACGCTGCTGCACTCATTTCAAATGTTTTCAGCCCACTAAAGGGCTATTGTCATTTGTTACCGCTACCATTCTATTGGTTCAGACGAGGCAATCTGCACCTACTATCACACGATTACCTAGCGCTAGCACATCTATGCTATTTAATGATTAGAACGGTGCATAAAGACCTATTAAAAGGAACACCTTTATTTCATTGTCTTCTGCGTCGATCACCAGGTGATGAGGTGCTTTACTTTTACACTGTGATCTGTAGCTTTAGCTTCTACCTTGATTTTTTTTAACCTGTTTTCACTACTGTATCAGTTTGACATCCTGGATATAGCCTTCAAATACACATTGTTGACCCTTCTCTCTGAAATCGCCTTTTCATTATCCAAAAATGAGATCATATTTATTCAGGGAGTGCAGTTAGCGACAGTGTGGGCTCCATTGTAGTTCTAAAAAGCTGGATGGAGTAGAAGCAGGGGGCGTGGCTTAGCAAATCACGGCCAACTGTTTAGCCGACAGACTGCGGAGGTTTCATCCTCAAAAGATGGATTTTGGAGTATTGCTTTTGGAAAATGAGGAAGGGCTTCCAAAGGAAGAAGTAAGAACTGTCAAACAAGGCGGGCGCCTTTAGAGAGCTGGCAGAGATGGATAGGATAGCTGAAAGCTTTTCAGATAAAGTGAGACTAGATATTTAAGGCGAGGGAGGCCTTTCAGAGACAGAAAGAAGTCTTCAAGTGTTTCAGGGGGAGCTGGCAGATACGGGTGTTATCATGGAGGCCCTTTCAGACACTGAAAGAGTCTTTAGGGAGAAGGCGGCCCCTCCAGAGAGGTTGCAGAGATGTGCCTGATAAAGAGAGCGTCCATAAAAGAAGCAAGGAATGTAAAGATGACTCCTTCAACGAAGAAGTGGAATTGATGAGGGGGAAAAGAAAAAAAAAGGAAGAAAAAAAAAACTAATGTGCAAGGAAGAAAAGAGGCAGACTCATGGCTGTGAAGGAGCCTGTAATCCGGAGCACGACGGACGAAAGGTTTTGAAACGATCAGTCAAATCAACAGCTTGCCTACGCTTAGTCTGGACCTGCAGAGTTGACGGTGGGAACTGTGGCTGTGGAAAGATTGAAATCGCACAACCACGACTAAATATGAGAACCAGACGCAGGTCGGGAACAGGAAGCCAGGTCCAAAACACTGCGCAGTAAACAAAGTGGGACTTCCCTGTGAAGCGATGCTGGTGAATGTTGGTGCTGCAGATACGCAGGGCAATTAGGGGACCGTCTCTACGGCAACAGCAGCTATTGTAATTCTCTGCCAACGCCAAACGCCATCAATTCTAATGTGTTTAATCATAAATAAAACAATTAGTAAGTTGATTTAGGTGATTCATGATATCATAAATAATTACTTTTTTTGTGTTGGTATGCATTTTCCGGGGCCATAATAAAGTATAATTATAAATGATGTATTCCTAATGATTTATTTATGAATACAAAATGATTCCGTCAGATGTCAGAATTTAAATAACTAGTATTTAATTATGAAAGACATATCAATTACATAACACATGGTCTTCCACTATTAGTTAACTGGTAATGGTCATTATGGAATATTTTGATGATTAGTAGCCAGAGTAAAAAAAATAGCACAGAATGCAGAAATGTAAATAAAGAATAAGTAGACGGTTAGTCATGATTTGAGTAATCTTCTACAGATCATTAGTGTAGATAGTTTGCAGTTTACCTGGATAAAGTAAAAAGAAAAAATGCATTGTATGAATCATGCAATTGTTAGAACGTTGGGAATATTGTGTGTGTGTGGAGGTTTAAGCCGTGCAGACTGTGTGAGAGGCCTTTTTTTTTTGTTGAATTGGAAAGTGCTGGAAGCTGCTGAAGATGGAGTAGTCACCCGCAGTCATTCAGTGAAGGAGAAAACAGATATGAGACACACACACACACACGCACACGCACACACACGCACACACGCACACACACGCGTACCTTCAGCCAGAATGAATGTTCCAGGTCATTTGTGTCGGACTGGGCGGTGCATGGGAACCAGGCGTCTGTGGGCAGTTTCTCACTCCCCTCCAGGTGCTGGTACCTGCAGAGCTTCACACAGAACAGGGGCAATACACAATGCTCATTATATGATGAATAGTTAGTGGTTTTAAATCCATGACATTAACCAGTCTTGTTCTAATAGCTAACCTGACTTTGGCTCACCTTTTAATGTGAAAAATACTTCACGTAAAATCTGTTAATTGGTTCTGTTGGCACATGGTCTAACCCGTGGCTTCGTCAAAGGACGGTTCATATGAACCGAATTAAAGCTTTAGCGTTGATTTCATAACTTCCGTGGGACTATTTTGTGCGTTGAGAAGAGCCAAACTTCTCCGGTAGTGAAGTGCTTGGTAGCCCACGCCGACATTTATTCATGACACTTTTGATTTGTTTTGTTTATTGCACCTTTCCTGGTACGGACGCTGCAGCGTGAAAAATCCCGGGAGGTCTGCCAGTTCTGAGACGCTGGACCCAGCGTGTCTGACACCGGCAGTCCTCCCATGATGCAGGTGGCTTAAATCAGGCTGCTTTTGTTTATCGGAGTTTTCATACGTAGATCAGCAGTTCTGCTTTTAGGTTTCAGTGTCGGACATCTAAATGTCTCAATGAACACCCCCATACATGGGGAGATATTAATAGTGATACTAAATGTGAAGGAAACAAAAAGTTTGTTCAAAATAAATAAATAATAATGAATGACAAATGAATAACACAAAATAGGTTAATAGGATTAAACACAAATGTGATATAATAAATAAATACAAATTAAATAAAAGAGTGATCTAAGAATCTTAAAAAAGAAAAAGAATGTATATGTAAATAAAGAAAAATTCAAGAAAAATACAATTTAAAGTTGAAAACAAACAGATAAAAAACAACTGCAAAGTACATGGGAGAATATTAACAATAGCATATTTAAAAAAAGTGAAATCATGCTTCATTTGTATGCGACCTGCTACTTTGGAAGCGTTGCTGGATCCGAGAGGCCTCGTGTGATCGCAGACATTTCGTGGGAGGTGACCGGGCTGGGAAATGATCAATCTATTTAGTTCTAAAGCTGTGCGGAAAAAAAAAAAAAAGAAGGGAGCAACGCCATATTCAAAGTCGCTGTGCTGTCTTATAAAGTTCTGCCAAAAATGGCCAAAAGTTCCAGTGAAAGCTCTTCCTTTTCATTCTCGTCTTCACCGGTCTCCGCTCTGCTTCCGGCTCGTAAAACTGGACTGGCACTGGCTCACTGTAAGGGCTTTCCTACGCTTTTACCCCCTTTTGTACATTTGAATGTCTTGTGTGTAAAAACCAGGCTCTTCTCTAATAGAAAGACTGACTTATACTTTGAGTTGTCGCTCAGATTGTTAGAGCACAGTGAGCCATGCAGGAGAGGGAGTGAAAGGCAGAAAGAGCAAAAAGGAGAGATAGAAAGAATGGGAGTGAGCAGAAAGGTTAGAGGGAGAGAAAGAAAGGGAGCACTGAAAGTCAGCTGAAAACACTGCTGATTGTCTTTACTCCTCGACAAATATCGGCTCAAGTGTTTCACGTAAAACTGCTGTTTGTAAAAACCAAAGGCTGGATGAAATATTCACTTGAAAGCATAGGCTGTTATATAGCCTGGAATTTGACATGGGTTGGATTGATTTTAATGGACTTGATCTGCACTCCATGAGCAGTTTTTGTAACAGGGCGCAAAACAGGAGCCATAATAAATTGGGCTGGCCTATATGTTCCAGATTCCAAGCCTACTGTACAGAGACGAATACAGTTTGTTTTGGAGCCAAAAGCTGCTGACATTGCTGGCCCAGAATCGAGGCTTTCCCACGACGGCCTCCACGGGGTGTTTATTGTCATCTGGAAGTCTTTTTATGTACTTCATACCTTGGTGAGTGACGGCTCCCCGGTGGCGGCGTGGGCGGGACAGCGGTCGGGGTCGTGGTGCGAGGCGGCGGCGGCGGAAGCCCACTGGTCCGTGTAGCCCAAAGGGGTGAAGTAGCCGCAGTCCCGGACGCTGGAGCCCCGCTCGAACTCCTCGCACACGCCGTCGCCGTCGAAGACGTAGCAGCGGCTCGGCTCGCCTTGAGGGAGATGGAGAGGAGAATGAGACGGGAGGATTTATGAAAGGATATAAAGCCTGGTTTCCTAATCTGGCAGGGAACACGCTCATCCCCCATGCTGTTACACTCCCATCCAAGTCTATCTGTCAGTGAACCAAATCAGAGCAGATCTACTTTGTGTTTTCATTGGCCGCCGCCAACGTCAGCCACGTCAGCCCGACCATATCTGACTCTCCCGTGATGTCAACAGGCCGTAAATTATGGTAAGAAGTGAACTTTGACTTCAATCAATTATTGAAGATCACAACTATTTTCTGGTTCACGTTAACAGGCGGTAAGAGAGCCATATATATGTGACTTGGCCAGTTAGTTTAGTCCCAAAAGCACCTCAGTAACCCATGATCTATAAGTCACCAAGCAACAGCAGCAGCATGACGCGCAGCAAAGAACTGTCAAAGCAATGATTAAGAGCTCTTCCATGTCTACTAGAAAACAAAACAACAGACAAGAAGGTATTTATTTTGCTATTATTATTGGGTCTGTTAACGCTTTTTTTTTTTTTTTTTTTTTTTTCATCGACTCAACTTTTATCACCCCTTTTAAAAACTGTAATAACATTAAGCAAAGAGCCGAGGAAAGGAGCACCAGAGTAACATCTAATGCAACTTCATACACTTATTTCAACAGAAAACTAGGGCTGCCAATTAGGATTCGTAGGGTGTTGATGAACAAATACGCTCTGTCGGAGATGTTCCCGCATGACTCCATTCATCTGCAGAGAGGATGTTGGGACACTACATCTTTAAATGGTTTCCCCCGGCCCGGTCTATGCTCCCAGGGCGTCAAATACTGACGTTTTGTAACAGCCCACGGCGTCCGATACGGTTCTTAAATGGCTCACGGTGAATAAAATAAAACAAAAATCCAGAATATGGCTTGAGCCTATTTGTAATAAATTGCACTATACATTGCACATCCATGTTTAAACACTAGATTTCGACAACATTTTGTGAAACTATCGCCGTCTTAACTTCTTGGCACAGAAACCAATATTTTACTCTTCCCGCCTTTGTTACATCTTAATTTTGGACAGATTTACATTTGCATGTTAAAATTTAAAGTGGGCCCTTAGGCCATGGACAGACACCAAAACTTGGCAATTTCTGCCTGTTTTAACTTTACCTCTTTACAGATTTACAAAAAGCCTCATCTTAAGTCGGCGCTTCGTCCGTGCACTGTATTTGAGGTTAAAACTATAAATATATATACGTTTTTGTAATATAAGAGTACACAAACAAACTACTATAATATTTGACGTTAAACTGTTAAGTGGTGTTTCATAGTTAGACATTTTCTGCGCCATGTGTTTTTCTAACACACAGATTTTCTTGCAGTCTAACTGGTTAAAAACTACACATTTACTATTGTTTGGCTCATGACTCCATATAGTTTTCTGCATGTGGCCCAAAATCAAAGAAATGAGCTTTAGCTTCTGAATGAGACGCACCGGGCCTTCAAGTAACTCCGATGTGAACCTGTAATATTAGACGCTCAGAGCAACAAAGTCCGCATCGGGAGGGGGTCAGGGTGGATGGACAGGTCAAACAAACACAGGGCAGTCACCCAGGACACCAGGTCCCGTGTGAAACCAAAGTCAATGTTGACTTGTTTCAAGTTACGTGAATTGCATAGAGCTTAACTTAGGTCAAGTGCATAACCTACATTACTAAAGCTATGTAACGAACGTGGTTATTGAAACCCGAACCACGATCTTTTACTAAACCTAACCAGGTACTAAACCTCTGTGAAGCCAAAGAGTTGGAAAGGGACACCAAAAGGTCCTGACCCAGTGTCCGTATGTGAATTACAGGATTGTTAAAATGCCATGACAACAAAGACTATTAACCATCTTTTAAGGCTGTTCGTGGTTTATATGACGAAATGTTAATCGAAGCTAGCTTTTCTGGAGGTTTCAACCACATACCATGGTCTTCATCAGCGGTTGGAGTTTGGTGACAGAGAGCTCAGCAAAATGCTGAGGGGTGTTTGGTCCTTTGAAAGTCAAAGCATTTGATTGGTTTTGTTCTGCTTTGGTCAAACTAGTTGTTCCAAGGTGTCAAAGTGTTCACATCGTTTTCTTGGCTTGATTTTGTTCAATTTGGTGTCAGTTATCTATCGGCGACATTCACAGTCTGTAGTGGTGTGAAACACATCGCAAAAGGCATGACGGAATGTGCTACCTCGCCAGCAGTGTTTCTGAGCCAACGTGTAAAGACTGTACTATGGATGTAATTAATGATCTTTTAATTGAAGCAGGACAGAGTGACACAGTTGCACCTGAGCTATGAGCAATAACATAAGTGCAGTAGAGTAAGGGCATGACATAATGTGCTACACAAGACAACAGCTTGTAATGCAGCAGCTATTCGTGAAAAAAGGGACGGAAAACATCAAGGCACTTCACAAGTTTGGCCTCATTAACATCTGGACAGCTGCAGAAGTTAGACAGGACGGAGCTGTGTCGGAGAGTCAGTTCTGCACAATTGGCGACAGAATACATGTTTCCAATTAAAGTCAAATTGAGCCGACACAATTTGACGCCATATTGTCACCCCGAGTCCACCCCACGCTTTGAAAACTCTTTTAAGTCTTTTTAATTCCAAGTCTGCGTCTCGAGCGAGCCTCACTAAAGAGGACGACCTGACAGTCCTTGACTTAAAGTTAAGACCATCTGTTTTTTATCAGAGGTCGGCGATGCTGTAATCATATCGTGCAAATTAACCTCCATTTAAATCAGGCAGTTAAAAAAGACAAGTCATAGAATCTATAAAAACAAAACAAAAAATAAAAAATAAACGTTTCCAACAAATGCAGCTTGTCCGTGACGAGATGACCATAAAAGCAGTCGGCGTGGTGACTGCAGAGCTCTGGTACGTTCCATTAACACCACCGGAGCAAGAGCAAGACAATTCGGCATAGTTGGAGTTAAATGGGTCAAGCGAATGTGGCGAGAAAACCCAAACAAATGCCTGTGACTAAGGAGTACAACTAAATAATTGGTTTTAAGTGTTGTAATTTGTAAAAAAGAAGAAAAAAAAAAAGAAAAGAACTGTTTTTGCCAAGTTGCTTTCCGACTCTAGTCATGATGTCTGTTATTGTAAAACAAGAGATGTAATAGCTTCAGTCACGAGATGGCTAGCCTTGGCAGGAGAGGAGGAAGGGGGGGGGGGGGTCTGACAAATAAATTAACTAGATGATGGAAATGTTAACCCTTACACACCACGCATGAATGACTAGCACCCAGCTGCTAGTGGGAACAACACAAGGCCTAAAAAGGAAGCAACTAGCATCAGCTCAATGTTATGAAATCGCCCCAGAAGAAGAAAAAATAGTTGGATGTTATAAAAGCCACACTTATTCAACTGAGCTTCCCCGATGACTGTGGGGGGATGAACATTCCGTTACACAGAGGGTGAGTTTCAAGGCTTTCGGCGGGAACACCGCATACCACAACGGCAGAGCTGATTCCTCGTGTCGCTGTGGCCTCCTCTCACCCGAACCGTCTCTCAATGGGAAACAGGGACGTTCGTGGGACGTTCGTGGGACGTTCGTGGGACGTTCGTGGGACGCAGGCGGACGCGGGGTGCCCGCGGTGAGGCTACTAGGGCCGCGGCATCGCCTCGTGACTTCAACACCACGGGACGAATATGTGCGCGTGTTCTCAAGGCTCTCCGCCTGGCTTTACGCCGACGGAGGTGAAGCCAGGCGGAGCAAACCATGAGATTCAGGTTGGATGTTGCAATGAATGATCTAAACTACACGTGGCCCGTCTGCGTGCTTCAGACGGGGCGCGGGCGTGAACACAAAGTATCGTCGTCCACTGAGATGGAATCGAACGACGACGACGGGCTGCTTTGTTTGTCTGTTGCCACGTCAGTTTATGGCAGCTGCTGTTGCTCCATGCACAAGATGGAAAAGGTGGACAGACTGTGCAGAAGCTTGCGTGGGACAGCAACCATCCAGCGATGATAATGCTGTGTTCATTTGGAGTGGGGATTAACATCTCAAACAAAAAAACCTGAAAAATAGAACCCGCGGGGGTTCAGAGCCCTAACAGGTGAATCTAACTCAATCTTGAACACCCACCGAGTCCGTTTGTTCTGGCAGCCACATGACTCCCCTCTAATCAAAACAGTTGCTTAATGTTTCTCGTCTTGCCATAAATGTCAGGTTGTTAATTCTGGGAACGAGTCGTGCTTTCGTGCCTAAACGCTCGCCGAACGTTAACCTGGCCTGTACCCTAACCACGGTTGTTCTTTTGAGCTTCTTGTTGGGTGTAAAATAAATAATCCCCCGCACCCCCCCCCATGCCCCACTCTCACTGCGCCACAAATCAAAACAGTTTCTTAATGTTTCTCGTTTTGCCATAAATGTCAGGTTGTTAATTCTGGGAACGAGTCGTGCTTTCGTGCCTAAACGCTCGCCGAACATTAACCTGGCCTGTACCCTAACCACGGTTGTTCTTTCAATGTTCTTCATGTTGGGTGGGAAATAAAGGATGACCACCCCCCTTCCCGCCCCCCCTGCATGATTTGATTGTGACCTATCACTCAGCTACGGCGTCAATAGTCAGAAGCAAAAGCTTTCCCAGCTGGTTGTGATCTCACTCACTTGGGAGAGCTGGCCCGCGGGAAGCACAGGAGATTTGATAATGAAAACTTATTACTTACTTTACATAAATCATATCAAATAAAATGGAAACAAAATGTCTAAAATGCAACTGTTTATTTTTTAATTTTTTTAACAAAGACACAACATAATCTTTGACGTAAATCAATGCGCTCCATTCGCCGATATCCCCGGGCCCGCGTCGATCGCTCGAAAATTTCGTGAAGGCCCGAAACGTCTTCAATAAAGGGAACATGCCCGACATGTGTTTTGAGGCTGAGCAGTTGCTGCTGAAAAGTGGTTTTCCCCTGCCAGCCTCACGTCAAAACGGTTCAGATGTCCAAACGAGACTTGTGACTTCGCAAAGCAGAACCTCACTTCTCACCCCTCCGCTCATCTGTTTCCTCTTACGTTGCGGCGATGCTACCATTAATGGCCTGTGGAATCGGTTCAAGCCAGAAGCTTTTATGTCTTGTAAATTAAATTTGATTGGCTTGAATTTTCCTCTTATTGCCGCCGCATGCCCGAACGAGAGATTTCGCCCGCTTTGACACTAAAAGTTTATATGGTGTTCATGTTTCACGTGTAGGAGCGGGCAGATCTGGTGGGTTTAATGTAGTATGAGGGTAAAAAAAAACTAAAAAACCACAGCGCTTAAACTGCAAGCTCTGCAGTGGAGTGGATCTCACTCACCATTGCAGTTGAAGCCCGTCTCCTTGTGGCATTTCTTAGAGCAGCCGTCGCCGTCCAACAGATTGCTGTCGTCACACTCTTCTGTCCTGCAGAGAGAGAGAGAACCATCACCACCCTCATCTTTATTCCCCACGTCGTCTACGCTGACAATGTGTATGGAGTCGTGTTCAACAGACCCCAGTACGAGGCCATCTCCGCAGTACGACTGCCCGTGGGTGTAGAGGAGAGGTGAGGAGGGATCGCTGAGGAGACTGTCTGCTTCCACTTGGATCGTGTACTGGTACTTGACCCCCTGCCCCACAGAGCTGGAGAGCAGAGGAAACAGAAGAAGAGGAAATGAGACAAGTGGAGAAGATGAGGAGAGGAGAGGAGAGGAGAGGAGATGGGATGAGGCAGGAAGAGAGGAAACAGAGGGAGAGGAAATGAGACAAGTAGAGAGGAAGATAGGAGAGAAGACGAGATAAGAGGAGATGGGACAGGAGGAGAGGAGTGGAAACAGAAGGAGAGGAGAATAGAGGAGATGAGATGAGGCAGGAGAAGAGGAAACAGAGGGAGAGGAAATGAGACAAGTGGGGAGGAAGAGAGGAGAGAAGACGAGATAAGAGGAGATGGGACAGGAGGAGAGGAGAGGAGAGAAGAGAGACAAGATCAGAGGAGAGGAAACATAAGGAGAGGAAGTGAGCCGAGTGGAGAGAAGGAGGGGAGAGAAAATGAGATAAGAGGAGAGTGGACAGCAGGAGAGGCGAGAGAACAGAAGGAGACGAGACAGGAGGAGAGGAGAGGAGACAGGAGAGGAAATGGGAGGAGAGAAGAAGAGACAGGAGAGGAAACGGGAAGAGGGGAGACGAGAGGAGAGAAGACGAGACAAGAGGAAACAGGAGGAGACGAGACAGGAGCAGAAGGGAGGAGAAGAAGAAGAGAGAAGACGAAATGAGAGGAAAGGAAACAGGAAGAGAGGAGACGAGGAGAGCAGACGAGATGAGAGAAGACAGGAAGAGAGGAGAGGAGAGAAGATGAAACAAGAGCAGAAAAGAGGAGAGGGAAAAGGGTTTCGTGTTTCCTTAAAACTGTAAATAAAAAAAAGAATTGGCATAATAAAGTTATTAAGTAGACGTCTCATTCTTCCGTTCCATTGAGGCGCAGTATGCCAGGTTCGTGCTGCTTTGTGGCACAAACTGATCCTATTAATCTTTACTGGCTTGTTGATGGATACCAATTGACTCACGCAAAACTCAACGAAACGTGTGGAGAATGACCTCAATGTCTGGTAGATTACTCACCTGGTGCTGTGTAGAGAGGAAGCATTGTATTTGTGCCCCCACCCCCCCCCCACCCCACCCCATCCACCCACCCACCCACCCTTTTCCCCTTCAAACAAATGAATTCTGCATTAATCCGGATGGACTCTACAAACAGTGGCTCGTGGGATCGCAGCACCCAAAGTGGAACCCGGTGGCTTCCATCTGTAACCTTGCGGTGTCCCGTGACCTCACGGCCCTGCAGCAGGAAGTGTGTGTAGCGATACCCAGGCTCCAGTGTCGGGACTATCGATCTGTTCTCGGTGTCTCTAAAAAGAGCCCTCGTCCCCGTGTTTCTGTCTCCGCCCGGTGCAAAAGTTAACCGCAAGTCACCCGGTAACTGAGGACTGTCCTGTTCCTCCAGACTCTACAGATTCCCCCTTATTAATTATGGATCGGGGGAGGAAGTGAAGGAATTGAAACCCATATTTGGAAACGCACTTTGGGACAGTCTTTCTTCAAAAGTTGACAGAAATAGTCGTTTTGAGTGCATGAAAAAGAGAGGGCTCAACGCCCGCCCCCCCCAACCCACATGCTTTCTCGCCAACGACACACCTGGTTAATATGCTGCATGAAGTGGGCGTGATCGTCGGTCTGGGAAAGTGACAGCAATCGTCAAACGCAGTGCCATGTGAGCGGGGGCGGGGGAGGGGGTAAGGGGGAGGGGGGGGTTGACAAGCACTTGTCGGGGTGATCGAAGAGCTCCGGAAACCACCCAACCCCCACAACCCACAGCTTTCCGACATCGGATTGGAGAGATTACGTTTCTGTAACGTTCCGAAACCAACAATCTGACATTCACGCCCACTTCGGGCTGCGACTGGCGGGCTGTTAAACACAATAAATTTCATTACACCCCCCCGACAAAAAAACTGTATCATATCAGGTGGCAGGCACACGGATGAAAAAAAGGAACAACACAGTATGGTTTACATTTTGTACCACCTTGCAAGCGCCTTCATAATTTTTACGTATTGATTGTAAAAATGTCATTTTTAAGCATCTTCCCACTCCCTGTGATGGCCGGCCCCCCCCTCCACACTTCAGATAGTGTTTCCCTCCTGTAAGAATGGTGTTTCCCTGCTGCGGTTTGGCTGGGGGATAAAGTTAGAGTCAGGGTACGGTAAGGGGAAACACATGGACGGGGGGGGGGGCAGTCTTTGACGCAGGTGTTTCAGTCTGCCTGACGGGGCGGCGGCTCAGAAAAAACTTTCTCTTTACTTGAACAGCAAACTTCGTGTGTTGGTTCAGTCTTTGCTTTGCAAATAATGAATCCCTTTAACGCACAGCCGAGCGCCGCGGGGATGACGGATCTTTGGAGGCCAACCCCGGCACTTAGCGTCGCACTGGTTCCCTCCACAAAACATTGTTCCCATTGGCTCTTTTGGCCAACTGTTGAAAATAATCTTTGACAATCATTTTTGATGCGTGAACACAACTGGCGGAGGTAACCAGCTGACGTTAGGCTCTAAAGGAGCCACACCGCGGTCTCGTGAGCGCGAGTAAACAAGTCGGGGCCGATGGCGTTTCGTCGTGTCATTGAGCCACTCGTGAGCGATTGCCCTTTTTCTTCTTCACGACACTAAAAAAAAAACTTGGTTATTAAACAACGGATTTTATGTCGCAGAGCAAAACGTTAAAATCTCTTCAGATTAACCCCAGACATTAAATCAGGCATCTAACATCCACCAAAAAAAAAACATAAAAAAACTTGGAGACGAGGGAACCGGACGTTGTTTCCATGTTTTGGGCCTCATTCCTGCAGCGCGACACCTGATTAACAAAGATGCAAGTAGTAACGTTTCAATGTGGAGTGTTTTGATTGGCCGAATGGTTCACCGTCTTCCTCTCCCCTCACCTCCAGTATCCTAATTTCTTCTCCCACATCTCTCTTTAGCGTCTCTCGTACGCGGTACTCGTTTCCAATCCCCCTTTGCCCCCCCCCCCCCCCACCTCCTCTCTTCCTTTTCATCTTCCTCTCCCTCGCTTTTCCCTCCTCTCCTTCGTCTTCCAAACTCGTTGCTCCCAAACACTCTCTTCTCCTCACATCAACCCCTCTCTGCCCTCCTCAGTCCCACATAACTCAACTCCCGGCGGGTCTTACATCTTTTTGCACTTAGACACAGCTTGTGTAAGGCGGGAGACGTGTTCACTGAAAAATAAACTGGGTTTTTTTTTTCTTTCTCTTAAGCTGTGTCCACCTTGCTCTGAAAAAGAGCAACAGATTTATTAGTTGTTTTTTTTTATATTGCCACAACATATGAACATCAAATGAGCTGCAATCATGTGACATAACTGTTATGTCCTGGCAGCTATTTAGTAAGATAAAAAAAACAAAAAAAAACTGGCTTGTGTCTTTACATTTGGATTCCGGTAATCATTTGGACACCCGGCAATACGAGACGGGACGCTGGACAAACTTGTTCAACTTCAGCCCCGAAACTTCAGTGTGCTTTTGATTGAGTATATGCTTGTTGAAACCGATTTGGATCAGGAGCCACAGCTCCACATCCCCATGCTGGAAACATTTTGCGTTCGGAGCTTTCCAAACAGAACCAGACCCAAACAGTTTTGAGAGGCCGATAACTGTGGATACACACACACACACACACACACACACACACACACAGACACACACACACACACACACACACACACACACACACACACACACACACACAATATTGTCCCTAAATAACTTTATTTTCGTGACCCTCAGTCTTATTTTTCCTCTTAAGCTGCTGATATCTGACGACTAAGTGTGTGTGTGTGTGTGTGTGTGTGTGTGTGTGTGTGTGTGTGTGTGTGTGTGTGTCCTGGGTAATTGACACAATTCCCATTACGTCTACCTGTTCTGGGTTTGTTCTCCAGCTGGGCTCAATGTTACAATGAAATTATTGCAAGACAAGGTCATGAAAGACCATGTTCAGGAAGAGCAAATAAACCAGTGATTTCACCCCCCCTCCCCCCAACGAACGCCCGGACAACACCCGGCACCGACCTGTCAGTGAACGTCTGCCGGGTCTGAGGCGGGGGGGTTTTGCCGGCGAAGGGAGGCTGCCGGCGAATCCGGTACAGCAGGGGCCGGCAGCCGGAGCACAGGGGGCTGCCGGGGCCCGAGGACAACATGGCGGCATCGACCTCCATCTTCTCGTCGAAGGTGCACAGTTTGACGGCGGCGATGGCGGCGCCGCGGGTGTCCAGGCGCAGCGTGAAGGGCATGTCGCAGAAGACGTGCTGGGGTCCGAGGCTGACGCTTTTCCCCGCGTCCGTGATCAGCTCCACGTTGGCCACGGCCGGGTTGCCTGGGACGGGGACACAGAGAGGTCAAATACGTCTGCTGGGAGCTCCGTCACTCTGAACGTGTCGCTGTCCGACTGTTTCTTACATTTAACAGACTTGCAGAGGTTATATCTGGAACATCTCATACATCAAAACGCATGTACTGTACAGAATTGTCAGGGATGAGTCCCACGGATCATATTTGCCATAAGCAACATCCAATGACAGTGCTTCAAATTCTTAAACTTCCTGGGAAAACTTGTCAGTTCGATTCTGTTCTGAACTCAGATATTCGTCCCTTGCTGCCTCTGCGATGCTTAACAATCCTCACCACATATTCTTTAAGCTTCCGGTCTCCTCTACCTACGAAAAATAATGCACCATAACTCGTAGATATCCCACGAAATGTTATCGTATGTTATCCGCGTAATCATGGACGAGGAGGTATGGTTGGGGGTTGGGGGAGGGATGCGTCCAACAGCCAGCGATCTTTCAACCCACGAGACTGTGTGAAATGAGTGAAGTCAACGTCTTTTGTCACCTCATTGAATATAATAATCAATAACAAATTTGTGCAAAACATAATGTGCACAAAATCAGGGGACTGGTTACAAAACTAAATTTGCCACTTCTTGTGTTGGTGTCTGATCAGTGTTGAAAAAAAAAAATAAATCCTCAGTGAGCGCTATATTGACAGAGAGAGCCGAGTTTGTCTTCCAATCGGGAAGATCGGCGGTTCGATCCCAGGCTCCGGCTCCTCCGGTCCACGTCGTAGTGTCCTTGGGCAAAACACTGAACCCCAAACTGTATGAATGGGTGTGTGAATGGTGACATCTAGTGCAAAATGCTTTGAGGGGAAGGAAAACCAGGAAGTAATGCAGGCCCATTTACCAGGATGCATTGTGCGTGAGCCTCCGATGCCCAGAGGGTCCTCACCGGCCACATCCTCTTGCACGATTACTGCAGCCACGCCCTCTCTGAATGCTCCGACCGCATACACCCGCCAAAACACTGTCGGATGTATCCTCGCCCGTAACATCCTCGTGCTTTGAGATGCCATTTTCGCTGTTGGAAGCGTAGCTAGTTTACAGTACGAGAGGAGAGGACAAGGGAGTTCTATTTTTGAGCGCCATCTAGAGCACGGCGCCTGCTGGCTACCCGGAGAAGACTAAAAATCCACGCTGAGGATGCCAGAAGAGACGATTTTGCAGCTTGGAACTCGGATTCCTCTCAGGAATCCATCACTTCCATCAACTACATCTCCCATCAACGCTGATTGTACATCCAATTTTTTACAACCGATGAACGGAAGTTACCGTATTTGGAATGCGGAGGAGTGACGTAGTGACGCCGTATATGTCTCTGGCAGTGGCAGTGACCTGTCCATTACAGTAGCCCCGCCCTAAACCATACCCTGCGTTATGGTATGTTTGACTCTAAATGGACCATAATTTACTAAATGAACATGCTGTATTGAAGAAGACTTGAAACTAGAGATTGAGACATAAACTCATGTTTACAATGTTTACTGAGGGAATAAATCAAGAGAGAAGTAGTCATTTTCTCATAGACTTCTATACAATCTGACTTCTTTTTGCAACTGGAGGAGTCGCCCCCTGATGGTCAGTAGAGAGAATGCACATTTTAAGACACTTCCGCATCGGCTTCCCTCG
>JACSYO010000512.1:0-245000 GCA_016806645.1 Ophiodon elongatus | reverse complement strand
TGGAGCAGTGCCTGAATATGTTTCAGTGAACTAACAAGACCTACGTCATTTCAAAAAGCTCCAAATCGGGGCGAAGAAATGCAGCCGTCTTTTGCCAGGATTTGGAGCTATAACCATGTTGAGAATCCCCTAATCTGTTGCACACAGGCCAGTTGTTTATTGCTAATGTAATCAACACATTAAGTGAGGAAGTATGACGTGACCACATTCAAGTCATCGTGCACTGGTAAATAAGAAACATGAACCAATTTAAAAAGTACTGGGAGGCATTGGTTATCTTCCCGAAGATGATCTCAGGTTGCACCATTTTGTAATCCATCTGGGGGCAACTTTCCGGTGACAAACTTTGAACTTGTTAACGAGGAGCCACCGAATGCACCTTTGTCCCAGCAGGCTCAGGTCCATCCTGGCTTGTGTCATTCAGAAAAGCAGTGGATGTGTTGGGACTTAGCTGGCATTCAGGTTGTCATTCACTTGTCTACTTGCATGAGGGTAAAGAGGCAACACATTGCCGGCATTATTGTCACTCACGGCAAGTGCAATCTTTCGTTACTTATGCACCGCATGAGTCACTTGGCGGGTGTCTTGCTGGGGACCCAAGGAGGTGCAGTGTCGAAGTTGGACATGCGACACATTCAATTTTAAATCTTAAAATATTCAAATGAGGAACCCGTGCAATCGTACCTCTGATAAAGTGGTCCTCTTATAGGTGGCAGCCAGTAGATAGACACAGAATCCGGACTCTGGTCCGTCACCATGGGGGCCAGAGGGATGGGGGCAGGTTGCTGCTCCGTCAGCCAGTTCTGGTAGACCAAGTCAAGATAACAGTGCATCCGGGCCACTTGGTTGGGTGTGAAATGGTTGGTGCAGTTGTCATCTGACGGGGTGCAATGCAACAACAACAAAAGGTCCAGGTAATCATCATGGATCATCTAAAAATATCTTAAATTAGCCAGCTGAGTCCTCAACAAATTTATTTTTTAAATGTAATGCAAGTTGTTTGTATGAAGTATATGTAGTAGTTGTAATTGCATGTGTGGTTGTGTGTTACAAATGTCAAGAGGTACATTAGTTTTCCATAAGAGCCTCGTGTCTTTTTACTTGATATGAAATGTCATACTATGACCCCAAAAAATGATATGGATTTAAGACAAGTTGAAACCAAGAACCATGTGTTTTGTATTCCTGGATTTTGTCTTGCACAAAAAAAAGCACCGTTTCTAATTTTGCGCGAGGGTGTGTCTACTTTATGTCCTCGCTATTCTGTACAGTGTACATTCTACTTGTTCTGTGGGTCAATGATTCTTTTCCACATCTCTGTGACAGTACCTGCTGTTATTATATTATCCACCGTACCTGTGTAACTCATGTAATTGCTGTAAACATGGGAGTCCACAGGTGTTTGGCACCGGGCTTGGCAGGCTTTTTTGTGTTGATTGAAAATAGTTCATACAAAGAACTTGAAGTGTAGATTTACATAAGTAGCATTTTCTGTATGATGCAATAATTTGATATCAAAAGTGAATACATACAGCTTTGTAAAGGGAAAACCTTTGTCATGTTCCTTATCCAAATATTTGTTTGTTGCGTTAGCATATTAACTGTAGTTTGATAGACATGGGGACCAAAATGTATACTTTTATGAGGTGAAAACACACTGTGGGTTGAAGTTCTGAGACGAAAACACGGACAACGCCCTGACCAGAAACCCCCGTGGTAGCGATCTGTCAATCACAAGGTAGCCACGCCCTGAAACATACTTTCCTTTATGGTGTATTTTACTCTAAATGGTACCATAATTTACTATTGAAGAGGATTTAAATCAAGTGAGAAGTAGGGTCATTTTATCATAGACTTCTATACAATCAGACTTCTTTTTACAACCAGAGGAGTCGTTAATTTAATGGCTATTAAAATGAATGCAAGTTTAGGGCACTTCCACATAGGCTTCACTTTTCAGAACCAGAGGTTGCCACCTGGTGGGAACAAACAACGTCATATGGTCAAATGGGTCGGAGGACTTGTTTTAAGTGTTATCAAGAGGAGAAGATTGAACAGTCCTACCTGACATGGGTCATCACAGGAGTCCCGCTCGCTCACCCCCTTGAAGACGTGGTACAGTCCAAGGATGTGGCCCATCTCATGGATCATGGTGTTGTGGTGGCCAATGGTGCCAAAGTAGGACGGGTTAAGCACCATCCCACCTGAGGACAAAAGATAAAATTCAAAGTATGGGTCATAATATTATCACCATCTAAATGTTTTTGTCTCTTGATAAGACAGTCAGTCACAGTAAATAAAAAAATATTTCAAGTGACAGAAAAGTGAGAATATATATTTTTTTGGAGCCATCACAAGGTACAAATCTAAAATAGCTTTCTCTTTCAAAACTATGACACCTCATTCCATTGCTCTGACGTGATTTAAAAAAGTAACCTCAAACAGGTTTAGTGCCCTACGACGAGACACAAAACAAATGTCGTATTGCTGTGAAAGTCCAGATTCTAACCACCAGCTGTGTGGCAATTCAACTCCAGTTTTACTCTCTGCCACAGAATTTCCAAAAGACCAACAAACCTCCATTGTAAAAACAGTAAGCACTGTGACATTTAAAACCAATTAGAAAGGCAGTAAAACTTAAGTACTTTAAACCAAAAACAGGAAACTGGATACTGTTACGTGGCTACGGGTGGACGTGGGCCATTTTTTTGCTGCTCTGAATCTAGAGGAATGCTCTGCAGAAACCTTGTATTCACCATTTTGCCTCATTTCCCGAATAGCTGACACCTACCACCATTGTCTAACTTGTAAAGAAGAAGTTCTATGGCCTCGGAACCAACCAATGCCACTGAAAATGCACAAAAATATACTGCTAAACACCCCGGCCACTGTAGATGATTAAGGAAGAAAAACAAAACTAAAGCACAATATTAAAAAAAATGGAGAAAAGTGCACCAACTTCATTAGCATTTATAAATATAGCATAAAGACTCTCTTGCCGATATAACTAGATAACTACTAGACTATATGAGTGGGTTTGAGATGCAGTGTTCAAAGTGTTTTAGATGTATTGTGAGTCCATTAGCGTAGTAGAGTTATGAATTTTGGCGAGCCACGGTTAACGCAGTGTAAATGGTTGGTAGGCTGGATTCAGGCAGACGGATCATAATGAGAAAACAGAAGGAAAATCAAGCCTCCAATCTAATCATGAATGGTTCATAGAACTTGGAAAAAAGCACTCTTTGATGAGCAGAAAGACTGAATGGAAGAACGCAGTGGAAAAATAGCATCTTTATGTTTCCATAAGCACATTAAGTTACTTTTCTAATGATGATGATGATGATGATAATGACCCTGCTCTGAATTACTTATTTTAACCTGTGTACTAATATTCCTCAAAGCTCTTCTGCGATATCTACTTTTGCTTGGATCTTGTTTCCGTTGATCTGTCCAGAAGTTAAAAAGGTATCTCAAAATATGTAACCAGATCTCAATTCAATTTGGTTGAGTCAGTCAGCCATGGACTACAAGGGATTTGATTTTTAAATTTCTTTAAAAAATGGTTTCTTTTACAGAACAATATAATGCATTTTTGGACATTATTTGCAAAAGGAAATCCTTGGGAGGAAAAAAATATTCTGACTGTATTTTTAATGCATACATAAAAATAAAAAAATATTTTAATGAAAGACGAAAGAAAAATACAAATCATCAAGTATTCCGAAGAAATCAGTTTGTTTTTTTCTTGCAAGAATGGCCTTTGAGTGGAGGTCCGGCTCTTTTTATTTGCAGCATGCTGCTAATTGCAGGATCAAGGACAGTCGTGACAGTTATTGGTTTTCTAATTAGAAACAGCGTGTTCCGTGGCGAAGACATTGAACAATGAAGACATTAAATACGAAGACACTAAACAACAGGGCCTCCGGAGACGTCCTGTCATCTACCAACTCGTTTTTAAACGGGCACAGATGCTGAGCGACTGAAGCAAATGTCATGTGGGAGACATTCAGTAGAGAACTAAGTTCAACAGTTTAATTCGAAAATATAACATCTACTCTGACAATATGAACGGTAGCATCAAAGCATCCCTATTTAAATGGATAGCTATCTCAAGCTTATGCATCCACAGAACAGCAACATATTGCATTATGTAATTACGGTTATTATCCCAAAATGGAATTTAAGCTTTTTCGAGAAAAAAAAAACCCAGCTGGGCACAATAAAAAAAGGTCAAAGTCTAATTTCGATATTTGACATCCTGTGTTCACAGGGAACTATTGTCCAGCTCCTCCGTGAGCAAAAACATCTGTTTATCCGACTTTAAATAAAAAGTGGTTTGGCAAATAAATTAAAAAAAAAATCTTCTTTGTATCAGTTTTTCTAAATCAATGAGTGAGAACTTATTCATGTGCTAAAAGCTTGTGAAAGTATATTTTTATGTTGTTTATTAGTTGTTTTGCTTAAAATTGTGCTGCGTAATCATTTTGGCCTAAATTCATAAAAAAAAAAAAAAAAAAAAAAAAAATCGTAGACATAAATGTCTTCGGAAGACGGCTGAAAATAATTTGTGCTAGCTAATTCGTAGTGTGTGTAGTGTGCACATAAACCTCCACCTGTGTTTTGCTTTTGAGGCTTCGGCTAATGATTACTTTCATTGAATCAACCGGTTACGTTTTTGATTGCTCAATTATCAATTTTGCCTATTACAACTTCCCAGCAGAAGTTACCAGAGCTCAAAGTGCCATTGAAATCGGAACAAAACAGCTTATTTAATCTGACCGCCAAAAAATTTATAAACATAAGATTCCTACTTATATGAACGAAGGAAAAACAGAAAATCCTCTGGGAAAATGTACTAAAATGATAAATAATCAATGAATTGTCAACCGTAAAATCATTCGACTAATCATTTCATCAGTATTTTGTGTTAGGAAATATAAAACAAGATGCTTTCATTGTTGAAGGTGCTATTTATTTAAGTTAGACGTACTTAACTGGTAGTGAATAGGAACCCATCTAACAACCTGACTTTTAAAATATAGACAACACACGACACTCTACGTCCTTTCGGAGCCTCGCTTCGGATAAGGAAAAACCCGCCCCCCAAAATAACTTTTAACGAGCCCACACTGCCGTTTGTTTGTTTGGTTGTTGTTGGGTTGATTAGCCGTTTCCAGTGGAAAGGGGCCTAATGATTGGAACAGGAAAGGGGCAATGTGCCGGGAAAATCCCTGCCAGCTCCGATTTGCTTTCCCCGATCTCCTCAGGCTATCGCCAAAGCAGACAGAAAAGGACGGAGGGCAAGAGAGGAGATGAAGGGATGGATAATAAAAAAAAAGCAAAACAGAGTAAGAAAAAAAAAGAAGAAAATAATGTAAAGAGAGGAAGAGAGATAATGGTATGAAGAGAATACAAATGTGAATAAAGAGAGAGGCAAGAGACATGGCGATATGACAATGACGTATAACATACAGTAGTTTGATGTCATTTAATTTACCTTGGTGGGTAAGAGCCTCCTTCGCCCACGGCCAGGTCGCAGCTCCTGCCAGCTCTTCTCGCACCGAGTTGCTGGCAAAGAAAACATTGAGCGTGTCGGTGGCGCTCAGGTGCAGCTCCTCCTTTAGCTCCTTCACACTCATATAGGCCCTGCAGTGTTTTTTTGTTTTTTTTTAAAAAGGAGAAAACATTTTAGATAAAGAATACCATACTTTTTTATATTAGGTAAGTTCTAGAACCCAATGCACAGGTGTAGACTTTACAGGTAATACAGAATAGGAATGTAATGGGCAAAAAAGAGCGGAGAAAGCTGCTAGCATAGTTTGTAAGGGGGGCGAGAGAAAACAATTGACATTTCAACAGCTGTCACACTGTCATACTGTCATAATTACCTGCATCTTGTTAGCTAGTAAGCTAGCCACCAATACGTCCACAAGTCACTGCCGTCGTTTTTATTCAGTTAGCTACCGACTTCACCAACAAGACGGGACACCTCAGAGGTGCTGCATGGAGCTGCTGCCGTAACTCAGCTAGCTGTGGTCGGTCAGTATGCTTCAGTCCGCGCAGTTAGCTTATCCTAAAAAAACACTGCTTTCTACTTTTAACGGCCCTTGACAGCCACAGTCCACTCACACAGGTGTTTTCACTTATGCTCTCTGATTAGACCTTCTTTTTTTTTAGACACTGTGGGCTCGACAGACTGTGATGGATTAGCATCTCCTGCTTGTTTCGTCACACCTGTTGCTTCTTAGATGGTTTCAGGTATATAGTTAAAGTTGTTTAGTTTAAACCGCGGGTTTAATTTGCCACATGTTTATGTTAACCTTGAAGTACAATACAGAACAGGCTGCTTTGGAGTTGGACAAGCTGGCTAACTAGCTGGGGAAAAACATGCTTGGAGCTTTTATGCTAAGCTAAGCTAAAAAAAAAAAGAAGAAAAAAGAAGAATGCAAAGACGATAAATGTTAACATCCATCCCACAGAATGAAGGTAAACTGTTAAGAGTCTTGTTATGCCTTTAATGATTGAGAACCGAGAAATATAGTTTCTGCTCAAGGTAACGCAACAAGTGTTGAGAGAGGGAATTTAGGAACAGGGCATCTCTTTAGCAGACGACAATTTGCTTCAACCCTTCGGCATCGACATAGAAGCTAGAATCTGGTTGTCAGTGTATGGCACTATGGGTGTATCTGTGTAGTATGCACTTCATTGCATCTGCTTTATGTACAGGCCAGGGGGAAAAATAAATAGCAACAGTGCCAAGTCGTCCAGTGGTGCATCAGTGTGGCGTTGGGTCAAATCAGAACATACTTACCAAAAAAGTGTTGCTAAATGTATGAATCATGCATAATTTTGTTCGTGACGTCTTGTTTTTTTATTTCATCTCGCACAGGCAAAGCTTTGGATTTAAGTGTTTTACAATGATTATAACGTAATGGATTATTGTTTCATGTTGTATTTCAGGGAGGTTTGATCAAGTTCAGCTGTGAGGCTAACTTTGTTCACATTACAAAGCCATACTTTAATTTTTACCTCAGTTACTTCAAGTGTACTTGGATGATTTGTTTTATATCGGTTTCTGAAAAAATAAGTCCATGCTTTTGATCCAGCTCAGCCGTAGGGCCGAATATATAAATATTACTTAACCATGCTACAATCTTTAAAGAATAGGAAGTGCGTTTTTCTCTTTTTTTCTCCATCAGAAATAAAATTTCTATAATTGCTCATTAAAAAAATACATCAGCTTTGGCTCAGCGCTGCTTGCATTGTTCCAATTGCCTGAAGGAAAGACAGGTGAGCTTGTGACCGTAAAATCTGAGCTTTCTGCTGGGAAAAACCTAGCTTTAAAAAAAAAAAAAACAGTAATCCCTATTCTCCCATACGCTACTTTCACAAGTGAAGCACTTCGCCTCTAAATTGGTCCAAAGCCATGAGTCCTGCATGTGTGTAATCCCCCTCCGCCCCCCACCCTCCACCTCTCCTAACGTGATCCCTCCCTGAGTGCATGTGTTGTGCTGTAAATAAGAGTGTGTTTTCTCGGGCACTCTGCCTGACTAAATGAGGTTTAAGATTTAAGATACCTCAGGGAGACCCTGCTCTCGCTACATTGCTGAAGTTGGGTTCAGCAGAGGCCGCGCGCAGTATCCATCAACCTAGACAGAGAGTTGACCGCTAAAGAGTGCACTCTTCACCTTCTGAGACTCGGAAGGAGGACGCCTCAACGATCTACGGCCAACTTGGCAATCAATAAATGGTTCCACACGGTTGAAAACCACGGTTGTGAAGTCCAACATCAGCGCTGTCAACATGCAAAACTGTAGATGTGTGTCCACTTTAAATATGATCGTTGACGAGTCAGTTACTTTGAATCCTCAAGAATCAGAAGACACCCTATCAAAAAAATATCACACCAACAGCAGCACAAACATTTTAATATGTCATGCTACATACTGTACACTTCACTTTGTGCAATGTGACGTGCTGAAATTATATTTATTCAGAGCATCCGCAACTCCTTGGGCTTGATGAACAGGTTTTCAAAGTCACTTTTATTGTGTGTCCTTTGGTGCAGGAACGTACTCGCACAAACTGAGAATTCAGTCGCGCACGGCGAGCCCCGAGTAGCTGCGTTCGCACGCAACGACGTTCCAAATTTGCAGCGGCGCAAGTTAGCATCAACAGGTTTCCCGCCACAAAAAAAACACTGGGATTTCTCTCGACTGGATTTTGGATTATCGCGGGAAAAAAGCTGTGTGGCAAATTTGTGACACTTAGTTCAGCGAGATGAGCTTTACAAAAGGAACACCACTTTTTATGATTTTCAAAGTGGAAGTTTGGCCGCAGCCATCCAGACGAGTTCAAATTGAATTAAGACTGTTACTAGTGACTGTGTTAACTAGCGACTTTCAGTCAAATGCGCTCATGGTAACTTGCGTAAACAGTTGGCGTAGATAATAAACACGGATGGGTACGTCTTTTAAAAATTGATTGAAGGCTTTCACGAGGACGCCTAAGCGCTCTGAGAGTCGCCAGTTAACGCCGGCCTTGTAAAACCGAAACAACAGCTACGGCTCCGAGCTAATAAACGCGTTGACTACCACTGGACTGATCGCATATATTTGTTGAGCCCATTTTAAAACTCAATAGACTCCCAACTCTGACCTTCTGTACATCACAATAGACGATGCAGTTGTAGGCATCTAGATCACATCATTTCTCGCCAACGTATAGTACACGCTCACTAATAGCACATGGTTCTGGAATTTTGTTTAGGTCGCATTTGCGATCTTTGGAGGTTAACACCCCTGCATAACTCGATAAGCTATTGCACTCCGCCATGCCAAACTATGTGTGCATATTTAGGTGCATTGTCATTGTTCACAAACTGTGAAAGAGTCTATAGCAACAGTAGCTAATGGAGGTGGGGCTTAACAAAGGGTCAGTTGTTATGGGTCTTACAAGCTTGCATCAACACTCATTGAGATGTAGAGTTGCATTCACTGCTCTGGGAAACTTTGCACTTATGTTTTTATCAGTGGATAAAACATGACCACAATAACAACTTGGGATTCACGTATATGTAAAGCGTCAAGACGAGTTTGGAACAGGATTGTTCCTTCAGGGGAGTTGCCTGGAGCTCTGAGCACTCAAGTGCGCCGTCCAGGATTTGCAGACCAAAAACCGTTAGCAAATCTTGGACATGTGTCTCAGCTTAAATGAACATGATGTCCCCTGCCACCCAATCACTCCCCCTCCTCTCTCTCTCTCGCTCTCTCTCTCTCTCTCTCTCTCTCTCTCGCTCTCGCTCTCGCTCTCGCTCTCGCTCTCTCGCTCTCGCTCTCTCCATCTTTTCCCTCCAGACGCTCCCTTTTCTGTATTGCACTGCCAGAATCCTCAGTGTACCTGGCCATCGCTCTAGAACAGGCTCTCAACAACAAATTTGTGTCATCACAGCAGCTGGCTCGATCAAAAACAAAACCTCTGGCCCTGTACTGGCGAGCAGCAGCTGCACACATATAGGGTCCCGCAATCTGAATACCTGGCCGAGAGCACAGAGAGAAGGGGGAGGGAGGTCGGGGGTGGGGGAATATAAAAAAGCACAGATCCCAAAATATAAAAGATGGTTCAGTGCTCCAGAAACACCAGTGAAACGCCATCTTCACATCAATTGTCTCTCAGGCTGAGACAGTTGGGATCCAGGAGGGGGCGGGGCGGGACGGGGGCGGGGGTGGGTGGAGAAACAAACGCATACATACATGCGGGCATGTCGAGGTCCCCGCTCATCATATTTTGCCGCTGGGGTAAAAGTCATCACTTCTGCTAGTGTCTTGATGCTGAAGGTCTGCGCATTGTTAGCGCTGTGAAACGGTCGCGGTTAACAGTGTAACGCGTGGTTGGCGGTTAGGTGTACGCAACAAAACCACCTAAACCAACAAAGTGGTTGACGTATGTGAAGTTGACCGATCCTATGCGTGTTAGAGGACCGTCTCGCTCTCAATACTACGTCCGTTGCTATGAGCGTCTAATAACGACATGCATGTGTTTACATTGGATTGACTTGAAAGTACGCGTCAGTGTCATGATGGCGCGGGGCCACTGCCCATGCGTCGGTATTTGGAGCCGAGAGAGTGAGACGTATAAAGCACACACCGTGATTTTTGCTTTCAAAATAAATAAATAAAAATAAATAAAAAAAGCAGAGGTCTTATTTATGGATGTCTCTCAGGCAAAAACGTTCACAAAACCGGATCCAATCCAGAACCATGATTTATAAAAGCATGCTCCCATCAACATCAACACATTACATTGATCTCTCCAATTCCCTGTCATGCATCAAGCTCAAAAGGACTCCAGTTATTACTCAAAGGTACGTGTGGTGGACGCATTTTCATCTGTTAGAATATCTTTTTGCAATTACCGTTGAATTAAGCCGATAATAAATCACTGAGCATTTCATATAATTGAGGGCCAGAGGACCAGAGCAAAACAACAGAGCAAAGTGCTGTCTGCTGTCCAGCTCTTTTCATTAGAGTCCATCTCCTCTCTGCAGGGTAGAGAACTCAGGCTGCGCACAGAGAACATCTGACCATAACAACTACCGAACATTTGTTTTTTCTTCTTTTTTTTTTTCCAGTCTGTCCATCCCACTGAGCTCATGACAAGACGACATAAATTACCGTTTACTCGTGACACACTTCGAACTTCCTGCATATGGCCAAGCAATGAGACCACACACATGCAGGTCAGCTCTTTCTTTTCCCCCATCTTTAGCCTGCGTCTTCCAGGGAGTCACCCAAGCAACGTGTTCTTTTCCAGCAACAGCCGGTTTCGCGTTCACACAGCTGCTCGGCACAGTGCGACCGCAGGCTGTTTGGAGCCGTCCAGTTCGACCCGTCGGCCGTTGGAACAGTCGGAGGTTAAGTGCCTTGCTCAAGGTCACCTCGTGTTTTGGGTAAGGAAGGCGAAGGACCTATGAACTCCAGCTCACGTCAAGTGTGTAAGATGTTGTTCTCACTCCTCCCGCCGGCGAAACTCTTTTGCGTCATTCAGCCACATTGTTTCGGAGATGCAAACAAAGTTTTGGCCCACTGATACCCAAACGCACGTCTCTTCATACCTCTCTCTCTATATATTCTCCTGTTCGCTGCTGCTAGGATCCACAAATGTGGTTTCGTATGACCGGCGAGGCTGGCTAGTCGCCCGAAAGTCTGATTTGATCGAGTGCAGCATTAGTCCTCAAACATCTGAAATCTTTTACAGAAGAGAAAAGACGTTGATTTGATGGGAATTTTTATGTAAAAACACTCTGATACGGATTTTTTGACATGCGTTTGTCATAACCACATATAAAATGGCACAATTTAATAACAATTAGCACTTGGACACAGGATTAAAACTGGGAAAATTTATTTTTCCTTTCAATGGAAAATCTAATGGAGGAAAAAAAAGTTGGTTGCTGTTCAAGTTTGTATCACTCACATTACCTAACAGTTTATATTTGAAGCTGTTACTTGGCATTCAGTGCCAGTTTCTGACCAAACTACCAATACGCCTCTGTTGGTATGTGAACATTTATTCATTCAGGAGGCATTTTTCCTTCTGAAATCAAATTCCCCCGTGTGTCTCGCCATCTGCGAGTGGTAACGCGTGTCTGTCCTCTATTCATAGTCCAGCAACTATAAACCATCACGGTCAGCCATTTCTGAAAGAATGTGATGATGTTAACAGTTTGTTTATCTTTAAAAAAAAAAAGAAGCTTGTCTCTGATCCATGGAAGCTTTCTGCATATTCTCATAACCTTTATGGCTGAAACTAATATAATCGGAAATTTAGGTCTGGGATTAAACGCCAAAATTGTAATTTGGGATTTCGAGTCAGCCGTTTGTATTCGCTACCTAAACTATGAAAAGTTGGACCATTTGTGTAACAGAACACCAAGTCAACTTAATGATCTACATTATTATACAAAAGAAGCCCCATGTATGCAAGTATTGCAGAAATACGTAGGTTTTGGATTTGGATTATGGCACGATTTGTCCTAAGTATAAATGGAAAAACAATTCTTCTGGTTTGAAAAGAAAAACACATAAAACATTATTACATCCTTGTGTTAAGCTGTCAACCCGTGTCAACTCCAGACATCAAGCGCTACATGGTTTAGAAGAAATAGCTCCAGTTCCCATGTTCTGTTTCCCACTGGCCCAGTGTAAAGCGTGTGGTTATAATTTGGATCGAGGACGGGGTCTTTAAGAGCCCAGGCCGACGACTTCACGGCGAGACTTCATGCGAGCTATTTGGAGCTCTGCATGAGCCTGTCTGTCAGACCGAACGGAAGGCAGCGGGGCTGCCCCTCGAGTTGTTTAGTAGAAATAAGTGTGTGCTTTGGCCTCTTCACCCACCATCCCCATTTCAAAGAGCTCGCTCTAGAACCACTGGGGGAAAGCGAGAGCACTAATTTGTGCATGCGGCATGTTGAGCCTGTTCATTCTGCACATCCCTGCTGAAGCACAATAAGACAGTCACCTCATGGGGAGAACTGGTCTTATTAGCGGCCATTTATGCCCAGAGACCTCTCGCCTCTGGAAAAACATGTTGTTTTTACAACATGATGGCCGTTGAAACAGTTTGAGGTTAAAAAACATTTTTACATTTATTTATTTTACAGTTGGAGGTAAAAATATTAACTGGTACATTTTTTTGGTTTTCCATTCGCAAAAGATATGGACAGTACCTTCTACTTCTTTTTGTTTTCCATTGGCAAAAGCTATGGATGTTATCTGGTACTTTTTTTCATTTTCCATTAGCAAAATGGCCGTTGAAACAGTTGGAGGTTAAAAAACCTCTTTACATTTTTTTTTACAGTTGAGGTAAAAATATTACCTGGTAAGTTTATTGGTTTTCCATTAGCAAAAGTTATGCATGGTACCATGGACTTTTATAGTACCTGGTATTTGTTTTGGTTTTCCATTAGCAAAGGTTATGGATGGAACCATGTACCTTTATAGTACCTGGTACTTTTTGCAGGTTTTCCATTAGCAAAGGTTATGGATGGAACCATGTACCTTTATAGTACCTGGTATTTTTTGGGGGTTTTCCATTAGCAAAGGTTATGGATGGAACCATGTACCTTTATAGTACCTGGTACTTTTTGGGGGTTTTCCATTAGCAAAGGTTATGGATGGAACCATGTACCTTTATAGTACCTGGTATTTTTTGGGGGTTTTCCATTAGCAAAGGTTATGGATGGAACCATGTACCTTTATAGTACCTGGTACTTTTTGGGGGTTTTCCATTAGCAAAGGTTATGGCTGGAACCATGTACCTTTATAGTACTTGGTCTTTTTTTTGGATTTTCCATTAGCAAAATGGCCGTTGAAACAGTTGGAGGTTAAAAAACCTTCTTACTTTTTTTTTTTACAGTAAAAATATAACCTGGTACGTTTTTTGGTTTTCATTGAGCAAAGGTTATGAATAGTACCTGGTACTTTTTTTGGTTTTCTATTAGCAGAAGTTATGGATGGTACGAGCTACTTTTTTTGGTAGCACCTCAGTTGAGGTTCCAAGCGAGCTGAGCCGATACTAGAACGTGGAGTTAAACACTGCAAACCACTGATTGGTCAGAGAAAAAAGTTACTAGAATCGTCACTTGTGCAATACTGGACATCCTGCACAAAAAACGCCATTTTAAATAACCAAGCTACGGTCAATAGTGGTTTGAGCCTTGCTATGGACAGCCTTCATGGAAGGGGATACTATCTGCAGCGAGAAAAATTCATTGTGAACATTTCCTGCTACCAAAAGCAAATCGAGTCAAGCTGTACCACGCAGTGTAAATGCGGCATAAGATCCTGAGTCTCTTTTTCGGTCACAGACAAAGATGATAATAGCTCTTTAAAGTCCACCGTACCTTAGAATAACTAGAATTTTGAATACCATAAATTATAAAATAGAGACATGGTCCCTCATTTACCTCGAGGACAAATTTCCCTTGCTCTCTGATATCTGCAAACTCAACTTTTATCTCGATCAATTCAGTAAAATGGAAATTCCACAGCATTAATTCTATGAATACGACAATATTGTAATGTCACACCCACCACCCTTCTGCTGGGTTTCTATACTCCAACATAAATATTCTTTTAATTCATAATAGTTTTTTTCCAGACGCTTCTATTTTACAGTTTTTTGGGGATCGCAAAAAAGCTAGGCACTGTTACTTCCTGCACAAATGTGTCACAATAAAAGTCTGGAAATAATCCCTTCCTTTCCTAATCAGTTTTTAATTTGAAAGATCTGCAGGAAGTTAACTACAGCGCATGGAAATAATTAGTGAATAAAACTAGTATCTGCATTGCGACATGACTTTGTCTCTTAACCTCACCTTTCAGGGGACTCGGGATCGAAGCAGGTCTTGAAGACGTCGGTGACCTCCGGGTCACAGCAGTCTCCATCATCGTAGTCATAGTGTATGCTGTTGCACTCCATGTTACAAACTCCATCCTGCCTCTTCCAGTTGTAGCAGGGCCCCAGTCTAAGGCAGTCCCCGCCGTCGTGGCCCGTCCTCGGGTGGTCGCACTCGGGGTCACATTGGCGGTTCCCGATCTTCCCAATTCGACAGTTGCTGAGGATGAACCGCTGTCGGAAGCTGGAGTTTCTGGCAGTGTGCACGCTCAGATCCAGGGTGATGTTGTAAGGGCGAAAGGCCTCGGTTAGAGCCTGGTGCTGGAGCTGGATCTGAGCTTCCGACACGGTGGGGTTCCCACCGTCGTCTTCGGAGAGGTTGACGACCCGGTAGCGAACTTGCTTGGCGGTGCGGAGCTGCCAGTTGTTGTTGTAGCCGAAGATGATGTCGGTGTTGTCGCAGGGTGTCAGGCCGCAGGGTGGCGGCAGGAACGAGGACACAAGTTCTTGTTCGGGGATGGGAGTGGTGATGACGGTAGGATGGAGGCCAACTTTGTATGGAGTCCATAGCTCCTTCGCCTCAAAGTTAAAAGCAAAATCAGTATTTCAATTAATTTGAATACTACAGCAAACCAATCCATATATAATGATTAAACAAGTAATGCTGATTAATATGACATACAAATAAAAAAATTCTGAAAAGACTAAACAACTGAAAGTGTAAAAATGTTATATAGTCAGTTACCTTAGTAAAGTCGGCCCACATCGCCAAGAGTGGCTCGCCTTTTTTGTCATTTAAAAGTGGCCGCTTCAGCAGCTCCCCGTGAGAGCGGGCGTAGCCCCACAAGACCACGCCCCCTATGTGGCCCCTGAAGCTGTGTCCCTGATCCGATTGGTTACTGCCGAGGAAGAGGGTTCTGCACGTCTTCATGAAGGGACTGTAAAGATTCCCCGCCTGGAGACTGCTCTCGCCCACCTGGGAGGAAAGGCGGAAGAGACGCGAAAGCCAAGAAGACGATGTTACCAACGTGATGAATGATTGATGGTTCAACCAAAAGACAATTTCCTGAATTCATTGGACTTTAAAAAAAAAAAAGAAAACATTTAGTCTGCCGGGGTTTTACAGCTGATGTTGTGGCGATGTCATCTGGTTGTCAACTAAATTAAAAGCATACTACATATTCACTCTATTCCCCCAAATGCTCTGATTGGCTGACACTACAATGGCCAAAGTATTAAACAGGTGTTATCCTCATATCGCTTTATTTAAGCGATAAAGCTGGTTTGACAAAACAATCCCAACTCAAGCTCCACTAAGTAGTTGTTCCAAAGCGTTCAGCCACATCATACGGTCTTCATTAGGCGGAGTTGGCTCAGTTGTCCTGACGATGGATCGGTTGACAATGCGAGCCCAGTAGCTTTTGTGATTTCATCCGTGGCACTTTTAGGGTTCAGCGTGGAAGACCGCGGAAATAGACGATCATGTGATACGGGGGAAAGACCCAGAGAAAGCCAGTGAGTGGACCTTGAGTTGAGATTGCTTTGTCGAAATACCACCATTGTGTTTCGGTCACCAGCGAGTTGACAGGGACGAAGGTGGCTGACCGAACTCAACCCAACTGTGAACCCCTGCTCAGCCAAAACCACACACACCTTGGCACCGTCGACGTACAGGCTCATGTTGTGGCCATTGTAAGTGGCCATCAGGTGAGTCCAGGCGTTGGCTCGGTACCGCTGGTGGCTGTAGACGGTGGTGGATTTCACCGCTCGGTCTGTGCGGAGCGTGAAGTAGAAGCGCGCGTCTTTGGCGCCGGCGGGCTCCGCGGTGCGGATGCCTACCGACCAGCCCTTCTCGCTCAGTGAATGGGAACAGTTGTCAAATACACCTATGGTAATGGGGTAATGGGGAAAAGGAACATATTCAATTGGAATTCAATTAAGAAAAACCCGCAAATGTTATCTTGCAGAGTCAAATGGCGGCAAATGTACAAAGGATCCATTGCCCTCAAGAAGACATGGGGCAACACAGGAAGAGAGGCACGGGGAGGTCGACACACACAGATAGAGAGGCTGGAGAATAGACAGAGAACCGAGAGGGGAAGGAGGACGGAGGAGGTATTTCACTCAGCCAAAGCATGGCCCTGATGTTTCCATCTGCCTTTTGCAACAGACACACACAGATCCACATCTGCTCCCCAGATGTGCAACACTGGGACAGCGAGGGGTCAGGGAACCCCTTCACCCTCCTAAACGCTGGATGAGCTCGCGCATGTGTACGTGTTTACACACGGTGTGCGGGAGTGTGTGAAGTGGACGACTGCAGCGAAATAAACCCAGAGGAGGCGGTCCGGTTTCCATGGTGAAGCGTTTTACATCGGTCAAAGAAAGCAGCGGTTAGGAGGCTTTGGCAAGTGAATTGGATTATACTGCATTACCCAATGTAAATACACAAATACATTCGTATCAGTCTATGCATATCTGCTGTAACACATGAAATGCCATAAGGTGCTATATCTTGCACCTAATCAAAAGTAAATCATCAACAACACCGGGAGGGCTTCGGTTGAATCAAACTTGATCTGAGCAAACGTTCTGTGTCTCTCATGCGACAGCAGATGGCCGTGGTGAACCATAATGCCAAAGAAGTGACAGCATTTTGTTTGCAACGGGAAACAATAAGGCTTCATGGGAAATGCGGTCTTTATGTTGTGAGGCATTTGCACTAGCACACAGGGTTTAATGTTTTAAAGCTGCATTTAATTTTTCGCTGTTTGTTGTTTGGGGTCACGAGCCCGAAAACACAACATTGACTTAATATCCCCGCCATATGGCGAACATGTCGACAAACAATTGTCTATTTTACACATTCGGGGGGCATTGAGGGCTAAACCGCAAAGTTGAGCTGAAAGACGCTGAAACGCTGTCATATTGTTCACATAAAAATATTGCTCGACGCCGCTTTAAAAATGCTAAAAGTGTATGCTTTTGCTATTGCATGCAAGTTCAATCCCATAATCATCATGGATTCACCTGAATAAATATGATGTGCAATCTTAATCTTTTTTGTCATACCCCATGTCATACACTTAGCCGAATGAAGTCGCTATTCTTTTTCTCGTGGACGGAATTGCGTATTGGAACATAAGACGCCACAGTACACTTTTTAAAAATGACAACCCTTCGGGACCCAATTCACAACAGGCCTGGTTTTTGTATTTATGTATGATGTTAATGTCTAAATGAATAAAAAAATGTAAGTGACAAAAAACAACAGGCCCTCATCTCTAAACCGCGACAAGAGCAAGTTTGTGCGTAAATCAATGTTTCTGACCATCTTAACTGACGTTTCCGCTTCACCTTATATTACCTTGTGAAGAGATATACGTTTGGTAAATCATAACTTTGTTTAATGTAAAAGGTGTACTGCAGATGTAAATCGCATAGGGGCAATATACGACATACGAATACATTTTTTAATCAAATCCAGTTTGAAGACCCCAGCCATTGACTTTCTCAGTTTTCAACATGTCATTTTAACCTTGTACAGAATTGTACACTTGTTGCATTTGCTAGAACCAATAAATTGGCCATTATTGGTCATTATTTTTAGCCAATACCGTCAGTAAACACATTAGTATTGCCATTGTTGGCCCAAATGCAGTAACATAAATACTACTACTACTAAGAAAAGAAGAATCAGTGTCATCGTGACATTGTTTGTGCAGCAGCGTACAGTAACATAACAATAAAAGGACACGCCGTACAGACAACTAGATTTCATTCAGATAATCAATCACCATTAGGAGTCAAACCGATGTCAATGTCACGTCTGGCAGAGACAATGGGAGTTTGTTTTTCACTGCATTTGTCAAGATTCCTTTCGGGACACTACAAAGAGAAAGGCCCATGCCGCAAAATGCCGTCCTTCACATAAGGAAGCAATGAGTAGGAGGGGTGGGGGGAGTTGAGCAATGGAGTCGGATCTTTGATCAGAGTAAATGTGAGCGGACGTAACAGTTTGTGGTCTCCCCTCACTATCTGGACAGCTGCACCGTGTAGTGCTTTTTTAATCCTCTTCGATTTGCTTGACGTAGGTGTTGTTCTGTCAAAAGCGTGCAGCGTTTCAGACGTAGCGTTTCGCTGGCGATCAACGGGGACCCACAGGTGAGCCACCGACGGGGAGACGGACTGAACGACTCACACCCTGGGGGAATTGTCACGGTTACGGAGTCTGTGTCCAGATAACTCTATATAGATTCTGGTGGAAGTGATTGGCTTGTTCTTCTAATATCACCTTTTTTTATGTATTTTTTATGTATTATCACTTGGCTCTCGGTTATCACTTGGCTCTCGGTTGCGCAACAACTTTAGCATCCGTTAGCTGATTTGACCTTGGTGACACCAGGGACAGCTTGACCGAAGTCATCTCTGAGCATGCTGGCATTGTGCTCCAGATCTCTGGTAAATATTTCAGGTAAGAAGAAGAAGAAGAAGAAGAACACATTGGTTTTCTCATGATAACTAGTTGATTATCTCATTATCTTGAGATAGCAACGTTGGTTTTCTGGAGATAACGAGATAATTAACTTGCTATCTGGAGTTAGTGGCATTTAAAAAGATAATTGCGAGCGGGGCAGTTCTTGGCAATCAGAAAATGTGACTTTTTTTTCTAAAAACAAATGACTCAAACCGATTATCAAAATATGGACAACTATTGATTAATCGATTAGTCGTTGTGACCGCCAGCGATAACTTGGTAATGGCTTCAAAAGTGAGTTGAAAATGTTCAATTTCCCAGACATCTTACTGACATCTTAAAATGTATTATTTTGTCCACCCTACAGTCCAAACCCCAACTTACAATCATGAATAAAAAAACAATAAAATTAATAAAATTTTAAAATAATATAAAACAGACCAAATCCTCACATATGAGGAGCTGAAACCAGAGAACGTTTGGCGGTTTCTCACGATAACGGACTGAAAATGATTGTCAAAATAGGTGATTCATTTTCTGCCAATCAACTAAGCGATTAATCATCTACATGTCTTGGCGCTCATAATGTCATCACGTATCCCCGACCACTGTGATTTCCCGTCATCACTGTCACCGCGTCTGCAGCAGGAGCAAAAACAGAGCATAAAAACCTTGGATGAACTCTGTTTGACCTCTGTCATAAAAAAGAAAATAAATAAAAAAGCAGCCTCCTGAGACCAGCATCTTTCTCCTGGAAACCATTCCACAAAAACCTCACGCGGCCCCAGGAGATCGCTGTTAAAAGGGCCAAACCAAACGCTATTAGGTTTACCAGATACAGTATAGGTGTCACAAGCCATTTGCAACGACATACAGCAGCGTGAGTGGGAAAGGACGAGCTGTAGCAGGAAAGAGTAAGGCAGCAGAGGGGCTGGAGACTAATCGGACATAGAGCAGTTAAAGAGACCAACTGATGCTGGATAGGCATGTCAACCAAAAGGAGGATGATATATACACACACACACACACACACACACATATACATATATATATATATATATATATATATATATACATACATACACACATACACACACACACACACACACACACGAGGAAGGACCAGGAGGAGGGTCAGCTCTAGAGACAGTGTGGTTGAAGGGGAATTCATTAACTGTTGTATTCCCTCATTACTGTCATGGGGCATCGATCCCCAACTCAGTGTGTAGCCATGAGAGTGTGAGGGGGGGACTTTTGTGAGATGAATATTCCCTTTACAGAGGGGTGGAAGCAAAAGTACGATAGGTATCATCACATTGTAAAAAATAATACTCCACTACAAGTAAAAGTCCTGCATCCAAAGCCTGACTTAGGTAAAAGTTGTATCAGCAAAATGTACTTGAAGTTTTTTGGTTTATTTTTTTTGTCTTTGTCAAAGATATATGCGTTTGTGTTGGGACAACGTGCCAGGAACAATCTTTGTTGTTTAATTTGACCATATGTGTCTCTTGATTTCCTGATTTGTTCTGTTTTGTTGTTTAAAAATAAAAATAAAAATACAACTGTCAGTGTTGTACTATTTTATATTATGTTTTTCTTTTATTAATATCAATATGCATTAATATGTGTGTGATTCATGTTATTACCGTATAGTTGTTTGAAACATTCGAATTCACTCTAATTCGCAGCTACACAGGGTTTTCACTGGACATGAAGTGTAGAGAAGTTGTTATTAAGTAAAAAAGTACAACATTTACGTCTGAGATGTAGTGGAAATACTCGAGTAAAGTACAAGTTAGAACGCTGACTTATTGAGAATAAAGCGAACTAACGCCGCTCTTCACCCACCTGCGATGATTGCAGGGTTGCTCTGCCCTCCCTCGGGCTTCACCCACAGCTCCAGGCTGAACTTGGCCCTCGGCAGCTCCACCCCCGCGGCCGACTTCACCTTCAGCTGCTCCCGACGCCCGCCGAAGTACAGGGCGGTCATCCAGGAAGGGGGCACCCTGGGCACGGGGCTCCCCCAGGGAGCGGAGCTGCCGACGGGCAGGCTCGCGGGCGGATCCGCCTCCTCCAACTCTCCGGAGTAGTCCTCGGCACTGTCCTCCGGGGTCGCGGCAGTCGAGGACTGCTGGTCTCCATCTCCTTGCGGCAGCCGGTAGAGGACCCGCAGCCCCGCGGTGTCGGTCGAGCTGTTGGGGGAAACTTTCTCCCAGCTGGAGTTGCCGTCGTCCTCGTAAGGAAACGTCCCGCCGAGGCTGCGGGTGAGCCTGGAGCGGGGGGCGCGTGGGGGCTTCGCGCGGCCAGAGGAGGAGACGGTCTGCCCGGAGTCTTCGGGCAGAGACACCCGGGGCTTCTGTGTGGTGCGTTCAAGGACATGACTTGACCCTCTCTTATCGTTAGCGGAGCGTTTCTCGAAAAGCTGCGCGGGCAACGTCGCATACCCGCCCCCGGCTCCCACCGCCGCAGCCTCCGCGTCGCCCCAGCCTCGCTTCTCCTCCCCCGCCGGAGCGACTCGACGCAGCCCGGCGTCGAACCTGCACCCTCCCGCACAAACCGCGGGAGCGCTCTCTACAGTGTACAGCGCTCTCCGGCTCGTGCGCGTCCTCGGACGGGCCGCTTGAGGGCGGTGTTGGGACGGGGAGAGGGAGCGCGGCTGCCGCAGAGACCTCCAGACGCCGGAGACTGTGCAGGGTTCACCTGCCAGCCTGGAGAGCTCGCGGTCCGCCCGCCGGGCCATGGCGCGTTTGTGCCGGCGAAGCGCATCGGAGCGAACCGGGCTGAGCAGCCACGTGTTGGTGAGGAGGACCAGGAAGACGGCCAGTAGTCTGATCAACAACATTGTCTCGAGTTAGGGACGTTTTTGGTGGGTTTTTGTTGAAGATAAAGTGTGTGTGGTGTGGTGGGGGAGATTTGAGCTCTTAGAAGTATGCCTCTGGCTTCCAGGTCAGCAGCAGGAGGTCTCACACCAGACTGTGGTTTGTAGATCTGTTTGCGCACATTTACCCAGCAATAAAACCACGTCTGTTTTTGGCTGCTTTTTTCTTTTTTTTTTTGCAGGGGGGTGGTGGATTAAAATAAATGTATTTTGTTAAAGAAATTAGGAGAGTAAATCAAAAACATAAACGATCAGTGCATTCCAAAGGGGGTCAAACTAACAAAGAGGATGCAACATTCAAAGTTCCTCACGTTGAACTTGATGCACATCGAGGCTCTCGGTATAGATGTTCGGTATTTAACAGAATCACACAAATTCGTCCGGAAACCGTTCCGTTCGTGTCTACCGTCCGCCAAATATCTGCAGCATCTGTCACTTAGTTTCTGTCTACAGGTAGCAGTAGTCAAGACACTATTTTTAAAAACTCAACAGACACTGAATGGTTTTATTACTTAGTCAGTGCAGTTCCCCCTTATTTAAAAAAAAGGAAAAGAAAAAAAGATGCAGACTTGACTTAATAAAGCAGGTGAATTCACTGCATGCTGACTTTGCGCAAAGCCTCTCGTTTGGTTTTACCTGACCCACAGCGGCATCACCATTCAGTGCGTCCCGTTTCCAAAACAAGTATGGCTGCAAGGTGAATCGGAGAAGTAATATTTTATATATCTATATTTACTGTATATAAAACTCATAAGTCGCTCCGGAGGTGAACTGAGGTGCAGCGCAGGGTGCCAGCCGTCCTACTTGTTGAGCAGACAACAGGAGCTCTCCTGTCAGTTATCTCTGAGAGAGGACGCAAAGAAATATTAGTCCATTATAATAATACAAAATGAAAAATAAATTCAATCACGGTTAGGGAGTCCGCCGCGCGTCAGCTCTTCTCTTCGGGTTTTTGTTGTTGTTGTTGTTGTTGTTGTTGTTGTGCGTCCGTGTGTGCGCGCCTCAGAAGAGTGACTTGCTCCGCTCCTCTGCACCGGCCCATGCAGTAGTAGTAATATCCTCCTCCATTCACTCCTCTCTCTCTCTCTCTCTCTCTCTCTCTCTCTCTCTCTCTCTCTCTCTCCCCCTCATTCTCTCGAGTCCAAAGTTTTTTTTATTTTTTTTTTCAGGGAGCCCCTGCCCCTGCCCTGACATCACTGGTAGGGGAAGTGTGGTGGGGAGATGAGAGGGGGGGGGGACGTCCCTCCCTTTGCCTCACACTTGTGTTTTACAAGGGAAATCCTCTCTCCTCATTCCCCGAACCAGTCCTGTGCCGTATACGTCTCCCTTGTGCAAAGGGGGGAGGGGGGGGGGGGGTGGTGGTGGACTGGAAAGAGGTTGTAAACGTCTTTTTTATTGTTTGTCCTGATCTCATCTCCTCTTATCCCTCCACCTCCAGCGGTAGGGAGTTCAGACCCTTGTACTTAAGTAAAATTTGCAACAACACAATGGTGCAAACAAATAAATCCCTCATCATTCCCATTTCATTCAACCTCAATTTACATGGGATATTTTTCGTTTTTTATTATTATTTTATTTTTTATGTCACTACATTAATTTGACAGCTTTAGTTGCAGAGGCAGCGTTTCCGGTGCACATAGACACACATAGATGCCATAGATCAATAAAGAACAGTCACAATGAAGCTCCACCTACACCAGCTGGACAAGTGTATACATTTTTTAAAAAGCCACTTCCGTGTGAATGCATCAGTAGCAATGATTATTGTAGTAATAATATACAAATAACGTGGTGTTTTGAGTAGAAATACGAGTGCTTTTGACTTGAGATGCTTTGAATACACTTTGATAATAGTGGTGCACTCTCACTCAAAGTATTCTCTTCCTCTCGATGGAGTATTTTCATAATGCAGTGGAGATTTAACCACAGGCACAACATGTTGTACATATAATATTGTGAGTTATGTGAGTATCAAAAGTACAAGTATACTTGGTGTGCAGGTCAAGGTTTTTTTTTATATATACATTACTTCTATTGACGCACGAGCGGCGTATTTTACTGCGACCCGGTGGTGTTGGAGCTGCTTCACTGCGTGGACTTGTCTGGTGGTTAAATGTGTTCCAGTTCATGTGTAACATACCAAGCACCCAGCTGGGAAACACACGCAGGGAAGTAAAAAGTTCAATATTTAGTACTGTACCAACACTTCAGTGGAATACATGCAAATCATATTTAAGTACCCAGTTATTGTCTGTCTGTCTGTCTGTCCCCCCCCCCCCCCCTGCCCCCCTTGTTCACGTCTTCCTAATGGGAGGCCCTAAGGGTTAACCTGGCAACGTATGAATAAAGGTGGAGGTGCTGAGATGGGGGGTTGCCCCCACTGCAGTGACGTCATTGTGTCTGATCTCTCCCTCGCTCTCTTTCTTCCTCTCTCTCTCTCTCTCGCACACACAGACACACACACACACACACACACACTCTTTCCAAAGTGAAGGAGGTGAGGTTTGAGTGACCCCCCCCCAACCCCCTCTCCCACCCGTCTCTCTCTCTCTCTCTCTCTCTCTCTCTCTTCCTTTCACTCCCTCCCCATCTACCCATCTCGCTCCCTCACGCTCTGGCTCTCCTCAGTGGTACAACACGGACAGGCGCCACATCTGCCGCGCACATGAAACGTGTGTGTGTCTGTGTGTGTGTGTGTGTGTGTGTGTGTGTGTTTTCCGATCATCCAAATATGCTACCTGCTCTGTGCTGAACTCTTCCAGGCCTGGAAAAAAAAATGAAATGCAGCGAGAGGAAGCACAGGGTGAGAGGTGCAACTGGAAGTGTGTGTGTGGGGTTGGGGGGGGGGGAGACCCCACAAATAGGATGTTTAATTCGATCATGCCATTGATTTAACTCTAAAGAAATACAAAAATATATACAATATATGCAACTGCATGCACATGTTCATCCATGCACACACAACATATATAAATACATATATATCATCCTTCTTTATGTTTTGCAGTTTGACAAAACACATACTCAAGGTCCACTTACACTCATGTTCTCCGGAGCTTTCAACCAACATTTTCTCACTTAGCCAACCTTGAGGTTGGTTTCTTTTCTAAGCTCTGTATATTATACTGTTTTCTTTCTTTTCTTTCTAAATTAGGAATTATGGTCACCCGTGGTCACGTAGCACCAATTTCTATTAAATAATGGAGAAATACACTTCCTTTTTATTCCGTGTCTGGACATGATGAGGTGACCCCACCACACTGAGTTCAGCACCAGTCCCAGCATTACGCACCCCCTCAACGTCCTTTGCTGTGTTGTCTCCTCCGGGGGCCAAACTGTGTGTTAGTGTAGCTGGTAACGTATATGGATTCATACTCTGACTCGTGGACAATACCGTGCAAATGGAAGGGGAAAAAAAAAGAAGCTTTTCTGCAACTTGCCCTAACTCATAAGACAGGTGTACTCACACCCGGACTGAGCGTGAACTTCATGTGTGGCTCTTAATCACGATGCACGCTGATGCTGCACATCTTCTGTAAGCGCTGCCCCCTTCTTCTCCCCTCACACCCCGCTAGTTCTTTTTTTTGTCAGGTTCAATTTGCAAACAGGGCCCTGGCTCTGAGGCAGGAGATGGAGATGGAGAGGAGGAGGAGGAGGAGGAGGAGGAGGAGGCCGCTGGCAGTTATGGCAGGGGCCCCCCGAAGGGGCAAAAAAAAAAAACGGTTCCTAAAGAGTGGGAGGCAGGAATTCCACAATCCCAGCCTGCCTGACTGAGGGATCTGCCTGCTAAACATTCAGCTTTTTCCTGCTGGCGAGGTGCCCTTTGAAATCCAGCTGCAACTGTGTTGGGAAAAAAAAAGAAAGAAAGAAAGAAAAAAGAAACAAGAGAAATAGGAGGGGTGGGTTTTAGAGAAAGCAACTTAAAAAAAGAGGGAGGGAGGGAAGGGAAGGGGAGGATGAAGGAGAAGAGGAAGAGACCGATTGTGTGTGTGTGTGTGTGTGTGTGTGTGTGTGTGTGTGTGTGTGTGTGTGTGTGCGTGCGTGCGAGAGAGAGAGAGAGAGAGAATCTGAATGAGCGTGCTCCACCGAGGGCCTCACCCCCCGCTGTAAGGGACCTTCACAGATTATCCTTCATCGGAGTTTGTCGGTCTTGACCCCGTCGACCCTGAGGCCCCGCTCTCTGTCTCCCCCCCCCTCCTCTCTCTCTCTCTTTCACTTTTTCCACTCACTCACTCACTCGTTTCTCCATACACCCCTCATTATTTCCTCCGTGTCGCTCACCCCTTTTTCGTACACGCAACCTGGTTGCAACCCCATGTAAAAGAGAGGATGGGAAGGGGGGGGGGGGTTGGGAGGGACCCCGATGGGTGAAAAAATGTCCAGGCTGATGTGCGGGACAAGTGAGAAGGGGAAGAAAAGAAGAAAAAGCTTTTCACCGCCGCAGGGTGAAAAGCAGAAAGCGGGGAGGTGGAAGCTTCTCGAGGGGGACGAGTGCAACACGGTGTGTACACGTAGTACTGCAGGTGTTCCACTCAGAGGCTCTCACGGAGTCACATGTGGCCCCTTCAGAGGGTTTTAAGGGCCTCACACTATATGAGCTCAAGCTGATTTCTTTTTACATTATATGCAAGTTGCACACTTTTTTATCTACTTTAAAAAATATATATTTTTTAAATTCTTTTAATTTATTTTGTATCCTACTTATCCATCCTCTCTCTCAAACAAAGAGGTCTTATTTAAAGATGCGGAAAGCTATATGTAAAAAATAAAAACAAAAACACATAGCTTTAATTAGTATCTATATAATTCATATTCTGCTATATTTTAATATTTTTAATCTAATTAGACTAAATATTGCATGAATATTCCTGATGTTAGCACTAACTTTGCACACCTTTTATTTTATTTATGTTTGCGGGTGCATGATTGAGCTGCGCGGCACCATGCAGCTGAAGACGTCTCACTGTGCACGGTGGTCCTCGCCGAGCGCCGTAATGACACATGTGCACTTTCTTTCCGCAAACAACAACATGGGGAAAATCCATATTTGCGCGTGCCTACGCGGAGGATCCCTTGTTTGTCCACTTGGAGGGGAGAAGGCGGAAAAGCAAGTAGCGGGCTGGGGTGGACTGTGAGCGTGAATACGTTAGCGCTCCTCGGGCCGTGTTTGCGGAGCTGCAGGTGGACGCTGGAATGAATGGACGCGTGTTGTTCTTGCCCCGCCCCCCCCCCCCTCACCCCCGGACTTGGGGATGGGGGGGGGGGGGGGGTGTGACCTACCTGCGTGTTTTTCATGTGAAGGCAATGTCATCTGTAAAAAAAAAAAAAAAAAAAAAAAAAAAACACTAATGACAAACGTGAAGAGACACTGTGTTTATGTGGTTGACTGGAATCGTTATAATATTTCGAGAACATTACAAAAAAATTAGTTTTCTGTAGGGCTCAAGCTTTAAAAAGGATGTGATCTCCTGAGGTGTTTGATTATAATCCTTTTTTTTAAAAATAATTTTCTGACAGGGGCTTTTCATTTTTAGGGGCCATTTAATGACAATATTGTAATATTTCCACATTATCTCTCTGAAGTATGGCATTAATGGATTTATAATAAAGCTCTCGCTATGAAGCGCTCTCTCTCGTTGAGTACAACTTACAACAGAATGGATAGGGAAGCCCGAATGTGTTTTTATTTAATGCAAGATTTGGATCAGAATTCAACAGAAGTGCAGCGTGTTGCTGTTTGACCCAAGTATCAACTGAGAGTTTCAGTGTATTGAGATGGACTTATCTCGCATGCACGTGGCCAAATAAAAATAAACTCAATTTGGTTTGAGTCTAAAACTATTACTTATTATTAATATTGTTATTATCAATGAAAAATGCCTTCATTATATATGCTAAAATTAGCACAATAAAAGCCCAAACTGCGTGATTCTTATTATGCGTATTTCCCCGCATCCGCGCAGTCGCACTCCTTCCCGCTAGGGGGCGGTAGCGGGGAAATCGGGAGCGCAGCGGGTACCTGGGTAATCGAGGAAACTCAAGAGATTTCTCTCCGGAGCTAACAGTAGCTAGCCGGCTGCTAATCTTCTGGACAACGCAGTTGTGGTTGTTTTGTTGGCCGTTTTCAATGTCCGCGTCTTTGGTCCGTCGTACTTCAGGGGCCTCCTAATGCGCCGTCCGTGACGTCAGCTAGGCGGACACCGAGGGACACGTTTGAACGCGCTGGATGTTCGGTGACTCTTGCTTTCTCCCAGGATGCTAGTGCACAAGCCAGCCAGCCAGCTAGCTAGCTAGCTAGCCAACCTGCTAAAATAGCCAAATAGCAGCGGTGTCCGGATGCTTTGAACAGCAAGAACGCAGCGGATTTCGGGGAGTTTCTAGTCGGCCTCGCATGATGTCAAACAACCGGCCACAACAGAGCCCTGGCGGGGCGAGTTCAGTGCCCAGCACGAGTAACGTTAGCGGCGGCGCAGGAGGCACCGGGAACACAAACGGCGGCGGCGGGGACAACGCCGTCACTAGTAATGGTAACAACTCTGGAAACGTCGTGCCCTCCCGGACCCCGGCGGGAGCCGGCGAGGGGGGCTTGTCGGTGCCGGCGTTGGCCGCCGTGCCGTCGTCCCGGGGCGGCTTCGCGTCTCTGAGCAGACCCACCGCGACCTCGGGCAGCAGGAAGAAGTCCCTCCACCAAGCACCGCTCTACAACGGCCTCTTAAATTCATACGAGGATAAAAGCAACGATTTCGTCTGGTGAGTTCATCTCCGAAGGGGCCACCAAAAGACCGCTTCAAAAAGTGTATTTATTATTTGTCTGCAGTTTGACTGTAGCTGCGTGGGACTGAAAGCTTCCTGTCAAGTGTTTCAAAAGTTTGAAAGCAAAATGTTGACACGCACTTAACATGTTGTTTTGTGTGTGTGTGTCTATGTCTGTCTACTTTTCCAGTCCCATTTGCTTCGAAATGATAGAAGAGGCACACATGACCAAGTGCGGCCACAGTTTTTGGTGAGTGTTTCGGTGGGTGGGACAGCTGTGTTGGCGGTGCTTCCAGGTAGGGACGGAGGAAGACAACTCTCCATTCCTCCACCAGTTCACTTAACACCTAAAATAAAACATTCTACGCTATAAAAAGGAATACAAAAAAAAGACTTTTTATTTATTCTTTCCCACCTAAACCCCCCCGCCCCCCCCCCCATCAAAACCAGTCTTTGCATCATTGAGGAAAGCCACTGTTTTTGCCTTGCATTTTTTATTTTAATAATATTTCAGCAGACTGTCTGTGCGCGTGTAGGTGTAGGTCAAACGTGAATTTAAATAAAAAAAGGATAAAATGTTTACCCCAAAACGCGTACAACAGCGGCGTGGGAACGGGAAGGTCCAATCTTTTTAGCACTGAGGTTCAGCTTAACTTGGGCACGACTACGCCACAGCACTGTTCTCTTAGGGGTCCTTTCAGTGTGCCGCCTCAGTCGTTCCCGCCGTATTCAGCTGTCTCTCCCTCCTGCAGTTTCAAGTGCATCCGCCAGAGTCTGGAGGACAGCAACAGATGTCCCAAGTGCAACTACATCGTCGATAACGTGGATCAGCTCTACCCGAACTTCCTCGGTAGGTGTTTTGAATCAAGAGGGTCAAAGGCTCGCTTAAGGGTGTCGCTCGGGCCCCTTTTTTTCTGCTTTCATCCGTCATAAAACACACGCACACACACACACTTGCACGTTGATCAAATACACCGACTCACCCAACGCATCACTGCTGTACTGTCAACGTCGTGTTTCCGTCATGTACTTATGTAGCGTTTCCAACCCCCTCCAGTAAATGAACTGATCCTGAAACAGAAGCAACGGTCGGAGGAGAAGAGGCTAAAATTGGATCATCCCGTGAGTACAACACAAGCTTACTGTAGCTGCTTTGTTTCTTTCTGCACACATATTTTCAAGTCTGTTTTTTTGTAACTGATCGGTTTCTCTGACACACAGAATGGGTCGAGGTGGCAGGTGTTCCAGGATGTGTTGAGTCCCGACCAGGAGAACTTGGACCTGGCTAATGTCAATCTGATGCTGGAGCTCCTGGTTCAGAAGAAGAAGCAGCTGGAGGCGGTGAGTCAGGCCCGATCTCAATCTCCACACTCACGGACTTTAAGTCCATGAGGGTTTAGTTCTGTCCCCCTGTCAAATCACAGACTGTTTGAGCCTTTTATGAACCCTTTCCGTAAGTCAGCGTTAGATGCAGACTTTGCCCAAGGGAATTACCCACAATTCATTGCAATGTGCCGTTGAACACGGGGGTGACCAGTGGAAGCATGAAGACGTAAAAAAAAAAAAAAGGTAAACAAGAGGGTGGTACACAGGTGTTCAGCCTGGCGAATTCCATGTACTCAGAAACATTAAGGATTAAAGATGGAACATGAAATTAGAGGATAATTATTTACTCATCAAACATTTCATTTTGTCATCGAAGCTAAATAGATGATTTGAAATAATGACCTTATCTTGTGAGGAAAGATCCTGGAAGACGTTCAAATCGGGGAGTAAAAAGTCTAAGATAAATATTTTTTTGACGTTGTCATGGTAACCGTGATATGTTGCAAGTGCTATCACATTCGTATTTACACCATTTTACCCAAGCATGAGAGTTAAGTTTGAGCACATGATTATGGCAGACTAAAGGGATAGTTGGCATGTTTTGAAGTAGGGTTTGTATGAGGTATGAACTCTTGAGTAAAGGGGGTTAAACCCGGCGCACATCGCTCTCTCAGCATAGCCTGGAAACCTCCCCCCCCCCCGCCCCCTCTTTTATCTTCTTGTCTTTACAATCCCTGTAAAGTTACAGGAAAAGAGAAGTAGGAGCCACAACATATCCTGTTGACTTGTGTCATCATCAGCACTCTCCTTTTTCAAGTGACATCAGTTGTTACGTTTTTAAAATGCAAACCGTTTGTTTTTTTGTTTTTTTATTGTGCAGCCTCACAAGGGAGGAGAAATTTCAGGTGCATCATAACATTGTTGTTGATCGCCCTGCTTCCACCTGTAGCTCTCTCTATCTCCCTCCCTCCCTCTACCACCGACTCATCTTTATTACTTCCTCCTCCACAAACGCATGCAGTGTGTCTTCTGTCCGGCGGTCGCTCGAAAAGCCGTTGCGCCGCGTTAGTTTTCTTGACGGGTAGTCCAGTAGCAGTGAGTCTTAATGGGTGGCACGTTTCTTATATTTTTCCGTACTGAAATATGCCAGTGCGTATTTATAAGACACAGCTATGCTTTTGCAGCGTTGACCTTTTCTTCAGCCCACGTGTAGCCAGTGACACAGGATCACCACCCACCCCGAGTATTTACACGTTGAATTGTAGTCTTAGTACTAGGGCTGCTACCAACGGTTATTTTCATTGTGATTCATTTGTCGATTTTATTTCCTCGATTCTAATCGATCTGTTGTTCGGTCTATGTTTCCCAAAGCCCAAGATGATGTCGTCAAATGTCTTGTTTTGTCCGCGACTAAAAGATATTCAGTCTACTTTCATCAAGGAGAAACAAAACCAGAATATACTCACATTTGAGAAGCTGGAATTGGAGAACAAAATGACTCCAATCAATCAAAGTAGTGGGTGATTAATTTACCAAGTATGTCGCGGGCAAATGACATGAACCCGTGGAGCTTTTTGCAGTATCTGAACCAGATTGGTTAAGAACTTTGGCTTTTTGTGGTGTCCCTGAAGAGGCAGGTTAGCATTCAGGTTAGCATTCATGCTATTGCAGGAGGGTCTGTCTGTGTCCGTGTGCGTGTGCCCGCTGTGTGTGCTTCTGTTGACTGTGGAGGTGGACACTCAATGCTCATTTTAGTTTGATATTGGTCATAGTTTAAATATTGTGCTGTCAGGCAAGGGGCGAAGGTTTGGCTCTAAATTTGGTCGTACTTTTTTTTCCGGATGGCAAATCTGCACAGTTCAGTTCTTACACACATTAATAGTAACTTTGACACATCTCTGATCTTTAAACGGATGTTTTGATTGCATACTAATCTGCAGGATGATATGCGACGCTGTTTGAACCAAACGCCCGCTGGTCGCCATTTTCAAACTGGATTCGGGCGACACATCTCAAAAGAAGTTCTCTGCAGCTTAATAACATGACAGACTCGCAGCAACGCCCAAACATTAATATAATCTATGAAAAAAAAATTGCAGAAACCTTCCACTGATTTTTTTTCTCAGTCCACTTATGTATTTCTGACGTTTACCTATATGCTGGTCAGGCTGCTGCCACCAGGACCCTTCCAGACAAACTGCTGCATGGTATTCACCAACGAGGACTCATTCACTTTATAAATGTCCATCATCATCGTAATGATCCTCTGGTGAAGAAGGGGATGAATAATTATGCTACCTGTTACTAATGTCAAAGATGGTACAGGTTTAGATTTATCACGGAAACATAATTTCTTTCGCTCGGCCAATCGGCGACAGCGGCTGCTTTTCTTTCTTTTGCTGGACGATTTCTTGCTACATGTTGTTGTCGGCGTGTGTTCTCACTTGATTTGCCCTGGGGCATGTTCTTATCCGATTGTACCATGTAGAGATTGCGGTTGGTGGCTGCATCGAATTCACGCTTTCTAAGGGAGTGTTTTTTGTTTGTTTTTGTTTTGACCTTGTAAATCGCACGTGTACTCTAAAGGATGGGGGAAGTACTGTGCTACTCGTGTATTTGCACTAATTACTGATGCAAAAACATTTACGAACATCAGAGAACTTGGAAAGCGGCTCACATTTAATTTGTCCGGTTATTATAACTTGTGGCCAGCAGTTTGTCAAACAGCGCCTTCCAACAGCCGCGACCCCTCGGGTCTGGGGTCGGCTCCTGTCCTCGCGGTCTGTGCCTCCTTTTGATCATTCCACTTCTGCACACCGGCGCTTCGGTTCGCGATGCTTTTGCCAACTCCGTACCGGGGATGGGAAGAGCACCGAGGACATTTTTATTCCCGTGAAAGTCTTGTACCTTAAAGGAAATGGTACTCGGGTAAAAGTGAACTTGTCCCGCGTGTCTCCGCTAGGAATCCCAAGCCGCTCAGAGACAGATCCTCATGGAGTTCCTGAAAGAAGCCAGGAGAAACAAGAGAGAGGTACCGACGTCTTTTGATAATCGTATTATAACTGTACCGCTGGGTGGCACGGCATGTTTACCGCTGTGTTTCTGGCTCCGTCAACAGCAACTGGAGCAACTGCAGAAAGAGCTCAGCTTCCTTGAAGAGGACATTAAGCGTGTTGAGGTAAAGCAGCCGAACTCTAAATGGAAAGGTAGAGGAGGATTATGAAATCCCGTGATATTGTGAAATGGGTACAATTGGAGCGTGAAATTGTTTAAATAACACGTTATTTCTGTGTCGTGTTCCAGGAGATGAGCGGGCTGTACTGTCCGATGATGGAGGCCGAGTGCACGGTGCCTAACGTCGAGGCCCCCTCACCAGCACCCAGGTACAGCTGAGCTCCGTGTTTTTAACAAGTCCATTGTCCTCACAACCAGCAGCCTCTCTGATAGAAACACAGACGGGCCTTACGGATTCAGAATGTTTTGCCTGTTGCTCTATGATAACTGCTATATCTTTTATAAGGTGCCAGATCTGGGTAAAATAGGATCTGATCCGGATAAACTAGGACCAGCTCTGGGTCAAATAGGATCTAATCCGGGTAAACTAGGACCGGATCTGGGTCAAATAGGATCTGACCCAGGTAGAATAGAACCGGATCTGGGTTGAATAGGACCGGATCTGGGGAGAGCAGAAGCAGATCTAGGTCTGGGTAGAATAGGGACCAGGTCTGGGTCGAATAGGACCAGGTCTGGGTAGAATAGGAGCAGATCAGAATCGGACCACACCTGTGTAGACTCGGAAGGAACCATTTTGTTAATAGCGAAGCACATGCATATAGTGAGGATGTTGTGGCTCCGGTCCCCTGACTTATTGTCTGCATGTGTGTTGTTTGCTGGTTGAGTAGCTGCAGCAGTATTATGGAGCCTCCAGACTACAGCCAGCCTCCAGGATTTGGTGGAACGACCCAGGTAAGTACGAGAAACGAGACACGCCGGTTGGATTATCCATTTTCTTTAACGTTTACGTCGATTATTTTCATGATCTTTTTGTAATCTGCTTTGTTTGCATATCTGTCATTAGCAAATGTGTATAATATGGATGCAGGCAGGCCATGGTTTTGCTTCCTAAGGAATATTAGAAAAAGACATTTACAACATTTACACAAGCTCTCCCAAGTTTTTGACCCGTAGTGAAGTGGTCCTGAGTAAATGCCGGTCTGAGTTGATCCCTGACTTGACTGCGCACGTTGTGTTTTGCCAGGGCAAACGGCAGACCTGGTACAACAGCACGCTGGCGTCGAGGAGGAAGAGGCTGACGGCTCACTTTGAGGATCTGGAGCAGTGCTACTTCTCCAACAAAATGTCCCGCATCACAGGTGACTCATCCCGTCACTCTCACAGCATAGCGGCAACGTGTCCGAGGACATCTGTGGGCAGACGTGTTTCTGTTGACTGCATTTGCATGAAGGAAGCACACGACTCGGACTGGCTTCTCAGAACTGTGTGTTTCCTTCAGAGGGTTGACGGATGGCTGTCTGTGTCTGCCTCACCCCAGTGTTATTGCTGAAGTTACTACTTTTTCTTTTTTCTTTTTTTTTTAAATGAAGACCACATTTGCCACAAACTCCACTGCTTGCTGTCACAGAGTGGGTTGTTTCTGTTGAAAGGTCTTGGCTCTCAGCAAAGGAAGAATGACACACATGCTGGGAGGTGCAAAAGCCCCAAAATGTTCTTTGTTTTTGGTTATTATATTATTATATGATGATTTATTGCTGTCAAAATGTGACACAAAGCTGCTTCGGCATTCGGTATGGTTATACATAACAGAGCTAACAGCTAATTAACGGAGGTTGCTTTGAATTGGAGTATGATTCATTCAAGCTCTGTTCAGTGAAAGTAATTATCGGGTAAATGGACATTATAATGCTTCCATGATGTGTTTAAATGTAATCTTGTAAAATGTTGTTTTTGAATGAATACAGCTGTTTGAAGGAGATGTTTTCACAGCAATATAAAATGGATATAACAGAGGGAATTATGGGCTTGTTTAACTTCCTAACACTAGCTCGAAACAGCTTCTAATACATCCTTAAAACTAATAACGCCAAGAGTTTCATTTGCCTAATTATTTTAATTGTGCGTTTTTAATGAAGTAACCATTATAGATGACAATAACATAGAAAAAGGATATGTAGAATTCTTCACGGTTCATGCCGATTTTGGTTCGGTTGAAATAATGTTCTGGAGCCTCCCTCACCAGCTGCTATAACAAAAGAAAATAATAAAAACAAACCTCTGTATCGGCCGATACGACACACCGACGATCGGTGTCGCGTCAAAAAGCTGATCGGGGATGTCCCCGTTGCTCCCTGTGGACGGTATCTTGACAGTGTGTGTTTCTCTATTGTGTCCAGATGAAGGCCGGAACCTCAACCAGTTGGATGATTTCATGGAGTGCCTGTCCAAGTTCACCCGCTACAACTCTGTGCGGCCGCTCGCCACCCTCTCGTACGCCAGCGACCTCTACAACGGCTCCAGCATCGTCTCCAGGTACAACAAGGAAAATGTAGACTTTTTTTTTTTTTTTATTATAGTCGTCTCATACACTCGGTGGCACTGATCTTCAGCCGCTCGCTGTGTGATTTCTGACATTTAGTTTAATGATTTTTGTCGTTGTAGCCATTGAGTTTTCCACCAGTCTAACCTTCATCAGCTCTCACTATCACTGCCTGCGTTCTCCCCTTGTGATCCAGTATCGAGTTTGACCGCGACTGTGACTACTTCGCCATCGCCGGCGTGACCAAGAAGATCAAGGTGTTTGAGTACGGCACAGTGATCCAGGACGCGGTGGACATCCACTACCCTGTCAATGAAATGACCTGCAATTCCAAAATCAGGTGAGGGGGGGGGGGGCAGGGGGACACATGCAGTGTTAAGACTGGTTCTTGTGACCTTTTGTGAAAAACTGTTTTTACACAGATTAGACGACGATCATGCATGTATATTTATACAATCAAATCATCTTTTATTAGAAAAGATGTCCCTACTTTTGTGCTTTGCTGACCGTGAGTGTTGTGCATCCGATTTGTAAAAACACACTTTGTCAAAGTCATTGTAGAAACCGAGGCCTGGGTCAAAAGGAGCGGAGCACTTATTTAAGACCGTAACACGTTGTGAACTTGGACCGTGAAGTGATCCCGACCCTTGTTTGTTGCAGCTGTATCAGCTGGAGCAGCTACCACAAGAACCTTCTGGCCAGCAGTGACTACGAGGGTACCGTCATCCTGTGGGATGGATTCACCGGCCAGAGGTCCAAAGTCTACCAGGTATGATACTCGGTAGGCCCGGGCGGTGTTCGCGCCTTCCTGGCGTTTCACGGGGGAGGCGGGTATACACCACATGACGACGTTAAAGCTGAGCTGCTGGTGATAGATGATGCATGACACTGTCTAAATGCGTAGATAATAAGCGCCCCTTTTCCATTGGTTCTTACAGGAGGACACAATCTCACTTTTTGGCATCAGTGGGCTGAACTCAAATTGAACACTTATTTAAAAAAAAAAAAAACATTTAAAGCCGGTTCAGCTGTTGCTCCCGTTATTTCCTTCTTTCAAAAGAGTGGTGGAGAACACCAGGAGCTGAGTTTTTAATTCCATCTACATTATGAGTGGTGTGTTAACTTCACGTCTAATTAATCAGAGCACACAAGACCAAGTTGCTTCCTAAGTTATCATGTGACCGGTTGCTTTAAATTGGCTATTTTTAAACGGAGTCCGGCGCAGCACTCACTCCAGATCAAACACACCGAGGCTACATTACATCACTTCCAGCAATGGAAACTTGGCAGCGGTTTGCGTCGATCTTGAGGAATATACGTCAACAGTGACATCAAGTGTGTTGATCACAAAGAGGGAAATCCTTCCCCAACCAACCAGTCTGGATAGTTGAAGACGTGAGGGCAGCAACTTCAACAAAGAGTCAGCTTAAAAGACCGTACCTAGTCCAGCCACAGCCTGTTGCACCTGCTGCTCCTGCTGCTCCTGCTGCTCCTGCTGCTCCCTGGCAAGAGATACTGAAGTATCCGCTGCTGTACCGCCAGACTTCAGAGCAGCTTCTTGCCTCTGGCTGTCAGATTCCTCCACCCTTCACCCTCCACCCTCCACTCTGTAATATAGTGGGTTTTTTTCTTGTAGCAAAAATGGGCCGACAAACTGCATTTTGTTGTGCAACCCTGTTGTACAACGACAATACATGAACATCGCCACCTTTTGTAGAATTAATTTTTCTTTCTTTCTTTTTTTTCTGCTTTTTTTTTTTAAATAAAGGTTCCTTCTGCTTTCTTTTCAGGAACATGAAAAAAGGTGTTGGAGTGTCGACTTCAACCTGATGGACCCCAAGCTGTTAGCCTCCGGTTCTGATGATGCGAAAGGTGACTGAGGACCAGTAACGCTGGGTCCCACAGGGTCCAGTCATACATCCTCGTTGCAGCTCAATGTTCACTGTCCTGTTTACTGTGTTCCAGTGAAGCTGTGGTCAACCAATCTGGATAACTCTGTGGCCAGCATCGAGGCCAAGGCCAACGTCTGCTGTGTGAAGTTCAGCCCAACCTCCAGGTATCACCTGGCCTTTGGCTGTGCAGGTGAGATCAGCGTCGCTTTTAGGCCGTGATTCTCAGATTCCTCTCATCTTTTGTCCCGTGGAGTCACTGTTGGTGGAGGATTACGACTAGTTTTATTGATCCGATTTATAGTTCTAAGCATGACAAATTTAGCATACTGACTCTACACTTATGGATTTTCTAAGAAGATGCTTTAAACACCCTCAGCATCCACAGTGTATACGCAGGTTAGATGTAGTACAGGATGTGACACATGTGGAAGCCCACTTCCACCAGTAAAATAAAAAGTAATGACTTGGTATCTAAAAATACAGACAAATGTTCTCATAATAATATAGTACCTCAAAGTAACCTCTTCTCTTAATAATGACTTAGTATCTCAAAGTAAAGAGAAACTACCTCAAAACAATGATATAGTATCTCAAAATAACTAGACACTCACTTGTATTTTTGATACTACATCATTATTTTGATAAACTCTTTCAAAATAATATTCATTCTCAAAATAATGACTTATGAACGTTCCTCCTAATTTTGAGATTCTACGTCATTTATTTTGAGAACATTTCTCCTAATTTTGAGATATTAATTCATCATTTCAAGAAAGTTTCTCATCAGACTTGCAGGATGTTTTTTTTTTTTTTTTCATCACATTGTCAGAAATGGTCCTCCGTAGCCTCAGGCCTTCCAATCAGTTCATTTATTTCAGATGTTAAAAGATGGAAAACTAAAGAAACTAGTTTTTCCTCATCGGGATGTATTGTTACACACCTCACAACCACTGCAGTTTGTTGTCGCAGACCACTACGTTTCTTTGGTGGTTTTGCAGACAAACCTCTGAAAACGTCATGTTGCTGCCCCCTAGGGGAGAGCTGAGGATTTAAAATATTCCCTTGTACACAGAAACGATCCTTCAAGTCGCTCACGTTGGACGAACAGAGCTGCACAGGAACTCTTGTCAATCCCTGTGTCTCCTCGGTCCAAGTCCACTGAGCCCCGAGGGGAATCCCCCCCCCCCCTCCTTTGCCGTTGAAAGTGGTTGATTTCCCGTCTGTCGTGAAGCTTGGCGAGTGGAATAAAAACCAGCAGGCACTGTGTACCATTCACTCCACCATCGCTCCACCATGGCTGCCTGGCCTGGCTCCTTAGGATCGACACTGAATGAATGCATACCTATTTTATTTAGTTTTTTATTAAGCTATTTTTATTTTTTCTCTTTCTGCTCGCAGACCACTGTGTCCACTACTACGATCTACGCAACACCAAGCAGCCCATCATGGTCTTCAAAGGCCACAGGAAGGCCGTGTCCTACGCCAAGTTTGTCAACGGAGATGAAATTGTTTCTGCGTGAGTCAGTTTGTCCTTTTTTTTATTTATTTTTTATTTAGCAGTACTATGCCGAAATGTTATTCTGGTGTGTTAGGGTGCCCGAGCGGCCATGAAGGTAAATGAGCCAATCAGGAGTCAAAAAGCAGTTTTGGATGACGCTTCATTTTTATTTTTATTTACATTTAACCAAAAGGTTCCGCCAGTCTCTTCTGGTCTCCACCCGTTCCCCTCGACAAACAAATTGAGCTCTCTTTTATACCCCTAGTGACTCCAATTATCCCAGACCTACCATCTAGAGGTCAGTTTATTGTTAATTGTTATACGCACATTTGTCACAAATGCAATAAAACCCTCACAAGGGAGGAAACCCCAGCAGATTCTCACAACATGTTGCCGTTCACGCAGAACATGAACGTGTAGAAATACCGATTTTTGTTTTGACCGTTTGTGGAGCAGCCGTCCGTCCTCGTCCACTGGAGGTAACGCTAATAAGAGCGAGCTAATAGACTGAAAGCTAATCCCCTTCAGAACTGTTTAGCTGCCAATGTATTTTAAAGATTTTGGAACTTCTTGTGTTGCTGCTCAAGAAAGACTTTTTTTTTTTGTTGAAATACAAGAATAATGGTCAATACTTTTCTTAATTAATTGTCTTCCTTTCTCACAAAATAATCCAAAAGAACCGACAAGAGCGTCTTTTAGGGAACCGGGCCGACGAGCAGAATCGCTATGAGTTCTAGTATCGATTAAAATCCTACGATCCTACGATACCCGTCCCTACTCATAATCTCGTCCCTTTACCAACTGCTTTACGTTGCCGTGTTGACCAAAGATTACCCATGATGACACAGTTTCTTTACTCAGATTCACAAACTGACAATTGATAATTTTCTAGCTCGGATTAGCGACTAAAAGAGCGTTTTTTTTCGGGCGAAGTCCCGTCACCGAGCGCCCGGCGGTTCCTGACTCGTCTCGTGTGTTTCCTCTCCTCTCCGGGACAGCTCCACGGACAGCCAGCTGAAGCTGTGGAACGTCAACAAACCCCACTGCCTGCGCTCCTTCAAGGGTCACATCAACGAGAAGAACTTTGTGGGCCTGGCTTCCAACGGAGACTATGTTGCCTGTGGTGAGCATCGAGTAGAAACCACGTTGCAAATGAACCCGTGAAGCAGCTTTTCCCTGGCAACAAGGAGACCGCCACGCTAGGACATAAACAACAGCTCTTTTTTTCTGTGTGTTTGTACAGGCAGTGAAAACAACTCCCTGTACCTGTACTACAAAGGGCTGTCGAAGACGCTGCTCACATTCAAGTTCGACACGGTGAAGAGCGTCCTGGACAAAGACAAGAAGGAAGACGACACCAACGAGTTTGTCAGCGCCGTCTGCTGGAGAGCGCTGCCCGATGGAGGAGTGAGCGCCCCTCATCGCCGCACATGTCCATTTGACCAATACATACTGTGTATATGTGTATATGTATATGTATAGTATATATCGGTGGCCGAAGAGCAAAACCTCCTATCTGAAATATTCACTTTTTTGAGAATACTAAAAAAAAAAAAAAAAATTGTTTTCCTGCAGAATGCCATTTGGTAAGGATACCCAATACATAATACAAAAACAAGAAAAATATACAAAGTGCAGAGAGGGGTTATTCCCCACTTTTCCTGGATCACTTTGGCCATTGATATGCTGTACTGTAAGGGAGAATACATGTTCGAGCTATAAAAAAGATAGATTATATACCTCTTTTGTCACGTTTTGTTAATGTTGTTTAATATTGTCCTGTAAGTGATGAAGTATCCATTCTATGTTTTCTAAATGATGCTTTTGTTTTTCAGGAGTCAAATGTCCTGATTGCTGCAAACAGTCAAGGAACGATTAAGGTTTGTGTTTTGAAAGTCGCTCATGAAACACACTAATAACTACATGCCGACTATAACTAGCGACTAATTAGATAAGAGTGTCTGACATTTTTCCCCATAAAAGTTAGTTGCTAATAAATCTTTCTGTCAACCAACCGATCTTTGCATATCTAATACGAGAGAAACCTCCTCCTTTACACTTCTGTCATCATGCTTTAAAGGCACATCCGTAATTTCTAAATCTATAGACAATAGACTAATGTGTAGACTGGGGTTTCTGAGTGCTTTAAAAAGAAAAAAACAACAACTTTTTTCACATTTTTTGTTGTTCAAAGTCCCATCGGACTTCATCGGGCGCAAGAAACCACCGCATAAGGGTCTTAAACTGGCATTCTATCTCATGGTCAGATTGTAAAGTTGTAAAGAGGAAACGACCCATAAAACAAATGAGTTTGTGGTCTCAATCTCTAGTTTCAAGTCTTCTTCAATACAGCACTATGTTCATTTAGTAAATATATGTATGCTTTAGGGTCTGAGGAGTAAACAGCCGTGTCTTCACCCTATCTGTATATAAAGTTCCCGCCATTTGGCCCTTTTTTTTATTATTGTTGTTAAAGCCATGACTGCGCCCGTCGTGTTGTTTTAACCCTTTGTTTCCAGTGCCGTAACGGGTCTCTGTCTTCTCTCCCCGCTCAGGTTCTTGAGCTCGTCTGAGGGCCCCCCTCTGACCCCCCTACCCCCGGCCGCCACGTCTTCAGTGTGTGACAGAACGTCCATCAGCTTCTCTGTTCGATAGAGGACCAGTCTGATGCAGGGAGGAGCCCAGGCGGCCCGCTGGACCCGGATACCCGACGACAGCGGGAGAGCTGACATGAACTGACCCCCCCACCCCCACCCCACCACCACCACCCTCCACCCCCGTCTTGTTTTAATGAGCTGCAGCAGAAAAGACTTTGGGCCAGTACATCAGTATAGCAGGAGAAGATGTGCTGGCAAAAGAAACGAGGACTTACTCGCTTTGGGCACACAACGGAACAAGAGACTTTCGCAAGCCTTTTCTTTTGTTTGTTTCTTCACGGTAAAATTATATCGGCTACAATAGAAACGCCTCTTTATGATTTTAGGTCAAATCAAAACTTGTACCTTTTTTTAAATTTTTTTTTAAGCTGTTGCGCTCCAGGGTACATCCAGCCAAACGCTACCAGTGTGATGCTTTTTTTCTTTTTCTTTTTAAAGGCCAAAGCACAAGACATAATCACACGCAAAAAAATCATGTCTTTTAACCCCCCCCCTCCACACACACAGACACACACACACACACACACACACACACTTTGTCAACCAACTGTTTTCCCTCTTTATGTGTAGTTTTTGTGTTTTTCAGATTGGGAGAAACCAGTTTTAATAAATAAGACTTGAATTTCATTCTGTTGGGCGCATCGTCGGTTCCTTTTCTGGCTTCACAGTGTAGAATGTGAGGCAGTGCACGGAGGTCACGGACCACCGCTGGATCACGTAGCTCTGGGCTTTGATCTGTAACGCTGCATCAAACTGGATCACTCTTTCCCCGCGCAGACAAGCTGCTTGTTGAAAAGTGAGAACAGCTCACAGAATCAAGATTTAGTTCTTTTTTTTCTTTTTCTTTTTTTTAAGTAGCAATGGAATTAGTCTTCACATAATACTGGAGGTTAAAACATCTGCATTTTGAACGTGTCGCGGCGAGGATTTTGGTAAACACCGCCAAGACCTACCTATTTTATGATAACTGAGTGAGAGAGGTGTTTTGTATTTGTATAACTGAATAAATTATTTCAAAACAGTTTGATCCCATCGGGTCTTTTTTTTTTATGTATATATTTTTGGCATTTCAAACATCTTCTTGACCGCCCGTGTACGACTGAGTTGCGTGTTTATCGTTGGTGATGGACTCATCATAACAATAAACAATAATAATAATAATGTAATCTCACGGGGAAACGATGAAGATGAAGGGTTCGTGGTCTCAACAGAGACTAAACTATCTGGTAAATTAAAATGACATGAATAAAGTCTCCCAGAAAAACATTTGAACCGAAAAATAAATAAAAAGGAATGTGATACAGCCACAATTTCATAAATGAAGACTTCAAGATTGTTCAATTTCCTATTTTTCCTTACACTGTATAGGTAACATCTTATGTCTTTTAAAAGTACTTTTTCCAACTCCCTTCCAATAATGTGAGGTAGTCATAATCACATGATAGTCATTAAGAGCATGTCTTCTACAGTTGAGTCGTGTGAATCATTTTTGCCACAGCATCAACACGTGTGCAGATTTAAACAAACAGCTTCCTGTTTCACAATAATGCAGCCTACAACAAGCTGGAACTAACGTGTGTGTGTGTGTGTGTGTATATATATATATATATATATATATATATATATATATATATATATATATATATGTGTGTGTATGTATATACATATGTATGTATACATGTATGTATGTGTTTTTATATACGGGCCATTCTACCGAATTGGTTCAAAGTGCGGTCCCACAACAAGAAAAACTATTTAACAAAACAATTAAGTATTCAGACATAGATATTTACTAAGACTATATTATGGTCTATTTAAACCCAAGGCATTAAATTAGATAGTGATAAGCTAAATATATCCAAAATCATCATTATAGGGTACTTTCTATTGGGAAGTAGCTGTCCCAAACCCTGACATCTAAATTTCAATTTCTGTAAATAACACTTAAAATATTTTTAGATTTTGTTCAATGGTGTAATTTCAAAGATCTTCATGATTAAGTTTAAACAGAAGTTGTAAGATTTAGATTTATTGTGGGTTTAATTTAAAAATTTAAAAACTATACCCAAAAAACCATGTCCCCAGTTTTCATGTCACTACCGAAACACAAGAGTTTTATTCCATTGGCTGAGCCTGGTTTTTAGCCACACCCCTTCACTTTACCAGGCAGTGACACTACATCCATGTCCCTCATGGCTGAATGGTAAGTAGCTAAATCTCATACTTTTGATATAAATGTGTTCCAAAGTCTGAAAATCGGCGTGTAACCTTAAGAATTGTCACTACCGAACACACATGCTCTTCAATTAAGTAAACTTTTTGGGGTTTTATGCAAAGTATTATGTTTTTATGTGTGTACACCTCTTCAAAGACGTGTATGCTAGCCATCTGCTTACTAGCATTCTTTAGTTATTCTCAAAGTTAGCTAGAATTGTCACTACCGAAACATATGGTAAAGTTTCGGTAGTGACATGATGGAATGGTGAGGGCAGCCCAGAGCACCTTTTGGAAGATTTTGAGAGAAAAATGAAAGCCAAAGTGTGCAAGCACCTGTTCAACATCCATCACCAGTACACACAGCTACAATTCCTGCACAGATCTCTGAAAGAAGATGAAGCTATTCTTCACATTGACTATGCAGAAAACTGGCAGTGCAAATATGCAAAGGAGGTGCAGCAAGTCCATTTTGGAGCATCCCTCAGGCAGACTACACTGCACAATGCTGTTGTGTACACCACACATTGTACACTGACATTCTGTGCCTTGTCACCTTCCATGAAGCATGATCCTCCTGCCATTTGGGCTCAGCTTGAACCAGTTCTTCAGTTCCTGAAGGAGAACAATCCAAAAGCTCTTCTTCATCAACCATGCAATATAGAGGCAAGAAGAACTTCTATCTCTTGTGCACCATTCCTTTCCAGATGGGATTTACCACTGTAAACTAGAGTTTCATGGAAGCTGGTCACGGGAAAGGGCCTGCCGATGGCGTTGGAGCCACCATGAAGAGAACTGCTGATTCACAGGTAGCCAGGGGTACTGACATACCCACAGCGAAAGCCCTCTATGACACACTCCTTCCTCTCACCAAAGTCAAGCTCCTCTACGTGGAGGAAGACCAGATAAACAGAGTAAGCACACTCCTTCCAAAAGAGCTGACCACCATCAAAGGTACACTGAGCATTCATCAAGTAATCTGCACTACGCCTGGCACGATCCATGATAGAGTGCTCAGCTGCTTCTGCAACAGAGAGGCCATCGGTCCCTGTTTCCACCCATCGTCCACCAACATGGCACCACAAGTACAGCCTGGAAGAGATGTAAGAACATCTGAACCAACAGCCTGGAAGAGATGTAAGAACATCTGAACCAACAGCCTGGAAGAGATGGAAGAACATCTGAACCAACAGCCTGGAAGAGATGTAAGAACATCTAAACCAACAGCCCCAGAAGATGGAAGCCATTCCACCTCAAGCTTTGGGTGTGAAGGGACTCTCTGTCCAGTCGATGACTTCACTGAAGACCTTGTTGGAAAGTGGTGTGTCATCATATATGACGATGACCCATATCCTGGAATCATTGAAGAAGGTGATTTGTACATCTTTTCTTTTTTCCATGATATTTCTCTTTTTCAATTAATTCTCACTTGGCCATCTTCCGTTCTCATATTCTCATTCCCTTTGAATCAAACTTTATTTCATAGTCTTATAAGATTCCAATACAAGCAATACTTATCATATCTCGCCCAATGTCCTTTCATTTTACCCGTTATCTGTCTGCGGGTGCCCTTGAGGTCAAAGTCAAGCACAACATTGGGCGAAACCGCTTTTCTTGGCTGCAACTAGAGGACAAGATCTGGTACACAGTGGACAAGGTCGTGACCTTAATCCCTCCACCAGAAAACGTCACACAGAGGCGTGTCCAAATCAGCCCAAGGGTGTTCACCGCAGTATGTGAAAAACTAAATTTGTGAATGGATTTGTGATGGTGTCTGACACATTAAACATACAGTACAACATAATATCAGTTATTTGTCAATGTTTTCTTGTTCTCTTTTACTGAACTCACTTGGGTAATTTTCCATTGATAAGTAATGTTTGTACTTTAAATGGTTCTGGATGAACAATTGTTATGTCTTAAAAAATTAAATTATTCTATTGACCACGAAACACTTGTGTTTTGTAATATTCCCAACCCAAGGAATGTTTTGAGTTAAGATTAAGCAATAAGGTTGAGGAAATATGATACAACCTTGCAAACAAAATACTGTGGTCACAACCGAAACAGTGCAGTCACTACTGAAACACTGGATGTTTTGTAAAAAATAAAGTATATTGACTTATCAACTAAAATGTTATGATACTGATTGGTTTAATGTATGTTCAATTTTATCAATCATCAAATGTGGAATCAATATGATCAGTATTATGCATTTTACAAAGAAATATTGCATTTAGATTTTGATGAATGGTATAAATTGAACTTAGAAATTTGGTAAAAATGTCATTTTTATTGATTTAATTGTGAAAACTGTCAAGAAATATTTGTAAAAATACTCTTCAGAGAAGGGAAGGAAACACAATCTTAACAGGTTAATAATAATACTTTTTTACTATAGTGTATTACTATGTTTCGGTAGTGACAATCTTTGGGAGAGGAAAAACATTCCAACTGAAAATACAATATAAAAATGTATGGTTCTTTTACTAGATATGTGTACTTTAGATATGGTACAATAGATATACGGACAAAGTTTTGGGAATAAAACATACAACATTTTTAAATATTTCCAACCTGACTTTGAACCAATTCGGTAGAATGGCCCATACATGTTTGTGTATATTTATATATGTATATAGATATACATATTTGTGGTGGAATGAGCTCCCCAATGACATCAGGACAGCAGAAAGTCTCTACATCTTCCGTCGCAAACTAAAAACACATCTCCGACTATACCTGGAATAAAAAATATAGACATAGAAGTGGTGTACATCATCTGAAAGCCGGGAACCTGAAGACACATTTGGAATGCAGCAGTCTGGTAGCTATTAATATTTTTGGGTGGAATCTTTCCCTTTTCTACTTTATTGATGAACTGCACACCTCGATGCTCTCTGCCAGTCACATCGCTGTCTTATGGAGCTCCGGAAACAGCAGCGATGACCATTCAGACCGACACTATTGTAGCAATAATTCTAACATATCTCACCTCGTACATGATCACATTCAGTGATTTGCACCGGACTGTGTTTCAAGACTAAAACATGACACGGTGCTTTTTGTAAAAAAAAAAAAAAGAAAGAAAGAAAGAAAAGAAGATATTTGGGAAGAGGTTCTGATGAGTCCTGATAACCAGATGTCTCTTTCTTAAAAAAAAGAAAAAAGAAGCAGAAGCAGAATATCCAGTTGTTAGCAACCAGTCTGATGTGTGTCGATGTCTGTGTGGTTATGATGTAGCAGCCTGGTGGTGAAAGGCCGTGCTTGGGCCCACTGCAGCCTCTTCAAACACTATGAGAGGGTGCATGGGTTAATAGTGTTTGGTAAGGAGCTATCAGTAAAATATGACTCTCCAATAACATCTAACGGCAGCTGTGGGAAACCGACACAGGTTGACTATTTTAAGTGTCTTTGAAAATGCTCACTTTTTGATCACTGAACTTCGTTGCCACTTTAACTGAGGCAGCACCGTTTTATCTTAGGAACTCAAAATGATGTTGTACCAAGTGATATTTTGACAGTGAAGTTGTAACTCTTAATTTAACGATTACTGTGAAATGATCAAGTCAAGTAATGTTAAACATAATTGTATTCAAGACAGGTATGAGTAAAAGCAATGCCACGATTATGAAAAATGACAATATTGTTGCCTTAGTATCTCGTGGATTTCTTTAAAAAATATATATATATATAATTTTGTTTTAATATATTTTTTTTAATTTAATTTAATTCATCCTTATTTGTTTTCTGCCAGCAAAGGGTTTCCATAGAAACAACTGTAGTGAGGGAGAAATGGAAAACAAACAAAACAACCGGAACGAATGTTTTCACAGTAGCGGCGGAGTGGTTTAGCAGACGGACCACGGACAACTAGCTTAGTTAGCGGCCGTCGGAAACAAAACCAGACTCAGAGCAAGTTCTCATGTTACCCAGTGAAACCTTGGCCGTCTTCAGTTACCCGCACAGCTAAACGCCTCCTCTCAGAACAGACTGTTCACTGATTTCACTCACAGGTCGAGACTTTCGTGGTGAAGATGGGAGTTCCGAAATTCTACCGATGGATCTCGGAGCGCTATCCTTGTCTCAGTGAAGTTGTCAAGGAGCACCAGGTAGGAAACCGGGCAGGAAGATCGTTAGCCGCGGCGCTAGCTCAGCTAGCCGGTGGCTATCGGCGAGCTAAGTACGAGGTTCGCAGGGCCGTGGAATAAAGATTCCACGTATGTTAGCTCACCGAGGCGTTTGGTCCACGACCCCTCCGGACCAGCAGTATCTTATTTCCCTGCTATAAAGCCAGACGGAGCGTCTTTTACCGGATTCCGATACTGACTCGCTCACTGTGTTGCTGTCGTCTACGTGTAACGTTGCACAGGGTCAACGTAAATGAAAGTACCCGCATTACCACCAGGCTGTTTGGGGTCTTTGTTGGGATGGAACATTCATAATAATAAAAAAAAACCGCAATAAACCACAATAAACCCCTCACGGTCCGCTAAGCTCAACCACTTTACGCCAACAAGAGGTAGAGAGGCTGAAGCTAATGGTAGTAGCTAGCTAGTTAGTTTACAGCCACCTCGCTCTGGTATGCAAATGTGGTTGTTTTATAACGCAGTTATTTTGCAGGTCAACCCGCTTCTGCCCTAGTTAATACTAAGGGGGGTGGGGTAGTTAACCGTACGTTACGGTATTTGGGTAACTTTAGTGACCCGGTTAGCTAACACTAGTTCCCCAGTGAGTAATGCAGATGGTTAGTGTTTCAGGGCTCGAGCCCCAGTTTCATCAGCTGGACGGTGTCGCTCTCGTTGCGTAAGCCAGCTTCGACACGTTTAAGACCATAAAAAAAGGGGGAAAAAAATTCAACTAGCAGCTTTGTATTGGATGGCAATGGGAGATATGTCGTGTGCCTTTCTCTGACCCGTAAGGTCAGTGCACAGTAACAGTCTAAACCTCAGATGTCATGTTGCCCCTCTCTCCTTAACTAGGTGTCAACTCAGGTCTGAATGTCAGGAGAGAGTTTTTAGGTTCTTTGTGTGCATCAGGCTGGAGGAGACCACAAGTTGAGTTGACCCTTTCGCTTATGGCTCCCATTATTTTTCATGTAAAGGATCCCCCCGCCCCCCTTGCAGACGCGCCAACCAACCCATGTTAAACAAAACAAACTGCAATATATCTGTTTGCTGCTGAGGGATCTACTCCAGGCAGCCGGGGAACAATTTGACACATTGGCCATTTCATTTTTTTCTTTTCTCTCCTAAGATTCCAGAGTTTGACAACCTCTATCTGGACATGAACGGAATTATCCACCAGTGCTCCCACCCGAACGACGAGGATGTCCACTTTCGCATTTCCGAGGAGAAGATCTTCGTGGACATCTTCCACTACCTGGAGGTGCTCTTCCGGATCATCAAGCCTCGCAAGGTCTTCTTCATGGCGGTGGACGGCGTGGCGCCGAGGGCCAAGATGAACCAGCAGAGAGGACGGCGATTCAGGTAGAGTGGGGGACAGAAAACACAGACGTTTTCGTGTGTGTGTGTGTGTGTGTGTGTGTGTGTGGGGTGGGGGGTGGGAGGGTGATACCCGGGGTCAACTGGGGTCATCTGAACTTGCTCCATGACCTTGTTCCAGAACTGAATTTAGTGTTGTTGTGCCTGTCTGGCATTTGTTTTGAACACAGGTCCCTGTTATAAACAGAGGATTACCTCATTTTTCTCTTACATAATTTTTTCATATTTATATTTAAATTATGCAAACTTGAAGCCCTCTCACCCCGAAATCCCCCTCCTCCTGTCAGTCACAAAGACAGTTAAACGCGATTGTTCAGTTTAGGTTGTTGCAGTATATGGTAAATGGACCTGTACTTGTAAAGCGCTTTTCTAGTCTTCCGACCACTCAAAGCACTTTAACACTACATGACATCATTCACCCAGTCACACCCATTTCTACACTGATGGGAGGGGCTAAGGTGCCACCTGCCCATCAGGAGTAGCTACCATTCATACACATTCAAGACACCGGTTAAGTGTCTGGTACGGTTCTGAGACGGTTGTGGTGCAGCCTAATATTTGCTTTGGTAAAGATGGAAGAAACCAGACTACAGACTGAGACAGAGTCTGACCTGCTCTCTCTTTCTCTCTCTCTCTGTCTCTCTCTCTCTGTGTCTGTGTGTCCAGGTCGGCCAAAGAAGCAGAGGACAAGATAAAGAAAGCTCTGGATAAAGGAGAGGTGCTTCCCACGGAGGCTCGCTTCGACTCCAACTGCATCACTCCCGGTAGGAAAGGCTCTGACGCTTCACACGAAATGAACATCGCACATCACACGTAGGGGGGGGAATCCGCCTTTCTCTAACCCTTCCACACTAACAGGATAACGTCTCCAAAAAGTAGTAAAGAGACCCTGCTGAACTTTTTCTAAACACACTTTGTCCTCACGAGTGTTTGAGCTTTGTGAAGCGGGTTTCTTCTCGACTCTTTGATCCGCTTCACTTGCTTTGCAGTTTCTTTGCTCTCGGGGTGCTTTCATACCTGGCCTGTTCGGTGTGGTTCGTACACACTCTGGCCCGTTTGCTTTTTTACATTTTTTTGCTCTGATTGTTTCGGCCGGTGTGAAAGCCCTCAATCGAACCGGTGCGAGCTAAACCAACGCTTCCCGGTGAGATTTGGTGGGCGTCATCCGTGGCGTGAAAGCAGTCGACCACAGGATTTTGGGATCGTAGCCACGCTGCCGCTTGTAGGCTTGGTGTCAACTCGTGGATTGACGTTTTGCTTCTTTTCCTTCAATAATGACAATTTTATCAGCGACAGAAATAGTTTTAATTCAAACACCGTGTATTATTTACATTTGAAATAGTTTGGGCGCCGGAAACAAGAAGACTTAAAGGATTAAAACTTCCGTTTGGTCCCCGTGGTCTTACATGACAGGGGAGAATACTGTTGTTACCATTTTATTTCTTTTTACCCCAAATACCTTTTTGATTTCGAGTTAGTTTTCCAGTCGGCTTGTTTTAGGCTGCGTTGTTGTGCTCTTGACCCTGAAACAGGAACTTTGTTTCTATTTTAATCTGCGCAGATTTTGATGCTAAGCTTTCGGTTTGTTTTTACCAGCGACTTCTTCTGTTTTCTCCCGTTCTCATTCAACCGTCGCTCAGAGGGGTCTTCGCCTCTTTCCGCCCTTCCAGTCGTCCGTCTGGTTGAACCGTTGTTCAGCATTTTCAACCCGTCATTCAAAATAACATTTATTTGTTAAGAGGACTTCCTGCGACCTAAAAACATGAATGACACTTCAAAAATATAGAGTGGTCCTCTGAGCCATCAGACGGTATGACGTGTCCAGCTTTTCTTTTCTTTTTTGACAGCCCCCTAAGCTAAACCACAACAGAATCTATCTAACAGTTAAATTAGATAAATCTATTTAAAATTTGGGAATTTGGGCGTCTCTTTATCAGCACATATCCTGACATGAGTTACAGAATCGGTATCAGCAGAGAGAAAAAACCCAAATTGGATCATTGCGTCGTTAACTTAGACCCAGAGTTTGATTGACAGTTTGGCGCACCAGCAGAGACGTCAAGGCTTTTCTGTTCGGGAGAGACTTCAAAGATGTGGTGCCGAAGTAAACCGGGGCCCAGCACACCTTTTTATGAGAATCTGACATTTTTATTTTTTATTAGTTTTGTTAAATCACACATCCCTCTTCCAGGCACTGACTTCATGGCACGGCTCCAGGAGCAGCTCAAGTATTTCGTCCACAACAAGCTCTCCACCGACAAGCTGTGGCAGAACGTCAACGTCTACCTGTCGGGTCATGAGGTGCGTCAGCGGCCGCTCAAGTTACTGTGATTCCTGTTTAACAGCTTCCAATGTCTCTCATGCTACGTTTCCATTCCTCCTCCTCCTCCTCCTCCTCCTCCTCCTCCTCCTCCTCCTCCTCCTCCTCCTCCTCCTCCTCCACCACAGACCCCCGGGGAGGGAGAGCACAAGATCATGGAGTTCATTCGCTCCGAGAACACTAGGCCGGGTCACGACCCCAACACCCGGCACTGCCTATACGGCCTGGATGCTGACCTGGTAGGGTTCTCAAATCGGGGGTGTGCATCATTGCTCAACCCTCTCCCCCCTCCCCGCCCCCCATGTGGATGCTGATGCTGTCTCCCCTCTCTGTGTCCTAGATCATGTTGGGTTTGACCAGCCACGAGCCAAATTTCTCCCTGCTCAGGGAAGAGGTCCGCTTCGGAGGAAAGAAAAACCAGAAAAGGTTTTCTCCCGTCTCATTTTTTTTGTTTGTTTTTGAATTGTTTTATTTCATGTTTTTTTTTTTTTTTTTGTTCACTCGTCTGTTCTGTCCCGTTCCACCAGTTTCATTTATTTTCTGTGGGCCCTTTTTTCATTTTTAGGATAACGGCTCCAGAGGAGACAACTTTTCACTTGCTTCACTTGTCTCTGATGAGGGAGTACATCGACTATGAGTTCTCTGAGCTCCGGGTGAGAGAGAGAGACACACACACACACACACACACACACACACACACACACACACACACGCGCACACGCACTATTAGTATTATCATGAACAGTTTTTTCCATGTCTGGGAAGGTTTTAATAGAGGTTCTTGTGCCTTTTTTAATATATTCCACATTACAGTGTTGTATGTATTCTGACTATGTTTTTTTTTCTTTTTTCTCAGAATCAGATCGGTTCTCATTATGATTTGGAGCGAATAATAGACGACTGGATCCTCATGGGCTTCCTCGTGGGGAACGATTTCATCCCTCACCTCCCCCACCTTCACATCAGCCATGACGCTCTGCCGCTGCTGTACAAGACCTACATCCGGGCTCTGCCCACGATGGGGGGTGAGAGACGCGCGTCACAACCGCCCACTGATCGTTTTAAATGATCGTTCAAATGTCAAGTGTAAATCTCGCCACGCGCGTGAACGGTGTTCATCGTGGTCTTTGGGACAAATCGTCTGTACGTGTCAGTGTACAATGTCCAAACGTGTCATGATGACTCCTGTTTTCTGACTCAGGCTATCTGAACGAGAACGGCCACCTGAACCTGAGGAACTTTGAGAAGTACATGGCGAAGCTCGCTGAGGTGAGGCAACACTGCACACTGATCCACTTCCTGTTATGATTAGTCGTTTTCCAGTTTGACGTGCACTCTTTTCAACTTGCTCCTCATGGAGGAATTCATGTTCATTTAGTTTGGCTCCGGATGATGCTGAATAATGTTTATGTGAACCATATAAATAGGCACGTGATTGACATTATTGAAAACTGTTAAAACGAACCAACCCAGAATCTTTCAAATATTGACATTAGTCTCTCAAAAATATTGAAGTGGCAAGAGGCAACTTTTCCGAGAGTTATTATTGTTGGCGCCGCTGTTGCAAAGACAACCGGATCTGTGATCCAATCCGGATTCTCTTTTCCTCATAGCCCAACGGCAGACGGCGTCGTTATTCTCCAGCCGTCACATTTACTTCATATTGATGAAGTGATGCAGAAAAGTTGTCTCCAACCACTCAGAGAATCGTTGCGTTCAGTCTGCAGAGAAGTTTTCTCACTAAGTTGGTGTGAAATTAAATTACGTGTGTTTCTTAATGCGACCCTCCTCCTTCCTTCCTTCATTCCTTCCTTCCTTCTTTCCTCCAGTTCGACCGGGAACATTTTAGTGACATCTTTGTGGACCTGAAGTGGTTTGAGAGCAAAGTCGGTAACAAGTATCTGAACGAGGCGGCCGGACTGGCGGCAGAAAAGGAAGCTGCCAGCAAAGACGCCAAAAAGAATGAGGTCTGCTGTCTTGTCAACATTTTTCTACTTATATAAATATATTTATACATAAATGCGTACCCTTGTGAGGTATAACTTGTGTGTGTGTGTGTTTGTGTGTGTGTAGGATTCTACCTCGTCAGAAAGAGTGATTGGAGAAGGAAAAGGAGGAGGCGAAGAGGAGGAAGAGGAGGAAGATATGTTTGAAACGGAGTTCAGACAGTACAAGCGCACCTACTATATGACCAAGATGGGCGTGGACGTGGTGTCTGAGTGAGTGCTTAGACAAACACGCACATGCAGTGCAAAGAAAGACAAGACACAACCGCAGGAGGCGGGGCTCCCTGATGTCTCGCTGGTTACAGACAGACAGAGAAATGCATAGAAAGTCTCATTCACGCGTCACAATACCGGCCTGGAGGTACCGGCAATGTCCAACAGTAACACCCACCCCACTGGCTATTGACCTGATTACGATCTAGGTAATGCATTTAGTTGAGGCGGTCTCTACAGGGAGTAAGCCAGTCCCATTTTTAGCACAAATATATAAAAAAATGTACGGAAGCCCTGTGAGGTAATTAAGGAAAAAAAAGGTTCTAGTGATACATTTTCTACAGTCTTATCTAAAATATTTTATGTCTTAATAACGGATGAAAAGGGTTTTCCAGGATAACCTTTCAAAGTTCCTTACATTTTTGTTTTGTTTTCGGAAGTTACTTTCTTCATTTTTCATGTGTGAAAATAGGTTTAAAAAAATAAATAAATGTTGGCATGTGAAAATAGTGTTTGTTGTTGTAATACTCATCTCGGCCACAAGAGGCTGAAATGCACCACGACCCCCTGTTTTAAATAGGACTAAAATACCTTCTTGTTTTCCTCCAGGTAAGTTTTAATTGACATAACTTGTTAACACACAATATATGTTATTGTGTTTAAAGGGCATGGTGTAATCAAAAGACACCTGTTCTTACAGATTAAAAAAAAAAAAAAAGATTAACAAACAAAAAGTCCTGGCAAAACCTTTTTTTCATCTGTTTTTAAATCATAAACACAGAAATGAAAACACATTATTTTTCTCACTTTCCTCTCAGGTCCTCCGTATGCATCTTGGTAGAGTGATCCTGTCATATTTAAGATTTCAGTTATTAATGTCCGCATAAGTCTTGGCAGGTGCCTGTGTAGTTTACTCGCCCTCAGCAGGTCAGAAAAAGAGTATGAGAAATGAATGTACATGTTTGTGTCAAACATATTTGTCGATGTAAACAGTATGTACCTTCTTTTTCTTTTTTTTTTTAAAGAATATTTCATGCCCATACATCAACTTGCAAATGACCCTGACATATTCTCTCATTTGCAGTGAGTTTCTAGCCAAGCAGGCCAAGTGTTACGTGGAAGGCATCCAGTGGATTCTCCACTACTATTACCATGGGGTTCAGTCCTGGAGCTGGTGAGAACTACTTTCTGTGTATTCTATAGATTAGCCATGATTCATTCCTACCTTCCCTGAGTGCGTATTCCTCTCCGCTCAGCAATCACATCATCGAGTACGCTCGCGTCATCACCTGCGCGACATTTCTTTACGTCCAAGACAACGTCAAAAAAGCATCAAAAGAAATTGCAGGAAAGAGCATTAGACGTGTTCAGCGATATCTTCTAATGCTGGTCACCTCGGTGACTCCATCGCTGGCTACGGCCCGGCCTTAGTTGTCAGCAGCCGGGCCGTCCCCTCGACTGTGGCGTGCATTTTAAATACCCTCGAACTATCGCAAGAAAAAAATCTCCGCTCAAGTTGTCAAGCACGCGTTTACAGAGAGGCGATGTCTGTCGTGTAGTCACGGCGACATGCTCTAAACAGACAGTTGGTGATCCGACGCAGCGTGCACGAGTACGGTACGCAGTGTTCACACTAAACCAAACGAACTGGACTCTGGGGTCAAGCGGACTCTGATCTGGTCCCGGGTCCCTGGAGCCGGGACCCTCTACTCTTTGTTCCTTCTTATTCCAGCGGCCCGAGGGGGGAATTCAGGTAATGTATCGAATGCTCTTGAGAAGTGAGGGAGTGGCGGATAGCTTCTGAAATGTGGAGCTTGAGCCTCACAGGAAATGTTTACACATTTCTGTACAGCAAACACAGCTTCGTTGAAAGCTTCAGTCCTTCAGAACCAACAAGTCAGGAAACAATACAATGCTATGAGTCATTTCAGCACTCGGTTATGAGAAGTAATGCAAAAAAAAAACCTCATTCATTTAAAGTTGAGTGAGCACGTTGCTCGCTTTCCTTCATCTGCTCCCTCAGTTTGTTCTATATTTAAGTCACATATTCAATAATGTGTGCCTGTCTCTCCAGGTACTACCCCTACCACTACGCCCCCTTCCTGTCTGACATCAGGAACATAGCGGAGTTAAAGTTGACCTTTGACCTCGAGAAACCCTTCATGCCCTTCCAACAGCTCTTGGCAGTCCTGCCCGCTGCCAGCATGGAGCTGCTGCCCGAGAGCTACAGGGTAACACACTCACTCTCGCACACATCATGCAGTGTGTATGCACACATCATGCAGTGTGTATGCACACATCATGCAGTGTGTATGCACACATCATGCAGTGTGTATGCACACATCATTCGTTTTTCGGATTTCACTCCGTGCAAGTATCTTAAAATAGAGCAAATATTTAGGTTTGTGCAAGATCCAAATGTGAAATAAAAAAGGTGATCATTTATTATTATTTTTTTTGATGTCACAGCACCTGATGACCAGTGAAAACTCCCCCATCATTGAGTACTACCCTCTTGACTTTAAAACGGACCTCAATGGCAAGCAGCAGGAATGGGAGGCTGTGGTTCTTATTCCATTCATCGATGAGGTAAACACACACACACACAGATACGAAACCCTGATGCAATTATGTTAAAAGGCATACTCATGTGTGTGTGGTGTGTTTATTGAACAGAGGTGCCTACTAGCAGCCATGGATCCCTTTAATGACAAGATGATGAAAGAAGAGAAGGCCAGGAATCGTCACACGGAGTGTGCGGTCTACTCGTACGACTCCGAAAAAGACTATGCGTACGCCTCCAACCTGCCTCAGCTGTTCCCCGACATCGTCCACTGCCACGTCAGGTAGAGACACACACACACACACACACACACACACACACACGCGCACACACAATCAAGGAATTATAAAGGGGAAACACAGATTTAGTATTGTACTTTTAGTTGGCAAAAAAAAAAGTATATATATAAAAAAAAGATTACATCTAACAAATTATTCTACATAAATCCATATTTGTTGGTGTTTAACCTTTCAAAAACTTTTTTCACAACAGTCAAAAACAGTTTTCTCTACCTCTGGCGGAACACAATGGGAGGCACCCACTGACGTGTTATACTCATAAAAGAAAGTTGATCTCATAAAAAAGTTAAAAAAACATGTTGTCCGATTCAAATTGCAAATTTTTCTTTCAAAGAGCTCAATAGAAGCTTTGAATGATTTGGTACAGCCCTAAATACTACTATAGATACTGTCGCCTGATCTTTTTTTTTTTGTAGAAAAAAAACGGGTTCAAATAGAATGAATAGAAATAGATAAAAAAAAAGCTGCGCAGCATTCAAACCTTTATTTTGAATTTTTATGTCAACGGTTGTGAATGAAGCTTCCTACTCTTCGGTTCCGCCCTCGGCCGAGTGGACATGTTTTCACTCTGACTTTCTAATGAATGAGTAGTGATGGAAGTTCATTTCTCAAATCTATTCACACCTCATAAATATGTTCTACTTTCTTTTCTTTTTTTTAAAGTTGCATTTCCCACCGAGGAACCCAGCTGGAGTGGAAGCTAGTGGGGCAACTGTTTAGTATTTTTGCAGCATTTGATTGGTCACAGTTTTCCTGTCACATCGCAGGTTCAGGAAATAGCTTTTTTTTCTGTTTCGGCGCGTGCTTTCTCTCACACACACAAACACAACCAGAGCGAACCCTCTGAGTCGTGTAGCTGCAGCTTGACGCTCGCTGCGTGTTGACCGTGTGGTTTGTGTGTCTCAGGAAAACGGACATCCCTATGGACGCCTGGCACGTGGCGTTGGACCACGTCAGCAGACGCTTCGACCGCTCGGCCCTGTACTTCTGTGGCTTCCCCACGCTGCAGCACATCAAACACAAGGTGTGTGTGTGTGTGTGTGTGTGTGTGTGTGTGTGTGTGTGTGTGTGTGTGTGTGTGTGTGTGTGTGTGTGTGTGTGTGTGTGTGTGTGTGTGTGTGTGTGTGTGTGTGTGTGTGTGTGTGTGTGTACAGGGTCTGAGTAGACTACTTGGAAGGAGAATGAATAAGAATAATCTCCACTTCCTTTGACCCTTATGTCTCTGTCTCCATGTCGCTCTCTTTTCTTGCCTTGTAGTTTTTCAAGAAGAAGAGTGGGGTGGTCGTGTTCCAGCAGAGCAGCAGAGGGGAGAACATGATGCTGGATATCCTCCCCAGCCAAGACGGAGAGCCGGTGAGCTTTCGTTTGAGTTTTACAGATGTGTGTTTTGCTGATGGGATGTTTTTACAAAGCATCCTGATCAGAAGGAGCCGGGACACGATGGTGCCCTCCTGCCATGAATGCTGACGGCCTTTGAAAAAGTATCTCAGATGTAAAAACAATTCAGAGAGCATTTCTCCACTCCGTTTAAGAAAAACTCTAAAAACCTTCAACACAGGGTGAGGAACAGCTGATTCAGCAGTGGCATTCATGTCCTGTCTCTTCACTTTATTTCCCCCTACAAACATGATCTCTCTCTCTCTCTCGACATCTTAACGCAACGCCGTCAGCTCTGTCCACGATAGACGGGCGGACGGGGAGGAAAAGAAACCTTTCGACTGTTACTTTAACTTATTAACCTATTTGGCGTTCTCTCTTCTAAATGATCCATCCGTGTAACTATCCATACGTGAAATGAAACCGCACGCTCTTAAGACCCCACAGTGGCTCGTGAGAGTGGCATTCAGCATCGTGACGGGACGCTCGAGAAGAAACCGAAGCTACGCGGGGAGAGATTAATCGGCAATCGGCTTTTTAATCTGCGCCAAATTGTCGTTTTCATATCGGCCTTTAAAAAAAAAAAAAAAAAAAAAAATTTACACAATTTAAACACGCAGCTGAATATTTTTAAAGCAGAATTTCCCCTAGTGCCTTTTTAAAAAGTTGATCTGATGTCCAAACAGGACAAAAATGTCTGCGCCAAAAAGAACGCCATTAATATATACCATTATCTATTATTATTATCATTATTTTCCACTTTCACTAAGTTAATTTTTTTTAAAACCACATTCAGTCCTGACTATAACCAAATACTCATTCATTTTCTTTTTTAATAGATTTTTACCAACCAATATTGAAATCCTTTCCCTCTCTGTCTCTTTAGGTTTGTGACCATGTTGCTTCACAAGTTCTGGGGAAGTCGGTGTTCGTCAACTGGCCTCATCTCGAGGAAGCTCGCATCATCGCAGTGTCAGACGGAGACGTCAAGTAAGAATTAGCACTCGGCCAATAACGTCAATAACTGTGTGTCCAATGGACGTACATTTTGGATTTTACACTGTGGTGCATGTATCAATAATCGGTGTATGAAGTTTTTGCTTTTGGGAGCATCACTGATTTTATGGAAAGCACTTTTTTTCAGTCAATAACAACTGAAATGAAAAAGAGTGTTGATGAAAAATGAGGTCCTTCTAGACGCTGCCACTGGGTGGCGCCAGATCCCACAGAAAAGTGTCTTTTACGATATCAGCCGGCGGCTGTAGCGTGCTGTCCGCTAGCAGACGGCCCGCTTTGTGTCTGCGTGACGCGCGAGTCGACTAAGTGGAGGTGTTTCTCCCTGCGGTGCAGGTTCTGTCTAGAGGAACCACCTGGTGTCCAACGAGTGTATGACAGACCCTCCACTCCCGCCCCCACCAAAGTCAACTGCATGTCTGACAAGGACCAGAAGGACTGGGTGAAGGACGTGCAGGGACTCACGGAACAGTAAGTCTCCACGAACACGGCTCGTCTTCTTCAAACATCTTCTTCCTAATGTCGTTGAGGACACGTGTTGCTGAACTCGCTTCATCAGGTGAACTCTGATGAAGCGTGACCTCTCCGGTTTTATGTGACGTGTGTGTGTGATTCCGTCCTTTTAAAGTGATTTGTCTTCCTCCCAGTTTCATGAAGAGGAAAGGCATCATGGTGAACGACACCTCGGTGGTTTTGTACGGCCAGTTGCTGTCGGGGAGGAAATACATCCCCAAAGCCAACGGGGTGGTGGAACTTGAGAAGCAGTGGGCCAAGCAGGTCCTCCCCTTCGCCTACCAGACCATTGTTAAGGTACATGCACACGCACACGCACACCAGAAGTGAATACACGGATGAGAGTCGTTGGGGCCTGTGACCAATCGAGCACTGTGAAGGCAGGATGTTTAAATCCCAGATCCACACCTGGATCAAGACTGTAGCCTCGTTATCCACCTCACACACTCACAGCTGTACTAGTCGGCCGTAGCTTTTTATGCTGAGCTGTGGTGTTTTCCAGCAGGGCCACGAGGCAGCAGGGTCGTTTCCATAGCAACTCGCCGAGACGTCCCAGTTCGTGGCATGAGTGAAAAAAATAAAATAAAATAAACATCACGAGACCTTGCAAAAATCCAATAGATCTGCTCCAAATACTTTTTTCATTTCGGACTTTTGTTTTAGTTTTTGAAGTTTGCGTATTCTAAGTGTCACTGAATGCTTTTATTTTTTATATTTTTACTGAACATCCAAGAAACCCTGAGAATAACTTGCAATGTGTATTCAGGTAAATTGTGGTAGCTGAATTATTTTTTTTTTTACCCGAACGAAGAATCTTTAATTTTCCAAAAAATTAACACCTCCACTGGTTTTAATTTTCTTGCAGCCATTTTTGATTCTGTGTTGTAATAATATAGTTCTATCACATCTAGAAGTCATTTAGTCCTGCAGAAAAACATGGAGTGCCACAGATCTGGCTACATATAGCTTTTTATTTTTTTAAAGATGATGATGCTGATGATGATAATAATAATAATAATAATAATAATAATAATAATAGCTTTATTTATATGACACCTTTTAAAAAATAGAGTTTACAAAGTGCTTTGACAGACAAAGTAAAGTAAACGATACGAGACAATCTGACCACAGAAAACCAAACTAAAGCAGTTGAAAGTGAAACACTGATAAAATAGTACAATAGATGAAACAAAGAACACATCAATACAATAAATACAAATAAAAGAAAATGCGATAAAACTAAAAGAAACATTAGAAAAAATAAAAACACATAATCACATTAAAGCCAGTCTAAAATAAATAATAATAAAAGGTTTTAAAAAGTGATTTAGAAGAGATTTCTGAGCTGCCCTGGTGGCTAAAACAAGCTCGCCTTTTAGTTTAGAGCCTCGACTTTGGAACAGCCAGAAGGCCCCTCCCCCCCTCCCCCTTGAGGATCCAAGGCTGCTAGATGGCTCCTACAACATTGCTGCTATATGCCTTGGGGCCCCCACCCAGACGTGCTTTTAACGTGATCAGTAAAATCTTAAACTCTAAAACAACCCGGGGACCGGGACTGAGGGCCGAGGGGCCGAGGGGCCGCAGCTGCTGTGTTCTGAGGCGTTCACTAGTTGGAGGTAGAGAGCGGCGCCGGAGAGGGGGGAGTTACAGTCGTCAAGTCTCCAGAAGCAAGAATGACTTTGTCCAGGTCAGAGCGGGAGATGGCTGCTCTGACTTCGGAGAAGGAAACAGGACCGGACAACTTTAAAAATATATATATTTTTACTGTAGATTTTCTGTAGAAGGTTTATTTAAATTTCCATGAAACTTTGGACAGGTGTTAATATTCATTTGCAGATATATGACAAATTTAAAGATACACTTTTCACTGGCTGTAATATAATATGAATTTGTTTTTATTTATTTAGTTATTTCCACTAAATTTACTTTTAGGTTTTCTACCCTTTAAATCTGTAAATATCAACTTAGTCTTATAATATACAAACGTGCTACTAATGATGTGAGCAGTGTGTGTTTAGAAAAGCAAATGATGCATCGCGGTTGTTTTAGAGACACAGCAGAATGACGGATCTGAACTTGAAGGTTTTGTGTGAACCTTCACTCAGACGTCTTGTTAACGCACACAGCTGAAGCCTCTCCCTCCCCCTGAGTCACTCACCCACATTCCCCCGTTTGCCGCCGTCTCTCCAGGACATCAAGGCCTTCTACTCGTCGGTGACCTGCTTCACGAGCCTGGACGAGCTCTTCCCTCCAGCAACCACGGTCTTCATGGTGGGGAACCCGTACTACGGCGCCGTGGGCGAGGTGAGTGGCCGCCGTCCTGCTCCTGCTTTCTAGGAGGCAAACGAAGCTGTGGTGTGAAAAGACTTTTGAATGAATATGATGATACGGTGTCGTAAAAAGCCGAAGTATTCTAGAAACAAGGAAGTTGAAGGTACTCTTACGATCATGATGGTTTTTTATTTATTTATTTATTTTTTAAATCTTGCAAGATTTCCCAGAAGTGTTCTTTTGGTTATTGTGTGCCATTTGTGGAAAGCGACTGGAAATGTCTCCTCCTGAATCTTCCCCCCTCCCCCCTCTTTATCCCTCGCTCCACAGGTGCAGGACTCGAGTGACGTCATCAAAGAGGGCCGGGTGCGGGTGGTCTTCAACGTGCCGCACGAGCCACAGCTGGAGCCCCTGATCCAGAACCAGCACGTAAGAGACGCGTCGCCGTGCGATTCCCACTGAATCAACAAATAGTGTTGATTCTGAGGTGACCCTTTTTTTTTTTTCTCCATCATTTGTGCCTCACGTGCACCTGCGCTTGTTTTCATCCTGCAGAAGTACTGTGTGAAGTACAGCCCCGGGTACTTTCTGGCGTCTCGGCTCGGCGTCACCAGCTACCTCGTGTCCCGCTTCTCCGGAAGCATCTTCATCGGCAGAGGCTCCAAGAAGAAGTGAGTGGTCCACGCTGGGATGCACGGGCTTTATTTATGTTTACATCTTCTTTTCTTTCTGTTTTTAAATGTGTAAGAATTTACACTTTCATGGCCCGTTTAAATCTGAAGCGAATAAAATCTGACCGGAACATTTTACATTGGAGATTGCTATCTTCACTCTCCCCAGGCAGAAACCTTAAGAGTTAGATTTTTTTGACAAAGGCCTAATAAGATAAAATTACGACTTGAGGACATTTCGGACCGACGTGGAAGTAAAGCTCCATATGAGCGTTTGGCTGAGGCATAAAACTGTAAGGCAGAGTTTCTGTAGCGAAGGGTTTTGTTGGTTCCACCGATCGGAACTCTTTATTTCCCTGCTGTCCTGCGGTGCACCAATGTTTCTACCCCCCCCCCCCTCACTGTTCTTAGCCCCTGTGGGGAGCAAAAAGCTAACGTTGGCCTCAACCTGAAGTTCAACAAGAAGAACGAGGAGGTTCCTGGGTACACAAAGAGGACTGAGAAGGAGTGGCTCTACTCTTCTGCTGTGGAGGAATTGCTGGCAGAATACCTGGACAGGTAAACAAAACCAAAAGACACCCTTAAAGGGATAGTTAGAATTTATAGAAGTGGGGTTTTATGAGGTACTTATCCACAGTCGCTGTCTTACTAGATGGCTTTAAAAAAAGCTATATGTGGTGACTTTGAAGAGAGCAGAGATAACAGCTTCGGTTCCAAGATGAAAAGGTGAAAATATTCCACATATAGTGTACACTTAACTTTTTGTAGCCGACCCCCATCTACTGTAGGTAACTATGGATACGTACCTCGTACAACCCCACTTCAAAACAGTCCTACTGTCCCTTTAAGTGAGACCGTCAGTCCTGAGATGAGTGTGGTAGCATCACTGAAAGTCTTGTAACTCCCTACAGCCCTAAACGGCATACGGGGGAACATGTTTAGTTATTTCTACATTTTTCTACGTTTAAACATTTATTTTAATGCTTTTCTAGGTTTTCTGAAGTATTCAACTTAGTGTCCAGAAACAGTCATGACGATGTTTTCTATGAAGATGACATCTGGCCTGCAGAGGATCAGAATGGGTAAAAAAACAAAAAACACACACACACACACACACACACACACTTACTTCTGAATTGACGTTGTACTGATCGATGGTCTCTTGCTACTCCCCCCCCCCGCAGTGCGGAGAAGGTCAGTGAGATCACCTCATGGTTGAAAGGTCACCCGGTGAGCTCCATCGGCAGGACGTCATGTGACCTCCAGGTGCTGGACTCCGCCATCGTGGAGAGGATCGAGGAGGCGGTGGAGAAAGCCAAGGTGACATAGACGCGCATTCAAAACGGGCTCAGACCACAGCATGCCTCCCCAAGTTACTCTGACCTGAGGTCCATTCACACCCCCCCCTCTCTCTTTTATTCCCTCTCTCTCGGTCTCCCTCTCGCCATCGTTCTCTCAGGTGAAGAAGAGCACCAAGAAAGTCCGTGTGACAGTCAAGCCTCATCTCCTCTTCAGGGTGAGTCCATCATATGTGTATATACTATGTTTACTATATTTTCTTCATCTTTGGCTGACTTCTTGCACCGGTCATGGAAAATCTTACAACAAATAAATTAGATTGTGTTCACGTCGAAGTGATGGTGAGTAACCCACAAAAGAGCTGTAGACCATAATTAATTGTGACGGACTTAAAGAGAACCATTCAGTTCACAGTGCGTTAGCTGACCTCATGCTATGGACGTTATACGTGGCTGAAACCACATGTAATTGTTAGGTATAGTGTAAAACCTGACCATGTAGGATAGGCAATAGTGTTGCATAAATTATTATTGTTGTTGTTATTGTTATCATTCTTGTTATTATCATTATTATTTTTATTATTAATGACCTTGTATTGAAGGCCATGCATCGCATATTATAAACACACAAATCGGTTAAACACACATAGAGACTCTGTTCAGAAAACCAGTACGATGAAGTTCAGCATTTACAGTAACGCGCTCCTTTGGCGCCACCCGGAGGAAATGAGACCACATTGCACGTTTTCCACTCGAGAGCCCGTCTCCACTGTGTGGAGCGAAGGGCAGTGTTTATTATAGTGGAAGCAACCGTCACGACGATGACTTGGTGATTGTGTGACGGTGTAGCACTTTTCGGTGGAATGCACAGAACAGAGTGTCGGGTGTGAACGTTTGGAACGAGAAAGGAAAAAAAACGAACGAATATTCCGTATTTTAATTTAGTTTTTCCCTTTTGTCCCAGGTGTTAAAAGGCCATAATAATAATAGTAATAATAATAATATTAACAATAATGAATAGTACTGAAAATAAGTGCTTGTTGAGCCCTGCATATATACTTACAAAGTATTGATCGTGTGTGCGTGTGTGCAGCCCTTGGCGCAGCAGCAGGGAGTGGTTCCGGACCCGGATTCCGAGTACCGCCTGTTCGACCGAGTCATCAACACCAGGGAGAGCTTCAGCGTCCCTCTGGGCCTCCGGGGAACCGTCATCGGCATCAAAGGAGGTGAGGACCGCTTCATACCGTTGACATGTCCGTGATCGAAAAGGAGAAAATGTGTATAATCCCACCCACTTTTTTACATCGTGTCTGTCCTTGTGCCTTCAGCCGATCGCGAGGCGGAGGTTCTCTACGAAGTGCTCTTCGATGAAGAATTTGCCGGAGGTCTCAACATCAGGTAATCACATCTGCAGTGTGATCATTGCGTTGCATTATTTCATTTCCGACGGAGCAGAGCATGATGTAGGAAACGCAGCAGTAGCACATAATAACATATTGGTATCTCAGTAAAAGCCTCACACTCTACACCAGAGTGACTTCTGACCCAGACATGTGGCTCCTCCCTCTTCAGGTGTGCGTCACCTCGCGGTTACCGCCTCCCGCCCTGCGCGCTCATTAACCTTTCCCACGGAGCGCGAGTGGATCACGGCTCCCACAAACTCACCGCCATCGTCAAACCTCAGCCGGCCACGGCCGCCAACTTCAACTCCCAGAGGCAAATGTCCGGTCTGAACCACTCTCCACGGTCCCCCTTTACCCCGACACAGGTAAGGGGGCGGAGCCCCGCCCCACACGTATTCATTATGCGTCCCACCGCGTCATATTTCTTTCCTCTTACTCCCTTTCTTTCTCTGTTCCGCCGCTCCCCTTCCTCTCAGCATAACAATAAGCACGGCGTGGTGAAGGCCGCCTCCCAGGGCAACAACAGGAACTCCCCCTCTAAGGGCCCGGTCCAGAAACAACAGGCCAAGGTGAGCCGAGGCTCTTTTCTAACCATGCGATCTTACCAATATACGTTTGTTATTTGTTGTTCTCATTTTGTGTCCGTGTGCCCACTTCTCCAGGACTACAGTAACGTGTGGCAGACTCTGCAGAACTCTGGTCCTCCTCTCAAGCCTCCTGCTCACTGGCACGATGTACGTGTGTGTGTGTGTGTGTGTGTGTGTGTGTGTGTGTGTGTGTGTGTGTGTGTGTGTGTGTGTGTGTGTGTGTGTGTGTGTGTGTGTGTGTGCGTGTGTGTGTGCGCGTGTGTGTGTGTGTGCGCGTGTGTGTGTGTGTGCGCGTGTGTGTGTGTGTGCGCGTGTGTGTGGAGGCCTATTTTAAAAAATACTGATAATGAGTAAAGACTAATATTGCACCATGGTGCTGGCTCTCTCTATAACTTGTTTTACATCAAGTTATTTAAAAAAAAAAAAAATCTTATCTTCTTATATTAGTTAGCATATTTGTTGTGGTTTAAGGTCTGCAACTTGCGAGCAGTGATTTGAGATCATTTGATATTGTGTGTAAAATGTGGACACATTTTATGAATCAAATCGAACCATAATGCTGCTTCCATAAGTCAAACAGAACTCTGAGGTCACACAGGTGAAGGAGAAGACATCCGTAGCTAGTTACAGATGTGCAAAGTACAGCTGTGAGACATTTCTGTCTCTGTGGGATTTTGATTGTATGAACCGTCTTCCAATCACTTATTGAAAAATATGTGTGTGTGTGTGTGTGTGTGTGTATAAATTAATAAAACAACCTTGTGTGTTTCCAACTCTAGGAAGGACTTTCTCAACAGGGGAAGAACCAGCAGTCCAACAAAGCCGTAAGTACACACATGCTCAGACCACCATGTATATAATATATATACACACACACACACACACACACACACACACACACACACACACACACGTGTTTGTGTATACAGTGAGCTGTACTTTCATGATTGGATTGGATGCAGATATATTATAGTTATGCGTGTGTATGTATCTAGCTAGAATATTGTTGGTGTGTGTACTTCTACTTCAGGCCCCAGTTGCCGGCATCAGACTGTTGAAGAAAAATGAAGACGCCAACTCTCTTTTTCCCCCACAGAACACGGCCAATAAGGTACACACACACACACACACTTTGAATCTCCTTTTCCCTGACCTATTTTTCTGCTGATCACTTAATGTGCATCTTTGAGCTGTAAGGGTCAGCGAGGGGTCAGTGAAGGTTTTCCATGTCAGCCAGTAGCTTGTTGGACCCAGAGGTCAGAATCCTCAGTCCGTACTTGTGGCGTGTTTTTCTCTCCACGCTGTAATCTGACGGCTGCTCTGTCTCTTCCTCCGGTCCCTCATATGCGTATTTCTCAGGCTTCAACTGAGTTTGAGGACCTGATCGCCAGTCTTAACATCTCCAAGGGCAGCCAGCAGACCCCGCCCCCTCCTGTTCCTCCACAGGCGCCCACCAGCCATTCAGACGGCCCGTTGTCCCCGCAGTCCTTCGCCATGGTGAGTATCGCAGACGGGAAGGCAGCTTAAGATGACCGCGGTACGGTACACGAGGCAGAAGTCTGGGAGGAGTGGGAGCTGGTGATTAAATCAGTCGCCGTATGATGCGGGTCGTTGAGCTGAGCTTGTTCTCGGTTTCGCAGAAGGGAACCCTGATGCTGAAGGAGATGCTGAAGATCGACGGCGCCGGAACGGGAAGTCCCGCCTCCCAGGATGCAGCTGACACCGGCGGCCAGCAGCACAACAGGCGGCGGTCGTCCAAGAAACTGGGTAAGTAACCGATTCCTACACCACGGGTAAACGTACCACAACCGGATGTACAAACCCGTCTGTGTACAACTTAAGCCATGTTCTCTCTCCTCCCCCTTCATCCCGTTTTCCAGCAGCCAATATGAACGGCCCCCACATGGACGCCGCTGTAATAGCTTCCCCCGCATTGGCCGGCTCTGCCAACCTCCCCAACGCCGTGCTGAGCAGCAAGGTGTCGGAGCTGGCGTGCGTCTGCGTGGGGCTGGGAATGGCTCCACCCGACTTCAGCTACATCGGCAGTAGACAGGTTCGTCCTTTGTGATGCACACGCACACGCACACGCACGGAAATATGTTCTCGAATATGTGTGCTCGCCTACGGCTGCATGCTTTAAGGATCTCTCATGGTGGCATTGGACTCACCTTCTCAGAACTCCTTTTATTGCCGTATGATATTGCTATTGACTGACTGCTGACTCCTTACTAACCACTCTAACCCTTCCCCCGATCCGTAGGAGACGCAGTACAAAAAAAATAATAATCCAGATTGCTAATTTTTATTGTTTGGGACGGTGCGTTTGGCAAACGGCTAACAGAACCACACCCACACACACCTCTGAGCCCAGAAACCGTTATTTTGTACCTTTTCTTTTTCTTTTTTTTTGCATTAATCTCACGTTTACACAGGCGTTCTGAAGCCTCAACAAATGTGCCTGTTTGGAAAAGCTGAGCATTCATCCAATCAAACCCCACGGCAGCGGCTGTCGCGGGCCCTCCTGGCCCAGATCGGCACTCTACTGCAAAAAAAACACACGTTCGAGTTTGTACTCGGGTTTTTGCGGTGCTCTATCCACCTGCACGGTGCAGATAGAAATACACCAGGCGGCTGCACTCACGCCCCTCTGCCCCCACAGGGTCGGGCGGTCGTGTGTCAGGTGAAGCTGTCCAATGGGCTGATGGTTCACGGCCCGCAGTGCCAATCAGAAAATGATGCCAAGGAGAAAGCTGCCTTCTTCGCCCTCCAAAGACTGGTAACACACACACACACACACACACACACACACACACACACACACACACACACACACACAGTGTTGTGTGACAATGCGTGCTGGTAATAGTTAGTGGGGCGTGTAACATGTGTAAGCCACCTTGTTTTGACCTATTGAACTCAGAGATCATTTGTTCCTTTTTGTGAGATATTACTATCTGGGGGGGAAAAAAAATCAACAGAAGTGAGGCAAATTCAGAAAGAGGGCAATTTGATGACGTCCGAAAACGTATCGTTTTATTTGAATGTGTTTTCATTCATCGCGGCCTCGTGTCTCACAGGGGAAGAGGATTAGTGGGACATGGGACCCACAAGTGATGGGGCTTTCTCTCCAGCGGCTCATGAATCTGACCTTTGACCTCTGACCTCTGACAGTGTGTATGGGGTTGTTATAAATCGATCATGAATACACTCGCGTAGCCACGAAAAAAAATAACAGATTTCTGCCCGGTCCTGACTTCGTGGGCGTGCGGACCAGAAGCAGTCCTGCGGCTTCTAAAACTCTCAGGACGCGACTCGGGTTAAAATCCTGAGTTCTTTATTATTATCCTGTCAAAACCTGTCTCACCTGTTCTTATGTCATAAACACAACTAGTTAGATCACACTTTATTTCTCACTTGCCTCTCAGCGTGTGGATACTCCCAAGAAAAGAGAGAGAGAATATTAACAATTAGACAGCAATCATTCTTCACACCATTGAGCTTCAGACGAGGTTCCCTCTCAGCAAACGGATTACTTTGGTATCGAAGGGGATTATGAATATTCATGAGAAGGTTTTATAGTTCAGATCTCTGTCTGTGTCCTCATCTGTAGAACTCTGTGGGATCTGGCTTCCCCCTCCCACCTCCTCTATTCCCGGGAATGGGTCAGATACGACCCCCGTCCTTAGGACCCATGACCCCCGTCTTCAACCAACAAGGTCAGTCCCCCCCCCCTAGCCCCCCACCCCCCACCCCCCCTCCCTTCCCACCCTCCCTCCCCCCCCTCCCCTTCCATTTCAGAAGAAAAGTGACTCCTCGCTTCATTTGAACCTCCCCTGTGTGCTTTTTCCTCCAGGTGGTTTGCTGCTGCCCCCCCAGGGTTACGGCCCCGCCCCGCTGTGGGGAATGCCGCTGCCTCCCCCTCACCTCCCCCACCCCCTCCAGAACCAGCCGTTCTTCGGACCGACGGGGACCTTCCCCGGTGCCGCCCGCTCCCAGCCTTCCACCGCGCTGCCCATCGGCTCACACAACCAGTTTATACCGCTCCAGGTCCGTAGACCTGCACGCCGTTGATATTTGTTGAAATACCTCGCTGTGTCTCCGTGCCGTGTTCCTTCTCGCAGCGCTGATCACACCGAGGTTGTGCGCTCCTCTCACGGCACGTCACGTTTTTCTAGTGTTTAAAAAAAAATGATATATCTATTTATTCTCAACTTTGCAGCGCTAGGTCTAGAGTTGAGCCTCTTGTCAATGTCATGTTTAGCCAAACATCAAGCAAGGGGCGGGCGTTTGTACTGTAGCACTGACTTCCTGTTTTGATGTCGGCTAGTTAGCTGTTGGGCTGCGAGGAAGCTACAGATTATGTGGAGAGTGGTGGGGGGGATTCCTATCGTATGTCATGGTAACCGGCCCTTTCCGCCTCCCCTCGGACCCCAACAGGTGACGAAGAAGCGAGTCTCTGCCAACAAAAAGAGCCAGGACACGCGGGAGTTCTACAGCGCCGCCCACACCGTGTCCAGAAACCAGTCGCAGAAAGGCCAGAACCAGCCCTTCGGCCACTCGCCGGCCCAGGCCGACCCCCCGGGCGGCAGGTTCGACCAGCCGCACCAGTACGCCGCCAACAGCAACCACTCCCCGGCGAGTCCCGGCCCGGCGGACGCCGCCTCCACGACGGCGGCCCCGCACACGCCCCCCCGGCAAAACATCCCGGTGACGGGCCACACCCCCGGCTCCTCCAACTCCAAGAGGAAGCACAGAAAGCTGGCGGTCAACTTTGAGGCGGCTAAAGTCTCTGAGTGATGAGCTTGTGTGTGTGTGTGCCTGTGTGCCTGTGTGCCTGTGTGTGTGTGTGTGTGTGCGTGTGTGTGCGTTTGTTGTTTTTAAGCTGCTGTTTTAAAGCCTGACTCAGCATCTCTGATCAAAACCTCTGAAACCAGTTTCTTTTCACTCAAAAAACATTTTTTGTAGTATGTTGTGCAGAAACTAAGTTATTACCGCTTCCCCTCGAAACACAACACAACACAAAAATATCAGATTCATAATTCAGAGAGGCTGGTTTCCTGGATCAGTGACGAACACTAAAGTTCTTCCTTTTAACAGCAGGAGCAGTGAAAGGAGGACATGCGTCTCCTCGAGGGACGAATGTACGGAAACAATCGGCTTTAAAATGTTCTTAGAGGGAAGAAGAGTTCTAGTATTGTGTCCTGTGGGTGTTGGTGGGGCTCGGTCTGGGTGAGAACGCCTCGTGGTCAAGAAGATCCGGCGAAGTGCAACACTGCCTTTTTTTAAAGGGGCATCGTCTTCGTATAAATATGCATTTTAGGAAAAATCCAGAGTGGCTAAAAAAAAAAAAAAAAAAAAAAAGGAGAGTTTTCGCTGCCTTTTAGGTCTGGACCGCTCAGGAGGACCGGGGTAGATTCATGCTCCTCGACGTCGAGCCTCACTCGATGGATCTCGGCTCTCAGATACTTCCGGCTTTTCGTTCTGTCCACCCGTTGACGTACGAAGTCATTTACGCCGTTCGTCTTTAGAAAACTAGTTTGACCTTCACGCGATGTCTTTTACGGTCTTAATGAAGGTGAGAGCGGGCCTTCCTGTCCGGCTGCTCCGTGTGAGGCGCCGGTGGTCTGAACGGAAAGCGTCTGCTTCGTGGGGTTTGGATCAGCGCTGTTGATCAGGCCAGATTGATTTTAATATTTCCCTCTGTTTTGTTTTCCTGATCGTTTGTGTGACGGCCTTTTATGGCCATCACACTTTTGATGCCTTGCTACAGTTTTTATACTTTTTTTGGGGGGGGGGGAGATGGGAGGGGTGGTGTCGACTACACGGCCAAGTAAAAAATAAATAGTTGAATGCAGAATTATGACGTGAGAATCAACACACAACATGCACCGATATTGCCACGGCAACAGTTTGTCACCTGCACATTGAGTCCAATTCCACCGACAGTGTTAAAATTGCCAGAACTTTCTTTTATAAACTGGACTTTTCATTTAAATTTTTATATTTTATTTTATTGTCGCTGCCTCCAAACTACTCCGTCCGATTGGCTCCGCCGGGCCTCCAGGAGCCGCCGTGCGGCCATATTTCAGAAGTAACGACGCGTTGCAGAGGCGGTCATTCGGTTCATGAATTTGATGACTCAGGAGATTTTGGCTGATTTGGAAAATTCTCACACGGCTGATAATCGATGACCGTCACAACTTAACCAGTCGTCTGGGTCAAGTGTGGAAATGATTTAATATTTCCTCCATGTGAATGCAGCCAGAGGGCTGTGAGAGGCCGGGACGCTCCTCCAGGTCTCAGGTGACGATCTTCTAAAGCTGCCGGGCTGCTTTGAAGTTTATGATTTACTGTACATCTCACTGCACGTCTGGATTCATCCACATAAGGACACGCAATATAGAATTTATAATTTTTTTTTAATCTTTCTTTTTTCCCCCACACCACTTTTTCAAGCTGTGGATTTTACGGATTCCCTTTTTATAGACGGTCTTGGGGTCTTTCTAAGCTAATTGTTTCAATAGTGCATGTGTGAGTGTGAGTGTGTGTGTGTGTGTGTGTGTGTGTGTGTGTGTGGTAGAGCTCGTGATGGAAGCAGCTGTAGCGACTAAGTGTCTGTAGCTGGTCCTTGTTTCAGAGCACACGGGCACAACGAGACGTGGTGATTGCTGTTTTAAAGCCGAGGACTCGAGAGGAGCTTTTAAAACATTTTGGAAATTGAAGCACACCTGTTGTATATCTTTTTTTTTTTTTTTTTTTTTTTTTTCTTTGGGTAAATGAAACGACGTACAGAATTCTCAATATGAAGAAATAATGACTTGCTGTTTTGATCCAGGAATGTGCTGTACATAACCATTTAATAAAGTAAATCTTTTGTTACAGCGTGGCTGCTTTTTGTGCGTGTGTGCAAATTTCTCCTCTGCTCGTACTTTTATCTTTTCTATATGTGACTTTCCTTCTGAGGTCTTACTCAAGGTGTGTGTGTGTGTGTGTGTGTGTGTGTGTGTGTGTGTGTGTGTGTGTGTGTGTGTGTGTGTGTGTGTGTGTGTGTGTGTGTGTGTGTGTGTGTGTGTGTGTGTGTGTGTCACATTAGGCTGGGTCATGGGGGAACACCACCCTGATGCTTGTATAATAATATGTTCTATAAGAACAGCTCCTTCAGCTCCAGCTGCTTCACCCAGCGGGTGTAGATGAGAGATGCTGCAGCTCCTTCCTTCTGACGTCACACTTTACATTCAACACTGCTGTCAGGAGACCGCACATACCGACACCCATCATTCAGTTTATGTGCCGTACTAATGCAGCTGTTTAATATCAATATTTCATTTGGTCATGTGAATTCAACCATTCAGTTATTTTTAGCTTTTTTTTCCCCCGTATTTATTGATCATAGACCTATCTTGTCTTTTTTTTAACTGACGCTTCCTTTCATTGCACTATCCTCTTTGCTACCATGGAATAAAGTATTATGTCATCTTAAACATGGACACCCTGTGGGAAATGATTACTTCATTACTAAAGTTGGAATTGAAATTAAAAAAAAATATAGGCTTCCAGTCTAAGGTTTATATTTAGGATAATTCTTGAGTTAATTATTTGAGTTATTGAGTACAACAATGACTTTTTTTGACATTAGAAACTGATTTTTTTCAACATACTGTACATTTACTTTTGTAGGACTTTTTTCAACAATATTCTGTGATTTCTTTCAGACTTATTTTGAAATACTATACTTTGACTTTTTACATCCTTTACAATTACTTTTTTTAATGATTTTATCGACACACTACACTATGACCTTTTTTGACTCAACATACCATACTATGACTTTTTTAGCCATACTTTACTATGACTTTTCAACATCTACTCTGAATATTTTATGATTTTTTTCGACATTTACAATGACTTTTTTATGACTTTTCAACATACGTGACTTGACATGACTTTTTTTTTTTTTTTACATACTGTACACACTATATAAAAGACTATATAAAATGTTCATGGCATACTACATTATGACTTTAATGACCCACCATGCTCTGACGGACGTCGAGGGAAGGAAACTGAAGGAGTCACCAAATTAAAAAAACAAACACAAAATAAGACATTTATTCAGGAAGCACCAGTCGGTCAGTACAAACGTTCTCCTCAGTAGCTCAAGTCTCGTTCCAACAGTAATCATAATCAGGGAAACTACTTAGCCCCGCCCATTTATCGCCCCCTACAGGCCGAGCACTGGAACTGCATCTCAATCAACACTTGGTGAGAGTAAAATCATTTAGTGTGTCATACAAAACCTACCTCTACAGTGTAAAAACAAAAACATTTCAACAGTAACAACAAAAACAAACACACACACATATATATATATACACACATGTTCCAATTTCATCAAAAATTTGAAAGTGAACTTGCTAGATTGTCACACTATGCTACTGTATAAATTAATTAAAAATCACACATTGATTCCAACCCCTAATACTAACGCACTTATGTTAATGTCAACACTAATTTAATCATTTATTGCAAGCAGCAGGGCTAAAGTTTTTTTTTAGGACATTCAATCTCTAATGTTGGATTATGGGATGCCAATTAGTGATGACGAAATGTAAACGAAACAGCGTTTTCTGCAGGGGGCACCGTACTGCGTTTATGGATAAATCCTTCAATATTATTGGTGTACTCTCCTACGTTTGTAGCCTAAGCAAGATAAGATTATTGGTAAACGTGGCTTGGTTCTTTTTTTTTTGTGACTAATTTCTTTCATATTCGTATAATATCTGCAGCTTCAACAGTTAGAGAGAAGATCTTAGTGGTAAAATGTTTTTGGTAAAATCCAGCCAGTTCTTTTTTTGGGGGCTTTTCAGTGGCCTGAAAAAAAAAAAAAAAAAGACAAAATGGAGGAAATGTGAGTGATGCTGTGATTGGTTGACTTTGGAGCAAGTCATTTACATGTAAAAGATTACAAGAAGACGGACACCAAATAAAACAGACAAAAGAACTCATACACGTACAGTATGTGTTTCTGTCTGGTGATAGTCTATACTTTGTTTTCCCCCATTGTTAAAAAATACCATTTAAAGTCCAAAACCAACAAATAACTGATCCAGCTCAATAAGTATTTTGCGTGTATCCGACTCCTGCTATTTTATATTGTATTAAAATAATAAAAACATATCAATGAGCACATGTTCCTTCGTTACAATGAACATGCACACTGCAGTTTGTTTTCACACCTTCCTGCTGCCTTTAGAGCACCGAATGCGTATTAATCCGCCACTGAAATAGTCCCCAAAACCAAAGCACTATTCTTCCTGCCTGCTATAAACTTCAGCGCCCAGCTGCTTTCGGAAATGACTGAAATATTTAATTTTTTATGATTTAGGTCTTCAGTAGCAACCTATTGCTGCAGACGGGCGAGGACAGCTGGGAAGCTTCACCTGATGGAGTAACACAGTGTTGGTTTTGATCTTCACATGCGGTTCGATGACAATATTAAAAATATAGAATTTTACCGATAATATTTTATCCATTGCATGTCCTAAAAACGGTGAGTTTGCTCTGTAGAGTAAATATCGTCTCTTCACAACAGCTAGCTTCGATGCGCAACACTTGGGTCTGAACTAAAATACTGTAATGTTCTGAAATCAGGTCCAAATCTGTATATGAACCACTTACCCAAAATTCAGTGACGTAGTCCTGATTACTACACATCCTGAATCTTCCTGTATACTCCACATCACAGTTAACCCTTTGTGCCATTGCACAGTTCAAATGTGTGTTACTGCTGGAAGCAGCCTGCGGCTTTCATTCCTTTCCCTGGAGGAAAATCATTTGGCAGATTTGTCATCATTTTTCATAATGGGTTATTATTGTGAGGTAATGAAATTCACACTTTTAAAAAACCATCACTATGCAACAGTAACACTGAGGGGAAACAAACATAATGCAGACTTCATACTGTCGGGAAATGATTCAAAACCAATGGCTGCATGGAACTGTAAAAAAAACAAAAACTATGGCATGCATTTGAAAATGATCAGAAAATATGTAAGGAATAACTACAGAAGCCCTGAGAGGCAAGTGAGAAAAACATATTCTGTTGATCCATATTCTAAGTCTGAATTAAATAATGTGCTTATGACAAAATATGTTTTGGCAGGATAATCTTTCTAAATGAAAAAGGTGTGTGTGTGTGTGTGCGTGTGTGTGTGTGTGTGGAGGGGGGGCAGAGTGTTGGCAGTCAAAAAAGAAACCGTCAAGAATCGTTATCAGGATTAAGTTGTTGTTGTAATACTCATTCTGTCCACTGGAGGCTGAAGTGCACCACGACCCAATGTTCTAAAAAGGACTTTTGAAAGCGTTTTACTTGCTAGAACACAATATGTGCACCTTGTGTTTAGCGTGCATGGAGATTTATTTTTCCTCAAGCAAAACCTTTTTCCACCTTTTGAAAATTAAAATCAAAATGAATTAAAATGATTTGAATCACACTTGGATTGTCATAATATTGTTTTCTTCCCCCTTACTTCCTCTCAGGGCTTCCGTACATAACAGATTTGTAGTTAAGGAGAGGACACTCGCACTGGAGCTGTCTGTCAAGTCACGTAGCTCTACTCAGATCAGCCCGTGACGGTACCCGTTACCCGTCACAGCCAGCCATCTGTCACTCCAACAACACATACATGTACGTCCCAAATGTCCCGTGTGGTGATTCGCTGTGCTGGTGCGTGTTCATAGTGAATACAAAGTAATGGAACTCTAGACCGGGACCCGGCTGCGTGGCGGCGTTACGCAATGTCGGATCACACACATTGGCCCTAAAGATGATGAAACCATACGAAGTGAAAGGAACTCAAACGGGTGGTCGCCTGCTTCTGCTAACGCTAACGTGAGTGTGTATTTTGTCTGCGCGTATGAACAAAAGTGCCTTTTCGCCCGCGTGTACTTGAATGTAACTTCCACGCACGGACGCGTCATCGCGGTGTGTGTGTGTGTGTGTGTGTGTGTATGTGCCTGCACGTGTTTCCCGCTCAAATGGTGCGTGTCACATTTTTCCACCCCGCACTTTCAGCACAAGCATGCTTAGTGTGTGTGTGTGTGTGTGTGTGTGTGTGTGTGTGTGTGTGTGTGTGTGTGTGTGTGTGTGCGTGCGTGTGTTTCCTCTGTCCTCAGGTCCTCCTCTGATGTGCGTTCCCCACATACGTGTTCTCCACACACAGCACTATGTAGTGGCTGGAGCAGGAGCGGGTGTGCTGTCCCAACAGGCGTCCCGTCTGCAGCAGCGCGGCCTGGCCCGTCACCGCCACGTCGGCCGTCCTCCACGCCTCGCAGTAGTTGGTGGTCAGACGGATGCCCACCGCGCTGGAGCCGTGCCATACCAGCTTCTCCGGCCTGGGGGGGGGTCAGAGGGAGAGAGGTTACGTGGGCTGCCGCTGTGCTGACTGAAGATGGCGGCTGGGGGAGATTAGAGTGAAAGAAAAATATGAAGAAAAAAAGAAAAGGGATGCTTCCGGTTTCTCCAGCGGTTAATACTGATCCGGTCTCCTCCCGCACGTCTTAAGACATGCAGGTTAGGTAACTGGTGTTTTGAGTCCTGTAAAGGCCTAAAACCGAGACCAGAAGGCGACCCACACCCATGTTAGAAAATGAACCCAATGAACCCCCCCATTTCCTATCCAATATCCGTTGGCTCCTTTTAATACAGGCAAACTGCCCCAAAAACATTTCAACTATTGTCAATATCATGACTGTCCATATCAAACATGAGCTCTATGGTCTGTCTGCGGTAAACGATTTATTTTCTTGAGTGTTCCCGGGACTCTCGTGAAAACATCAACATGGACGACTGGCTTTCGTTTCTCCTCGCTCACGTCACGTGCACACGCTCTCACTCACCACGCCGAGTCAGACATCACGTTGCGCCCGTCAAAGGAGTAGATGGGTGTGGATGGGTTGAATGTGCCGCTGTTCCCAGAGAAGATGGACATCCAACTGCTGAACAGCACTTCCCCCTGAGAGGAGACGGAGGGCGGACATGGATACGTCTCAAAAGAATATGGCGACAGTAAACACACCGTCTATTGTGACTTTTATCTTGCACACCAACCGCCCTCTATTAGAGGTAATACACCACACAAATACCACATATAGTGTAGGAAATTAACTAAATATATATTTGGGGGGCAATTTTTTGCCCTTAATATCTTTACAATGGGGGCTTTTAAAAGAAATGGGGGCTTCTTAAAAATCTTTGCATAAAGTTGCTGTTTTTAATGTGAAATAAAGCCATTAAAAGACCAATAGAGACATTTTTAATGGCCATACAAATACTTTTTTATGGCATACTGTATTATGAATTTTCTTTAGGATATACTCGACAATTACCTTTTTTATAATATACTATATACAATGACTTGTTTTTGTAAAGAATCCAAACTATTCCTTTAACCCTAGTTAATAAAAACTAAATGGTGAAAACACACCATTGACCTGCCTCTCATGAGGATGACTCTGCATCATCTCTAAAATGAAACAGGAAATGCAGACAGAAACATCTCCTCACCCTGAGGTTAACCACGGGCATGTCAGTGCGGTCCGCCTTCCTCACGATCGTTGCCAAGTCCTGGAGGTGTGAGGACAGGAAGGCCCTGTAGGTGGTGGTCAGCCCCATGGCGCGGGCCTGCTGGTAGCACTGGAAGTCTGCCCCCCGGATGCCACGCATGTCCCCTTTCAGCGGGGCGTTCAGGGCCACCAGGTGGAGCTGGGAAGGAGAGGAGGACCGGGTGAGGAAACGGAGACGAGGAGAAAGTACACTCGGTCCAAACCCGACACTTGGGCTGTTGTCGGGCCAAGAGATTTGGCCCCGCGTGGTCTTATGTATGTGTCGGGGTGTGTGTGTGTGTGTGTGTGTGTGTGTGTGTGTGTGAGACGCTCACCCCAGGTACAGCATTGAAGGTCTGCGGGAGCACGTTGTAGATGGGCTGATATCCTCTACTGCCCTCTTGAAGCTCCTGTTCAACAAAAACAGGAATTAGAGGTTGTTTAAAGTAGTTATGAATGTTTCCATATATGTATGCATTACTACACACACACACACACACACACACACACACATATATATATATATAGTGAGAAAAATAAATTATAAATTATATACATATATCTATATATATCTATATATATAGATATATATAGTGAGAAAAAAGAGCGCTATCTGAAGTCGGGGAAACAAAATGTGACGGCTAAATATAATACAACCATCTGACAAAGCCCCGAGCTAAAATGTGTTAAATAAATAGGAAATGCCACAAGGGTATGGTGTAGCCAGCTCAGTGAGAATGATTAGACCTTAATTATTTTTATTTTTTACTATTTAACGACACCGTCACTGCAAAGTTTGTCAGGACATGCCACGATAATGGCTTACGTATTGTTTTACAAGAAACATAAATGCACTCTTGATAAACAAGGTTGCTTTTGGGCGGAAAATGTTCAAATGTTTTCTGGAGCAGCCCGTCTAATGAGGATGTCTCCTGTAATATTTGTCACACATTGAAGACGATTTGGGGGGACGGGACCCCGGATCGGATGGACGACACACACACACACACACACACACACACACACACACACACACACACACACACACACACACACACACACACACACACACACACACACACACACACACACACACACACACACACACACACACACACTTAACATTGACACTGAAAAAACTGTTTTAGATCGCAACTGGATCTGTTCCTATCAGATTTGGTACTCAGTTGTGTGTGTGTGTGTACCTGGCTGTGGCTCTGGCTCCTGTGTGGTCTGATCCAGTCTCCAGGTCTGCTGAGGGACTGAGACGCGGCCGCGGTGGACGGTACAGATTGGACCAACGCTCCGAGCTGAAAGAGGAGGTGCATATGGATATGCATACGGATATGCATACGGATATGCATACATACATGCGGAGTACGGTTTGAAAAGCTACGATCTCATGTCGACGTCCCCCGACTCGAGGCCACACACTGAGCACCGTACACACCTGGATCTTGTGCCAGCCGTTGCGTGCTCTGATGTACAGCTCTCCTCCCTTCTCGGACACGTAGGCCAGGGTCCCCTCCGCCGCCCGGTGGCTCTCTCTGGCCAGAGCGTGGCTTGTCTTGTAGCTCGTCACCTGAAACAGAAACCAGTAAAAAAAACTTCTCTCCTCTACGGACACATTCTCACTGGACAACAAGTGCCAATATTGAGGCGAATGAATGAACGTGTGGACATAATAACATGTTAGAATATACTGTATATTTCAGGTAAAGGGCCTTGCTCAATGGCCGGTGTCTTACAGGGTTGGCATTTCCTGGAGACCCCGTTGGTCCGGGAGGGCCAGGAGGTCCGGGGACGCTGACGCCTGAGAACGACACATCGGAGACACAGTCAGCCGACACAATAAATGAGGTCTATAAGTTGCATTGATATAAGTTGAGGTCCACATCATACCCGATCCATGTGCAGGTGCAATTCCCGGGGGTCCAGCAGGGCCGGGGGGCCCTCGGGTACCGGGTCGTCCGAACCCAGGGGCTCCAGGTTGACCCACAGGACCGACCGGTCCTGAAGGGCCAACGATGGACTCGCCTTTGGGACCCTGCAGGAACATACAGACAGACCTGATTCATCCGGCAAATCCCCTCAAAACATTTAGAAGGAGGTCTGTCATTCAGCTCAAAGATATCCAACAGCACCAACACAGCGACAGCCATACTGGGGAATCTGCTGTCATCAGACGCATTGATTACAATGAACCATTTCAATACCTGAGTATAATTGGAATACTATCTTACCACGAGACCTGACCTCCCGGGCAGTCCTGGAGGACCCGGCAGACCGCCGTCACCCTTCTCTCCCTTCTGACCTTGGTATCCCTGATCACCTCTAGCACCCTGAGAGATTCACAGAAACAAAGAAACAAACCCACTTAAGAAGTCCAGGAAGATTATTGTATTGTCAACATTGCCTCTCAAACATTTTACCGTTTTGTTTATGAATATCACAGTGATCAATGATAATTCAACTGAGGACTGGACAGTGGCTCTGTTTGATCTATGGAGCATGATGAATCGGTACTTACCACAATTCCATCTGGAAACCCGGGTGCTGAGAAGAAAAATGAATGGGGACCCAAGTGTTAGGTGAGAGAGAAAGTCAATGGCAATCAATGAGATGTCTGTCGTAAAGGTCTTACCAGGTGTGCCTGGCTCTCCAGCTATTCCCACTTCTCCTTTATCTCCTTTAGCCCCGACTGAATCTCCCCCTGTCACTGCGTCCTATACACACACACACACACACACACACATTAACATTACATGGATACCACCACGTCGGTGATAGCCGGCGCCTGCATGTGCACATGTAGACAATGTACAGACTGCTGAGCGCAGAGCTTGAATTCATTTTTTTGCTGTTAAAAACGGTCAAACTTGTTATGAAAAACACCTGTTAAATACAAGGGAGGCATGCTTGAGACAGCAGCACGTACAACCCCCTCTTGGCTCCGGTGGTTAAAATACAAAAGCTTGGGGAACACAGGGTTAAATCAGGTGGTTTTCATGAAACAGATCTGCATCATTAATGACGGTGTGTGTATCAGCCATTCCTGTTTTTTCATGGGAATGCGTTTTACAGTCAGTTACTGTCAAGGACTTCCTGGAGGCCCCGGCCACACCTTCACCACCACTGCTTTGAATGACGCTATGCGTCCCCGACATCACATTGCTATTGCAAAGGAAGGTGGCGTTCCAATAGATGCAATCTGCTGCATACGATCATGAGAAAAAGACCAAAGATAGATCTCCACTCCCTTTCCATCAGCATTATGTTTCCAATTAACATCAATCAGAATCAAAATCATTTTCATGAACAAATGATGTCCAAATCGTAGACCGTGTATATATGAAGTTGGTGTAGTTGGCGTGACGTCACCCGTTGGTTTGTGGACTGCGGTTTTGAAGTCTCGAGTTCGGCATGTTGGCCATCGCCATGTTTTTTTTTTTTGCAACCAGTGAACGGAAGTGAAAGTATACCCTGCCGTATGGTTCATTTGACTTAATTTACTAAATGAACATCTCGCTGTGTTTAAGAAGACTTGAAACTAGTGATTGAGACCATAAACTCATGTTCACAATCAAGTGAGAAATAAAGTTATTGTCTCATAGGGGTTGCCGCCTGGTCCAGATGCATAGTTGAGTTGTAACATTACACCCTGTAACTATATTTTTAGGGCCTTCACAAACTCTTGCCAAATTCGTATGAAACCGTTATGTGTATGTAATATGAGTGCAACACGGGCACTAAAATAATCAATGTGTCCCTCAGAGATTGTTGATACAAAATCATTGCGATCATTTACTGGGTCGGCTTCACCTAACCCAGTAAATCCTGTAAGAAAACTTGGGAAGTGAAAGAAATCCAAGTTCTGATATATATATATATATATATATATATATATATATATAAATATATAAATCACTGCAGCAGTTAAATGTGTTTTTTTCACTTATTTATGACAATTGCTTTGGGAGTATAAATAATTAACCAGGCAATATTTAGATTCATGTATTTAATGTATCTTTAAAGCCACTACGAGGACTTTTCATTCATGGTGATTTTGTCGGTCCCTGTGGACAATAGTGGTAGTGTTTGAATCCCTTTTGAAAACCTCTCATTTTACTGCAGCACCATTTTAAGACAGTGTGCCCTGACAATGGGCATTAACAACTTGTTTACTTACAAAGGTCATACAGAGGCATCAGTATTACGTTGGGAACATTTCAAACCGGATGAAAGTTACTCACAGTAACTTCAAAGTGTGTAAATCTGTAGGCTACAAAAAACAAGCTATTTCTGTTTTTCTTTAATCTAATTGGATTCGACCTGCTGCACATATATAGGTGCAGCGTGTGTGATTTTGGCGGCATCTAGTGGTGAGGTTGCAGATTGCAACCAACTGAAACGCCATGTGCCAATCGTGTAGGGGAACTATGGTGGCCAACACGAAAACAGGAAAATGGGAATTGCCTATAAATGCTTGGTTTGCCCGTTATGTAGCAACGTGGCAATAAACGGCTCATTCTAAGGTAACGACAACACAACAACTCTAATACTAATACACTGAAGAAAACATACTTACTAATATTGTATTCCATTTCTGCCAATAGATCCCCCTTATATGCTACACGATGTTCCTTTTTTTATCATTATCGTGTCAGGATTCTGATTTCCCTCACACTCATCAGTCAGGGGAAAGTTTAGAGATTGTCACACATGCATGAAGGAGCCCGTCACCACACCTAAAACCTCTGAGTCTTGTCGAGAAAGCAATGTGTGTATAGTCCCCCCCCCGCACACAGCCTTTCACCAGTGTACTTGATTGGAACTACTCACCAGAGGCCACGGAAGGCACTTCAAGCAGAACCCACAAACCCAGCACCGTGAGAAGAGACTGTACATTTATGAAAACATTTCTATCTACCTGATGAAAGGCCGGCCAGAGTTTGATAAATCTCACTTTACAATACAATCAGTTGGATTGAGGCTTTTCTTTGGATTAAATCAAAATGGGAAAAAAAAGCCTGTCATGGACAACACTTTAGAGCCTCTAGAGAATCCTTCTTTGAATTGATTGAACTGAAAAAGGATTCGGCACCAGCTCTGATAAGCAGAGTAGAGGGAGGAGCATCAATAATATCCATATTTTTTCATCCTCCCTGTCAGGGGTTCACCCAGCTTCCTCTTTACCAAGATGATGAGGATGGTAAGGACAGACGAGGACAGACGAGGACATCCCCCCCCCCAAACCCCCCTTTAACACCCGGCATTAACATTCAGCATGGTTGATCAGATTGGATTTAACACACAGAAAATCTGGCTGTTAATGAACCCGGAGGTACACCGAATTTACAGGTGGCTAATGCACCGTTATTCCATATCTGGTAAGCACTTGCAATACGCTTTGCGTGTAGCTCCAACCAAAAATAGGTGTCCTGGTGATTAAATACATCACGAGATACAACCTGCATACAGCGCGAATGTTAACGCCTGGTGAGATGGGGCCAGACCAACAGACATTTAGTCGTTTTTTTTTAAGGATCATTAGGACAGTCGGAGAGCCGAGAGGGAGGAGAGGAGGAAATGAAGCGGGGTAAAAGAGGCGTTTGTAGCCCGGACCAGAGAGCTGCCATGCTGCCGCACCCACACACCAACGGAACCAACGGATGGTCCGATTTCAAGGGGAAACAGACCAATCGGGTGGTCCGACTCCGACTTACTCGTCCTTTTTTGCAGTGCGGTCTGGGGCGCACCGGAAACACTGTCTTTAGAATCCAAAGAAGAGCAGCGTAGTCAGACTGAATGAGTCATGAGCTTCACAGACATGGTTTAAGGCAAGAATAAAAAGGACACAAACCAACTGGCTTCCAACACTTAGTCACAGGGCGATTTGTGTCTAAACCAAAACGTGTTGCACTTTCATGAGATTTAGGAGACTACTGTATTTTTCTAGTTATATTTAGTGGTCTGTAGAAAAGATTGCAATAACAGTCCACCAACTGAAAATGACAAATTAGAGAAATAAAAAGATGGACACTTACCCCTTTGAGCCCAATCACTCTTCCTGGGAGTCCAGGTGGGCCCGGAGGACCAGGAGGTCCCTGAGAGAGAGAATTAGTATCACATTAGTGCCAGTGCCCTGTTACATTTCTCAGACAGTCAGACAGTTTCTAAGTGAAGTGAAAACTACCTTAAGGGACAATCCGTGATCCTGATGTTAACAGAATAAAATGGGCCACTTCGCCACCAAAATTCTAATCTGAAGATTGAAACATCTCAAAGGTCAGCAATGCTCCTATATTGTCTCATTTGTAGGTATCTGGACACATCGGTCTCAACTCTTCAAATGCATTATTGATAAGGGCTTCAGAGACAAGGAGATTGCAAATCTCTTCACTTCCTTTCCTCTCGCTCTTACCGGTAGGCTGCCAGAATCTCCTTTGTCACCTTTCCTCCCAACCATACCAGATCGTCCCTACAGGAAGAGAGAGAGCGCAAAACTCATTAAAGTATTTGTAAAAGAGAAAAGTGTTAAGAGATCCTTGATGAAATGCTTTTAATGGGCTGAGTGTGCTGCCACTACCACAAACGCTTGTGGCTTTTTTTTCTTTTTTTTTCAGTCAATAATCACAATATGTACTCCGTATAAGTGCAAAATATCATTTGACTACCAAAAACTGCAAGATGTGAAAATCTGCGAAACCTCACTCACTCAGATATCGTCCTGCTAGTCGCAGGCATTTAATGCCGTTTTGTTATTTTGACGGACACCATTTTTATTTTATAAATGAATGAATGTGTTTTGGCTTGGCACTAAGAAAATACAGCATATTAGAAAATACGTATTCAGGTCATGAATTTTTCACATTGAGTTTGTGGTATTAGGACCTAAGTAGACTCTAAATTCCCAATGGGGACGTTCATTTCCAGGCAAATACACAACAAATACTCGGTACTCACTGGACGACCAGGGAAGCCATATTCTCCTTTTTGTCCAGACGGTCCGATTGGGCCCTGAAATGAACAGAAACTCAGTGATGTACACAGCAATTATAACAAATGCGAGTTCGTAGATATTCGTGTTCTATTCGACATTCAAACTCACCATAAGTCCGGCAGGTCCAGGGAACCCGTGGTCACCCTGCAAAACACAACGCAGTGCAGTAAAAATGTGAGGCGAGAATACGACGAGGATGTGGCGTTAGATTCATATCAAAGGCAGCAATAGACATGGTTTCAAAGACGGACTCGTTCCTCCGGCTGTGGGTTTGAACGAGTTATTTCTCCAGAAGAACCGAGGGAATCTTCACAAAACCCCAGATTTGGCCCCCATTCAAGTCTTCCAGAAGCTCTATTGATTTTGATGGAGCTTGGTTTGTAGAGGGAGTTAGATTTGTGGTGTTTTGGCCCTTGTGCCAGCCTTGGTATTGTGTTACAATCAGCAGAACTTGGAGGCAATTAAGGTGCATTACAAGGAGAAAAATAAAACAGATTATTTTGACCCTAGCTTCCAAGTGGCAGGAGGGGTGACAGTCGCTTAGAATATTTAAATTGAGCTGTGGAATTTTATGGAATTACAACAACCATACAAACAACAACACGTCTAGACATTTGCTGATGCATCAACACCAGAAGAGTTGGCAAGAAATAATAACATACACTCTTCAAATTCTCCTCTGGGTAAGGTTCTGATAGGGCTAAGGGGTCACTTGTCTGGTACCTTGATGCCTTTGGGCCCCTGGGGGCCCTTTGGCGCTGATAAGAGGGATCCGTCAGCAGCAATGGTCACCCCGGACTCTCCCTTCTCTCCCTGTTAGTGCAAAGAAACCAAAAGCATTATATATTGTCCTAGGTATACACTGGGGGCTCCTTGTCTCAAACGTTACATGTTTGAACATTTTCAACATTTATTTGTGTTATTATCCACATTCTGTCTAGTCCTCACCTTGAACCCTGCTGGTCCCTGGACACCTACAGGGCCTACATCTCCCTTCGGTCCCCTGGGGCCCTGGGGAGTGATTAAAGGGCAGTGGGTGAGTTGGGACGTTTAGTGAGGGTGATAGCATTTTAAAAGTGAGGCAGTGGAGCTTTGTAAATTCTAGAGTTGATACATATATATAAAAGAAATCATGGATCTTGGATTTATAAAGGACTAAGTAATCTAAAAGGAAGAAAATAAAAACAGCCTCCGAGGCAAAAACATACCTACCCTGTTTAGCCCAAAGACAGCGAAAGCAAAACAAAAAAATTATGTTACATTGCTTTCAAATAATTGTTGCATCTTCAGTCAGAACTGCAAAAATACTCATGTAGACATTAAAATTTTAGGGAACACAGTCAACAGGTGATACAAATTGCTCAGCATGAAGAAGTGTTACGAAATGCTCTTACAGGAAATCCAGCTCTGCCAGGCAAGCCTTCAGGGCCCTGCAACACGCCGACAAAACACACACACACACACACACACATCCACACATAAGCATGCATGCATGTGCAGACAAAAATACACAGATGCAAGCTGAAGCGGTAGTGCTGGGTTAATGATATTTGTTTTTCTTTCTTCTGACGAAGCCAAAGAACGGCATGCTCATACACAGCATCATCACACACAACTGCAGCCGAAGCGCTTCAAAAATGCATTATTGATGCTGCAGTAGAGTATTGGCTCCTTGTGTTGCAGTTCACATCTACGTCCCTGTATCTGACGCCTCTTTCTGTTACATTCATCACACTCCTTCTGTCCTCATTTTCAGCTGTTGTCGGTTTTACAGTCAAACACTGGCAGAAGGAGGCTGGCGCCATCTTACAAAAGACGTTGTGTTAACAGCTTCTTGCTACGCACCAGGGGGCCCGGTGGTCCTCTGATCTCCGTGAAGTTGAAGATCCCGTCCGTCACATTGAGCAGCAGCTGTAGGCGAACTAGGCAATGAGTAAACGTGGCCACTTTCAGCAGCGTACACATTCAGAGATTTGCACGAGTCACTAAATAGGGTGGGCGCACGTACGTCCGACAGATTGACGAAAGGTCCGGGAGCTCCAGGAGGCCCAGGTGGTCCTGGGACACTGAGTCCATCAACACCACAATCACCCTTCAGGACACAAAGCAGAAAGTCCGTAACTTTTCGGTAACGCGGAGAACTTGTTAGCAAACTGTTGCTCATTTACATTAATTTACAACTAACCCACGATAGAGCCCCGTGAAGCCGAAGGGAGCGGCACATTCAGGTATAAATTATTTGTAGGTTCATCATCACTACCAGCGCCCCCTTTCTTTTACTTTAATGCATTCGTTTTCACATTATCATTTGGTTCATAGCTGTTATAAAAATTATAAATCATAGCCTCTAAACATCGAGCGTCATACAGCATAAAAAAAAAAAAGGTGGAACAAACTGTGCAGACTACATAGGTATCACCTAATATCCACAAAGTATGGTAACCCTACCTTGGGTCCTTGATGGCCCTTTTCTCCTTTGGCCCCCTGTTTGTAGAGTAAAGGGAAATAAAAGTTATTTCTGTGTTGCTAACCATCATCTAGAAACCATCACACCACTCAGACTGGAACTGATATATTCTTTGTGTAGCAGTTCAGGTGTATGAGTTACCTACCAAACTAAAACCATATGATTAGCTCCGAACAAGCTAGCTAGTTAGCTACTACTAGCACTTCAGCTAACTTCCTTTGTCAAGACGTTTTGGGTGTACGTATTGAATTTAAAACTTCCCTTTCGGGATAACTATTCAACATGAGTAGTAATTATTCATCACAGTCATTTAAGTCCCTGCTTTCCACTGTTGTTTCACAAGCAGACACACACTGACCATCAACAGCTAACATTAACGTTAAGCCCTGTACAAAGTAGTCACATCCAGTTTAATGGACTTTCCTGGCGCACACACTTTCCTCATGTCAGGGAGGCTAGCTGTTTACCTCTGCTTCTAGTTTTATAATGCTAAGCTAATGCTAAACACGTCCTGGACGCCTTATCGGAATGCACAGGAATTAAGCCAACGTCCTGCTGGAAAGACAGCGAAATTGTTATTTTCCAAAACGTTATTACATTATTTGCAGCATATGTAATTACCCAATTTGACGTCTTAATCCCCTACATAACTCATTGCTAATGAAAAAAACAACACTATTTTGTGAGAGCCACAACCACTGATTGTAAAGTACACCGCAAAACTGTCATTCTCACTATGAGTTAATAACCCATTACATTTCCACATCCGTTACATCATCAACACATTTGTTGCGGAAACACCTGCTACTTACCCTAGCGCCTGGTAGTCCAGCAGGACCTTGACGACCCTCTGGTCCTGGGTCCCCTGGCTCACCCTGCATTCACACACAGCATGGGCAGAGGTAACACAAAGGTTGCACAGAGCTTAAGTGACTTCACTGTTACATGTTTAACGTAATATGTGATTCGTTTCTTAGTGAGGTTTAAATCCAACTACTATGTACTTAATCCATAAATAATGAGAAATGCTTTTCAAGGGGTACGGCTGAATGTTAAAGTATCGGTACACTTTATAAAACCATAAAAAGACTGAGGAAATAGCACCATTTCCATTACCAGTGCCATTTCAGAATCATCTTACCTTGACAGAGAGCCCGGGAGCACCTGTGGTTCCGTCCTCACCCTACAGAAGACATGATGGAGCATCTTCAACTACTGAGCACGAAGGAGCAATAACAAGTGGCAACGCTACTAACAGAGGAATCACACATTAAGTATCATTAGCTGTTCAAAATAGAAGACTAGCTACGTTTTTCCAGCATAATGTGTACATTTAACAGATTTTCATAAATATATTACCTTGGTACCCTGCGGGCCAGGTATGCCGGGGGCACCCTAGAAAAAAAACAACAACAACACTCACTATATATGAAACAATGTACACAGTCTATATATACACACACACACACACACACACACACACACACACACACACACACACACACACACACACACACACACACACACACACACACACACACACACACACACACACACACACACACACACACACACACACACACACACACACACACACACACACCTGTGGGCCTCTGACTCCAGCTCCAATGAGCATGTCACTCTTCCCAGATCCCTCCATATCCTGGAAACATATCCTGGTGTTACACATTGAACTGACTGATCCTTATTCATTAAAACATGTCTTAAACAACAGCAGTGATATGTGTGCGTGGATCTTTGGTATGAAACCGGGTCACCTCGACAAAGAATTTGGTTCCTGGAGGGCCAGGGGGTCCCGGGGCACCTGATGGGCCTCTCTTCCCCTGTGGACCACTTGGCCCTCGTGGGCCTGGAGACCCTGCTGTACCTTCAGACCCAGGTTCACCCTGCAGATGATAAAAAAGGAAAAAGCTGCCTGGTTAACAGTGACTGACTAACAACCAGAAACGGGTTTGTTTTGGTGAGGAAATAGAAATGCACACAAGCACATGGTGGGCAGTAGATTTATTTTTGGCTTCTTCTATGTTGAGTTGTATATTACCTTGGGTCCAGGTGGCCCAGATAGCCCTTGGTTACCCTGAGGATATTCAGAAGGAATAAAGAAAGAAGTGTTACAACAGGCGAAAAAGGGGATGACCACGACTGCGTGACTTTGATATAGTCCACTGAGCTCCCAGGCCAGGACACAAGCCCTCTTGAGGATCCATACCTTGTCTCCCACAGCTCCTGGTAGACCTGGATCCCCATCTTTTCCTGATGGACCCTGGACACGCGAACACAGACAGACACGAGTAGAGTCAGCCGAATAGACAAAGTGATGAGTCACAGAAAATATGCTGACATAGAAAGAATGTGATGCTTAGCTGTTCATTGACCCTTTAGCCATTCCAAAAGGTGACAGCCTGTCAGTTTAAAGGAATACTGGTCACGAGTCAGTTTCCTTAAGTGATAAGATCATCCATGCCGACATTTGCCTGAGTCAACCTTAATTCATAATGCTCACACAGTGTTGAATCACCGTTAAATTGTTGGAGTCACAGTCTCGTGAGACCAACTCCAATGTCATATACTCATTTTATTTGAACAAATTAAAGTCAAGATGATCTCCCGTTGAGCTGCTTGTGCTCGGGGGGGAGGCCGTCGGTTTTCTGCATTCAGCTCAAATGTAACATGAAGCAGTGGAGTCAGCGACCGTAAAAAAAAAAGGCAAGGATGATGTCGTCTGTTTTCTCATCACTTAACAGGAAAGTTGAAGTTATTCCTTTAACAAAGCAGCATCAGACCAAAGTACAACAATGGCTCTGTACTTTTGTTTGCACAAAATGACAACATGGTGTACCAGAGGCCTCAGACTTTTTCAGTAAAACACTAAATTCCAAGGCACACTGACTCATTGGCTGCTAACGCATGGCTCATTAGATTACTGGCTACTAAAAGTCTAAACTCATACCTAACTACGAGATGGGGGCTAAGGATGGCGATATACCTGCCTGTTGATCCTTTGAGCACTTTAATCCAATGCTGGATATTTTGACTAATTGACTAACCTATTGACTAATTCCTCTGTGCATATTCATGAGGATGAATGCTGCATCCAAATGGAATCAGGAAAAACAAACAAACGAGATGGCTGGACGGCAAACTGATAACACACACAACGATATGTTGCTACGGTGATGGACGAAAATATATTGAAAACAATAATTTTATTGTTTGATGTAATTATGTAATGCATGAAGCTGTAAAATGCAGCTTTCTCTTACTATTCTATTGCACCACTTTAAAAGAGAGAGAGAGAGAGAGCTACGCACCACGCGGTTGTAAATTCGGTGTATTTAAATAATAATAAAATAGTTGTTCGGACGTCTACCGTTACCAGTGTTCTCTAACACCCGGTTTGCCGTAGGCCTGACTCTTTGGGAATGCAGAATATCTTAATGATTCGGGGGGACCCCACGATATTTCTTCTTTGCTCGACCAACAGTTTTACGTTGTCTGCTTCATCCATCCCTTCGATACAGCATCGTATTCTCAGATTATAACGAGAAAACACGGGCTGTTCAAGGATTATTTTGTAAAATTAAGCGAAGTATCTGCAATAAATTAAGTTTGAGTGATAAAAGGTACTTCGGTTTTGAGCGAAATCTGAGCACATCAGTGTACCTTGGTGCTTTGCATTGACTGAAAACAGCCAATATGTAGCAATATGCAAAAAGAGAAAAATACAAAAACAGATGCTTAAAAAAAGGCAGATTCGTTCCTTTACCATGTCGTATGAAAAAGAAAAAAGGAAAAGTGGCAGCTCAAGCCGAGGTTACAAGACAAGTTTGAGTTCAGTTCCCTTCAGTTCATTCCCCGTGAAAAGTCAAGCCTAATGCTTTCATGTTTCATTTGGCAATGACAACATTTGAAGTGGAAGTAAGTGAACCAAAGCTTATTCTTGACAAAGCAGCTCATACAGTGCGTAAGCAGTAACATTGGCTGCCAGGGGGGATTGATAAAGGGGCAAAGAAGGCAGTGACACACACACGCGCACACACACACACACACAGAAGCTAGGTAAAATAGAAAACCCCGCTGTGGCAGCCAGTCAGCAAATAAGACAGCATGGTTGGAGCTAATGTACAGTCATTATCCTGAGTATTGGGGAAGTGAGCTAAAATCGGTGTGTATCACGGGCGTGATTGGTTTAACAAGGTGAAAGCACAATAAAGCACCATGATTGTCTCATGTTATATTATTATAATACAGATTATGGTCTCAGAGTGTTGCTTCCTCAATACTCAGGCGTTTGACTGTAACTCTGCCTTTTATTGTTTGCTGGTATCACCGAGCAAACCAGGGAAATGTATACCTCGCCCGAACCCCAAGCAGACCCAAAGTCAAGCCCAGAACCAGAGGCAAAGCTGGATTCGGGACTGAACCCGGAGCTGAAACCAGAGCCAAGGTCATAGGAGAGACCCGAGCTCAAACCTGAACCATCGGGCCCAGAACCACTAAACCAATCCTCATCAAACATCTGAAACAGAGTGGGGAGGAGTGGAGCAGAGGGTGGAGGAGGAGAAGGAAGAATAAAGATTTGGTGGAGGAGATGAAGGGAGAAGGAATGGAGGGGGGAAATACAGAGTGTGGGGGGGTCGGGGGGTGACAGAGGTAGAGGAGAATGAAAGACGGACTGGTCATCGGCCATGACACACACAAATATGGATCATTACAATATGATTTGAGAAGAAACAAACTGAAGGTGAATTTGAATTGGAGGGGAAGGTGGAGCTGGAGGACAGACCGTACACGATGATAATACAGACAGGAGTACAGCAACAAGCCAAGTACAACGTATAAAGGCAGAGGCAACGTATTCACATGTAAGTAACGTAACTGAAAAGATAGAAAATCTTAACATATTTTAGAGCACAGCTTCTCCTTATGCTTCAATGGCATCTCCATGTCTTCAGTCTGTATTTATATCGTAACGCCACTCAGCTTCCCCGTAGCGTGAAAGTCTTGCTGGAGTTATATAAATTGCCATATTCAGACAATGTTTCATCAAGTATTCAGTGCCTTCCCTCCATTTTGTTTTCCCAGTTCGGGGTGGATCATTTGTTTGAAACAGTGTTTGCAACAATCATTAGGTTTTAAAACAGTGTTCTTAAAAGGACCAGTGTGTAGCATTTAGGGGGAACGTAATATAATATTCATTACCATGTATTCATTAGTGCCTATGCATGACTCTATATGAAGAATGAATTTATGAAACAACACTTTGGGGCCGTGACTTGGCCAGTTGTTTGCAATGAAGACACGCCCACCGGTCTGCAGCTCCTATGTTTGTCTGCTGAATGTCTTTCATCCGGGTGACTTACTGGTATTCCAGGTTTGCCTGGGAGCCCGTCCCCGCCGGGGGCCCCGGGGGGCCCGGCATGCCCCGGAGAGAGGCCTTCAGCTGTGTCCGATGTAGACAGAGGTCCCGGGGGACCAGGGGGTCCCGGAGGCCCTGGTAGACCAGGGTGACCCTGGTGGAAAGAGAGTTCTTTTGATTATTTCCACTGTGCAAATTAAGCTCAACTCCGACTATCCCGTCCCTCCTCTGCTGCCTTTTCCTCTTACTCTGATGAGATCAGCTTCGCTGTCCAGGTCTTCAAAGCCAGAGCCCAGGGCATCTGCTCCATACTGTAACACACCAACACACAGTCCGACACACTTCACCTCTCACTCAACGAGTGAGAGGTGAAGCCTTGTTGTCAACGAGGCTTCACCTCTGCATTTACCACGTGTTGATGTCATCATAATACCACAAGTGCATGTCATGTGAACACAAGTACGACCATAAACTGTAACACTCACAGGCACACTGCGTGATCTGGGGGGTCCAGGAGTCCCAGGGAGGCCAGGAGGACCTGGTAGACCAACTCCTTGGTCTCCCTGCAGAGAGGGAATGCAAGAGTCTGTTGTTTACAGTGCGTTTGGTGACATACAGGTGAAGTGATTTTTTAATTTGTAGTCCACTTGTAATAAGTTACGTCATTAGTTGCAACCTGTGAGCTCTACCTTCTCTCCTTTAGTTCCTGCTTCTCCACCCAGACCTGTAAATCCCTGAGACCCTTTCTGACCCTGGGTGGAAAAACACATTTGAGTTATTGCATGTGATATTTAATATTTAAAGCACAGCAAAGAAGACAGAAGATGACTCACTGGATCGCCTTTATCACCCTTGCTTCCCTGTGAAGGGGGAAAAAGAAAGAGAGAGAGAGAGAGAGAGAGAGAGAGAGAGAGAGAGGATCAGTACTGAATCTTAAGAACTCACACACGCCTCTATCTCGTTTGCACACACACACACACACACACACACACAAACACACCCGCTGTCCGTCTCTCCCCGACAGTCCTGGGGTCCCAGGGGATCCTGGTGGTCCCTGTGTCCCTATTGGACCGGGCTGAGCTTGCCCAGGTAGAGGGCTGGAACCTGGGCGACCGGGCGGGCCAGTTGGGCCTCTGGGTCCAGGCTCTCCACGCTCTCCCTTTGACACATGTCTGATATGAGCCTGGGCATTCAGATGAAATACAGTTAGCATGTGTAAACAACATCGACAACAATATAAGGAAGTAGACAGATTGGTGAGACGGTCCACGTCTAAACTCACGTCTCCCGACCTCTCCCCCGATCTCTCCCCCGACCTCTCCCCTGGCTCCTCCGTCGGCCCTGTGCACAGCATGTGACATCATCAACAGGCTTTTGTTAGGTTGTAATAAAATAAAATGACTTACACTTGTAAATAAGGAATGTCTATGTATAAATTACGATACTTAAAAAGGATAATTAATAAGGAATAGTGAGCCTTATGGGAAGGAGTATGCGTGACATAGAAGAAAGCCACATTGAGTTTCTCACGATGTTGCTGCTTTAATAAATGTTCTCCTCTGCTCCTATCATAAAGGGACTACATGCATATTATAGGCCGGCTTACAATGGATTCTTTATCATAATTTAACTAGTGTGTTTTGTTTGGCATCACTCACATGTTCACATTCGCATTAATACCATAGTACAATTAGTAGCAGTACGTTGGAGCAGTAATCGTCCTCAAAAGGAGGTTAAGAATGAAGGACAGAGAGCTACTCTTTCATTTCCCCAGCCCACGTTTGTCACGCTAGTCCCGGGATCAAGCGCCTGCTTCTCCCTCAGCGTAGGGGCCACCACTGGCCCGGTTAAGGCTGGTGGTGGCCCCTAAAGTACATTGAAAGCTCCAGAGACGGGCACGGTGCGTTTCCTGTCGTCATAGCGGTTAAATTAAAGACAATACTGTGCATCAAGGTTCATTCTGACCTCTGCTCAGCATTTCTTCATTGGCCTCTGTTGGGGTCTGGTGACCGGAGTACTCGTCAAGCTCCGCCTCCGGAGCCTCAGTGGGCGGAGCTCTTACTGGAATGCTGTCCTCCTCCTCAGGGAAACCAAGAAGATGAGTATACTTTAAAAAAAAGCCCACCCACATCAAAATGATTCTTTCTCTCAGAGTTAGACATTGTTAGTCAAGGAAACTGAAAACTTTAGATTTAATTCAACTATTTGTCGACACTGTTGGCGATGAAGGTCTCCGGACATCCACCAAGACTTTGATATATATATATATATATATATATTTATATATCTGGTAACAGTTATTCAGCTTCTGAAGGACTGTTTCCTTTGAAGCTTCAAAGTCAATGCTGATTATGGGATGTTTGGGGTCAGACTGACTTCCTCGGCCGAGGGAGAATGAAAGTTGGTACCGGAACAGAGCAGAAACACAAACACTCACACGGAGGAATGTTGTTTTAGGGTTTTAATGATAAGAAGCAGACACAGCAGAGGACACAACAAGCTGACACACACACACACACACACACACTAAATGCAACTTTTTGATGACATTACTGCATTTAGAGCCCTTCCTGCTGCCTTTGGGTGCTGCTTGTGTATCTCAAGAAACCACAACTTCTTGCAGTTTTTGTTCAAACCTAGAGGACATTGTTTTTCACCCATATTGAGGTCCCGAACATTCAAAGATATAGCATGTTTCCATTTGATGCAATGATGCAACCAACCAAAAACAAACCTGTAAGCACCTTTTAACAGAGTCCCCCCCCCCCCCCTCCCTCCTCCTCTTCCCCCCAGGTCTTCATCCAGCCAGCTTACCTGTGCTGTGCCATGTTTTCTCTCATGTGTTTTCTTCATCATCTCCTCCTCTCTGTCATCCAGAGCATCATCTCCACTGGTGTATCCCGAGGCCTTTGACAAACATCACATCATGCATTGGTTTATGAAAACAAGCTTATAGCAACAACAAAAAAAGAAAAAAGATCTCAACCAATGACGATGCAGTCACCCATGTTTTGCCAGTTATACATATTGTTACAAACGACAGAATTAATGACAGAGTGAGAGAAGGAAAGGACCAATCCTCAGCGACAAGCTTTTCTTGTTCAGTGAAGTCCTTTGACCACTAGAGGGTACTGTTGATCGATGTGTAGGGTATTTGTATACAGCATCTTAACGATCACCAGGAGACACTCCTGTTTTTAACCTAAATAGTGATTTCCTGCATGTCAGCCACCTCTGCCGTGTTGTGTGTGTGTGTGTGTGTGTGTGTGTTGCTCACATAAGGATCATCGTCTTCACACTGCTCCTCAGCTGCTCTGGGATCATCTTTTATCACCAGCTGCTGGATGGATCCCTGGAGGAAAGAGAGGATTAGATAACACGGATATATCTAACAGTAGTTCTAAACACCGTAGCGGGGTTATACAGGTACAGATACAGGTAACAACTCAGGTGACGGAACTGGGAAAAGTTGGGTTTAGAGCACCCCGAAAACAGGAGTCAGACTTTTATTTGCTCTCTGAAACGTTGATCCTCATTACACCCCTTTCGCTCGTATTGTTTTTTGTTTTACTGGCTGACCACTACATAACTGAGTTGACTCACAGCCACCCATCACAGAGAATGTTCAGAGAGTGTGACGTCGGAACTGTACTTAGGTCAAGGAAAAGAACCTCAAGATTGTATTTGAGTATTTTAATTGTATGCTACTAATACTCTGCTTCACTACAATTCTTGTAGGCAGTGGGGGAATTTACAGGATTACAGCAGCAGAGGGTAAAGTGCAAACAAGAGATATAGTAAAAAAGAACAAGATCAAAACAAGTATTAAAAATGAGCAAATAACGTTGATGATAATAATAGGATATCTAATAATTAAAAAAGGGGCCAATATTCTGCATAATGAGTGATTCTTACTTTAAGTGCATTAAACGGATTAAACATGAGAGTGATTTTGAATGCAGAACGTTTACTTGTAATAGTATTTTCATACAGAGGTATTGTTGACACTTCATACATCTCCCACCACTGGAAACCAGAAGGAGATTATCTCAAACCAGGATATGGTGTTCACGTGCACAAAACCCAGAACCAGGATCCTCCAGAGCCCTGATCCTGATCGGGATACTAGTGCACATTTCAAAACACACTCAACATAACACAAAGTCAACCAGGACTCCTGATACATGAAGTACAACGTTACTGACACAAACACAAAAATGAGTTTTTTGCCACAAAGTAACAAACCTGAACGTGGTCAGTGTTGGAGAATGTGTGGACATGTGTCACATGCCAATAAAAAAAAGCTAATAAAAATACTTTTTATATATAGATATATATATTTTGTTTTGTGAGCTTTGTTGTATTGCTCTTTGTACTAAGGCCAATGGAATGGATTTATGAATGAGTGGAAGACCCCTCCCCCCCTTAACATCCCCCTGGCTTTGCATGCATCAAAGTCATGGGTCATAAGCACCTCTATGACAATCAATCAAAAAATCACTGTCATGAAGAATATATCTCAAAGCCTAACTTGCCAACAGAGGAGCACACGACCCCACACACACACACACACACACACACACACAGAGTGACCCAGATATTTCAGACTGTATGTGACTGCTGCTGAGCACGCACATATTCCGTCGTCATGCTTGGGATAACCCGTTCAGAAAGTCAGGCCCGCGCCGAACAAAGCAGCAGAAAGCGGTGACGTCCGCACTCACCATGGCAACAAGTGACCAGCCGCTCGCATTTGTCCTTTGTGAGCGTCGATGAGTTGAAAACGGACCTAATGTCAGTGTGAAGAGAGGCGTCGTATGTTGAGTCTTTAATGTCTTTGGACTATTCCTGCTGACAGACTCTCTCTCCCCCCCACCACCACCACCACGAACATTGCTTTTCATACTTGACATGGCGGCAGACTCAAAGGCCCGAGTCAAGCCCTTGATCTGACCACAACTAAGCCTTGTTGATGTCTCGGACTTCCTCATCTGCCATCCACCTCTCTCTCTCTCTCTCTCTCTCTCTCTCTCTCTCCATGCTACAAAGGCAACTCAGGAAGTTGCACTAGAGGTGGTCATGACATTTTGACCCAATGCGAGTGAGCTTTGGAAAGTCGGTCGTCATATTTAAGTTTGAGCACTCTGGTCTCACAATTCTTCGTAAGTATTATATTGGGGTTAGAGGCACCATCAGTGGTATTATTATACTATTACTAGAATTGGTTCCAGTTCTTACGTTTCAAGAAGAAGATTTATTATTATTATTATTATTATTATTATTCACAGTAAATTTGAGCAAAAAGTAGCACATAAGTTGCAGAATCATGCTTTATTTTACAACTTTTAAAATGAACATTCACAGGAGAACGCATGAAAAATGTGGGTGATTAGACTCATTGTATTTTTTGTTGCATCATCAAATAATCTCTGTTCATTGTCAGGTCTGGCACTTCAATACCCACAACCCCATACATTTGAAATAGGTAATGGTGAAAACATTCACATGCAGCTTTTTCTTTTGTAGTTTTTTTTGTTTTCTGCTTTTTGCATACGCAACAAGATACTGAAAGTAAAAGTAGAATTGTCGGTATTTTGCACAAGCCTTTATGTCAGAACATAATTAGTTTCAGTAATGGTAATGAGAGGCCAGAACACACAAGCATGCACACACACACACACACACACACACACACACACACACACACGTAATCCTGAGGCCAACCTCACACACTGATATTGACACAGGCATCCAGCCTCATTCTCTCTCCTGATCCTTTTGCCCTTGCCCTCAGAGTTAAAAATCCTTGTCCTCCGAAAGACGCCCACAACTACGTTCCTAGGATCTTTATTCACTCACCACAAACTTGTCGAGTCCCGTGCTTCCTGCATTGGCTACGAAGACGCCCGAGTTGTGCGAGAAGTTGAGTCTTTCGGGCCTCCGGTGGAAAGTGGTCCTCTCGGCCTCGCCGCAGTCCATGTAGAGACGCACCTCTTCGTGCTCCACCACCACCTGATGGGCGGAACAAATACAGTTCATTGATGTCTTGTTTTGTCATGGTTGTCAATGAAATGGAGTTTTTTGTCCTTGTGTTTTTGAAAACTGATAATGTGAAGCCCTCTGAGGCAAATTTGTAATTTGTGATTTTGGGCGATACAAAAATAAATTGAATTGAATTGACGATGGCATGCTCTTTGAGATAAAATTCTTTTTTTCCTTTTTTACATCTGCTTAATATGTCAGTCTATGCAACATGATAGACCCTCAAAGGTCCAATACCTATGCCTATTTAACCGTGAATAAAAGAATAAAATGCAAAGGGTACAAATATAACAAATTTGACTTTTTCTTCGCTGAGGTGGAGCATGAAAATGTTGAATAAAAATGTCTGCATTAGCTGAATGTCTCTCTCGGACCCTAGAAGAGGTCAACATGTGCAGAAGGTAATCGTCACCGTGAATCGTGTCCACTGGTCGGTCATGTCCGGGACACTAAAGGACGCAGCTTTGTGGCTGTGGGAGGCCTCCTCCCCGTCAGTGTAGTACAGTAAGATGCTCTGGAGGCCCCCGCGCACCGGCGTGAGGGCCAAACCCAGCTCCACCACCTTCTGACGGGCGTCCGTGATGGCGAAGAGCACGCCTCCCCTCTGAGTGGCCGGACGCACCTGGAGCGAAGGCAGAATACATCAGAGTATCACTCAAGGGTTTGGCTTTGGCATCTCGCTCCCGTTATATGAATATTACAGTCATACCGTGGGGCATATTAACACATTAATACACAACACAGAGGGCCACAAAAGTCATGTGTGTCCATTTTACATTATTATAGAGTATGAGAGAGGCGCTGTATCGGGAAGGTGCTGACCACGGTGAAAAAAGTGGGGAAGAAAAGTCTTGTTGAAACATCCGGAGTATAATACGGTACAATACGCAGTACAGGTAAAAGAAAAAACAGAGTGACAGAACTAAGTGTGTGGAAGCCCTAAACGGCCATGATTCCAATTTTTTTTATAAATTTGTATATTGAGTTAATCATCTCGTTACATTATTCATTCGTTATCACGAGAAAACAAAAGCTAATTTCTCTTAAATTAAAATGTTTGGGTCAAATCATCCGACGAGCTGACAGTTATGAACGAGGTGAAGTTAGCGTAAAGATACACTTGTGTGACTATGTGCGATTCTAAAAAATAAATCCATAAATTTATGAGAAAATACCACAAAATTGTGGAGGAAAATGACTTTAGTCTTTGATCTTTGGTTGCTGTAAACTAAATAAATGAATAGTTCCCGACAATGACCGATCCGTTTGAGTTGAAGACATCTCTTACTACTACTACAAACACAAAATCAAGAACTTGATCAATTCAGAGATTTTCCAAAGTAAAAGTCCAACATTTGTACCATGACCATTACTTTTCAGATCCAAGTCCTTTCAGTATGTACGTAGTCAGAGATGTCCTGAAGTAAACCTTTCAATCACCGTCAGGAATTATAGAGCAATGTGTTTTTATGGCACCTCAAGTAGCTATTTCACGGTAGAAATGTGTGACTTTTACTATGGAAATATGTAGTCAGAGGTTATTATTCTTTCTCTTTGCAGCAACCACAAAAATCAAAGAATAAAGACATTTCGTTATTTTCTTTTTAATTCCTAACACAGGTCACATGTTTTCCACTTCTTCTAAATATAATCCGGTTAATCTTATTTCCACATATGTATTTTATTAATACCCTTGTTAACGCCTTATTTTGAAAAACGGAATTAGTCACAAGTGTATCCTCCCACTAACTTCACCAAGTTCATCTGTCAGCTGAATCTTGGCCACTTAAACACATTTACCACATTTATCTCATTTTCTCGAGATATCAAAGCTAAACATTAAAAAAAGTTGTGTGAATCATGTCCATTTAGGGCTTCCGTACTTTCAACTTTTTAAACATTGTTTGTGCTGTCCCTGTTTTAAAAAAAAAAAAAGAAAAAAAAAAAAAAAAGGGTTACCATGGCTTTAAATACAGCATGCTATCAAATTTGAACTAAGTATACTATAAAGTACTGTATATTGTACTGTTTAGGGCTTCCATATAAAAAAGGTTCAATTCTTTAGTATTACCGTGACGATGATGGCAAAGTCCCTGTAGAAGGACCCTGGCACGAAGGTCTTGGTTAGGCGGCCGATGTTGGCGTTGGGCCCGAAGTTGTAGGCTGGCAGGCCCTCATAGCCAGGAGCGAAGGAGACGGAGGGAGGGAGGGGAACGCCAATTAACTCCGTCAGGTCCAGGTGAACCCCTGAGCCTCGCTCTGACGCACACAGAGACAATGTAAAAATACGTTGGTCAGGATGTGAATGGAAACAATGAACAATGAAGGAGTGGGTTCTTGACCCAAACATCCACCCATGAGTGAACCTCACGCCCGAGATGCACAGAAGCCGCTCCAGCTGACGTCAGTTCCAACCGGCTCCTTTTTGTCTGCTACCTGTGTGTTGCTAAACCCATGAGACAGAGAAGAGAGGCTCCCGGAATCATCTTGACATGGCTTTAATTTGACTTGATTTGATCCGGACTCCTGCTCACGCCTCGCTGCTCCGCCCCGCATGGACATAATCCTCCGAAACAGAAGTGCACACACAATGGCCGGCAATTAGGAGTATTCAGTGTGTAAGTGAAGAGATGGCTTCACATTCCCCTGATTCCCCTCACTAAGGACTTGCCTCCCGTGGCGACTCACTCTCACCTTCGGCATTCCAGCCAGGATCACTCCTGCTACATATATCTCTGTCCCACACACACACACACACACACACACACACACATCAAACACACACACACACACGGAAATGCATTTGTATGCATTACGCACACATCAAACACACATTTCGCCCCCCGTGAAGGCGCACAAACCCCAGACCAGAACAGACAGGACCAACATTTGGGGGTCTCTAATTCGTCAGCCCGACCAACTGGAAGCGCACCTGATTAGAGGGTTTAAGGAGTGTGTCTGTGTGAGGGCGTTTGGCTTCTGGCGCGCCAATCACGCCCCTAGAAGTCAAGCTCTGCACATTTATGTGTTTAATGTCGCAAACAGGTGGGCACTCAAGATGTGCAAACCAAATACACCCACGCAAAAAAACACACCAAAGCCGTGGCTTCGACCCCCCCCCCCCCTCCCGCGCCTCCGGTCCAGATGCAAAGTCATTAGTGGTCCGTAATGACTGAAAAGGAACAGACACCATTGAGCTCATGATACAACCGATTGGCCACCGACTGCAGAAGTTTGACTTTTTATTCCTGCACCGCGAGAGTTTGAAGTTGAAGTTAAAGTTTGACATATTGCCGTTGGAATATGTTCTGAGAAGGACTTGGCAGCAGCAGCGACCTGGTGGAGATTACCGGTCATGACTTGGACGGCTGCCATTTCAAGACAGATCCATGTCCACGTTGTTCCTGAGTTCTCAAGGTCCACAGTGGCCAGAAAAAGTATGGGGGGGAGGGTGGGAGGTAAAATACTTTATATGGGTTTGTGAGAAAGGGTAACTTCAAATCTTTTAATAATCTAGTCTTGTTTTAGGCCTACCTCATGATCAAACTTTTCGCATTTTGTAAAAACAAATAAAAAAAACCTTAAACACATCGTCGCCTGGTGGGCGACTGTGGCCCAAAAGGTTGAATAGATCAGATGCGTTCTTTCAGCTTTCCATCAACCATTTGTTAATAATTACCTCAGAATTCTATCTGAGAAATACATTTTCAATAAAAAAAAAGTAGCTTCATCACACCAAACCACGAACTCCACTACCTTTGCAGCCAGAGGGTTCTACTGCCACTCTGCTAAGCTAGGCTAGTTAAGTTATGGAAAGAAGTCCATTTTCTTTATTCTCTTGGCATAAAAATATGTGTATGTTAAAACAAATGACAGGCAACGGGAGGCTTCCCAAAAGCGGATGAACCCAATGTTTATTAATACGCTGCCCAGCACCAAACGGCATAACAACAAAGAAAATGTGACGCTCTGCGACTAGCTGGTGAACATGTGGATCATTTAAGGGCTCTTGAGCCATATGTTTCCCCCGGGAGTTGGTGGAGACCAGGCCAGAGCTCGAAAGGAGAGTTAATAATGGACACACATTCATCAGGTGTCCAGATTAATGCTCATGTTGTAACAGTAATGGAAGTAAGTTAAGTACAATACCTAAAACAATGGTAGATAAGTGCAATTACTGAGTAAAAGTTACTTTTTTCCACTAGTTTGGAGGCGCACACACACACACACACACACACACACACACACACACACACACACACACACACACACACACACACACACACACACACACACACACACACACACACACACACACACCTGTAGAAATTAGTCGCCAGAAAGGCCCGTGGTCTAATTCCACTCTAATGTCATCATGTGATATGGTTTTAAGAGTACATGCTTCCACTTTATTTGCAAACATCTTATAAAAACACGTATTTCTGATTGACTCTTCAGCAGACTGCCAATAAGACGGTCCGGTGGTCAGTCAGGCTTCAAACTGTATCGGTCACTAAGTCCATTGCATTGTCGCCAAATCAAGCAGTCCGCCGGTCATCTGATCTCCGAGTCATTTCACGTCACATTTTTCCACAATAACTCCCTCCCCCCCTGAACCTAATCCTCGTCATGTTGGCCGTATGGATGCTTGATCAGCTTGAGGGGACTTACAAAACCAATATTAACAACCACCCCCCTGCCCCCGCCCCCTATAGCGTTGCCACGTATAACCTTTTAAACCCACCTCGACCCTGTTGCGCCACACAAAAGGCTTCCCGCTGCCCGGCCCACTCTCTCTAGATTTTCTCAGACTCCGAGGGATTTAATGCCGAGCACATCGGGGTACTGTGTCACATTACCAGCACACGCTACAGAAATAACCACTTCAGTTGCGTGACACACAGTGCATGATGGGGGAACAATAAAAAAAAAAAATCAGATGGGAATAAACAAAAGGGACTGAACCACCGTCCCATCAGCATGAGCTACTGAACCGATGACTTATCTTAGGCCGTAAACATGGAGGCTTGACGGTTAAAAAGCTCTGTCCTCTCACGCACGTTCCCTTAAATCATGAGCTGCTTGACAGTTAAAAGCACTATTTTCTTTACAGATTTCTTTCTTTGCTCAAATCCTGTTTGATCAGTGTCTTGCTTAAATGGGTGCACTAATCAATATTTTCATATTTACAATGGATCAAATCACAAAGTGTACCGCAAATGCCTTGTATTTGTACAAATGTTGCTTGTATTGGCAAACCCACAGAGAGTCATCACCTGACTGCGGTTCCCTTCAGCCGTACAGAGCGTCTTGCCGTCTTTTAGCAAACTGTTTTGTTTTTTAAAAAGACCTTTGGCTTCCCTCTCATCAACCTTCTATTAAAAGCTCAGTTAAAAATCCCTGTTCACCGCCTGCCCGAAACCAAAACACAGACAGACAGTAAGAGTGAACACAGCGGAGCGTTCTGCGGCTACAAAGAGTGCCACATTTCCCTCAGTACTCGGAGCAGAACCTAAAAGAATATTGGGTATTTACATTCGTCAGGTGGACACAGACACAACTCCTCATCAGTGATACATGTTGCTTTGTGTCTGCTGGATGTGTAACTTGGATGTGTGCTTGCTTACAAGCTCGTACTATCAACTTTATAAGGTGCTACTATGTTGGGTTTACTGGTTTCTGCTGCCTCCATGTGGACAACATTTCTTTTATTGATGCAGGTTAAAGGATACGTTTTTTTTTTTTTTTCGAGAACTGGCCTTTGCTTGGACAGGTTTCGGCTTCATTTCTGCGCCACAAATTACGTAAAAATGTACCTGACCTTTCATTAATCTTTGCTTTTTTTAAATAGTGAAATACTGGCTAGTTTACATCGGAGGCTTTCTGATTTAATTGCTTAGTTATGGTGCCTTACAGACATCGCTTCTCTTAAAACTATACTTTTTTAAAAGCCTCTCCTCTCCGACGTCCCCGTGAACACTCACCCCTCTTCCAGTGTTTCAGTGCTTTGTATTGGGCGCTGGCTTTACCGCCTCCGGCCGCGTTCCCCTCTGGATGCAGCGGCCCCGGTTCTGCAGTGCTGCGGCCAGAGAACGACGCCCCTGGGCTGGGCGTAGGGGTCAGCGGCGACCCCTCCGTCAGAGTGCTGCCCTCCGGAGCCTTCCCGGTCACCCCTTCATCCTTCACCAACACCCACTCGGTTGCCCCCGGGGTGCCAGAAGGGCCCAGGGAGGTGGTGGATGGAGTAGGGATGGAAGGAGGAATGGAGGGAGGAGCAGAGCTGTTGCTGGTTTTAGGGTTCACCCAGAGGAATCTCCACCACTGGGCCCGCACGGGAGAGGAGAGGAGGAGGAAGAGGAAGAGCGCAAGAGAGAGGCGAGGGGCTCCCATCCTCCGACTATGCCTTGCATGAATGTACAAAAAACGCCGAGCCTGTCAACTGCAGCTTCCAAATACTGCACACGTGCATGTAGTCTCCTGCTGGGAGAGGATGCACATGCAAGTGAATCTCACGAGTCCAGCAGATCCAGCGGCGCAAGAAGTATTCAGGGGGAGACCTTTTCAGCCTCCTGCTGTCCTCTCTGTTCCTTCTCCCCTTTTCTTTTCTCTCTCTTTACTTCTCTCCTCGTCACGTCCTCCCTTTCTCCGTCCGTCTCTGTCTCTTGCCCCGTTTTTAACTGCCTGACATCTCTCCCCCCCCACCCTCTCCCTCTCCCTCCCCTCCTCTCTCCCTGTGTAATTACCGACTCCCCCTCTTCTGGCACTCCACAGCACAGCAGACTTGATTTTCTCTCCCCCTTTTTTCTCTCAGACAGGCAGATTAGAGAGTTAGTTCACTACTCCCTCCTCCTCCTCCCCCCTCCTCCCCCATCTGTGTGTGTGTGTTCTCTGGGTATACTGGCGGCCTCTCGGCCTACCCCTCACAGCACATGTATGTCAAGTCTAATGAACACAGATTTAGGATAACCCTTCACAGTGCTGCTATTAAGTGTTTAGCAGCTAATACAGACATGTCCAAATGAAAGCACCTTGAGGAAAAACACCATGATTCATTTAAAGAGAGCCAACATCTTGACGTCTAAACCTCCATGTCGGTCTCTACTAATGATGAGGCATGCGGTGAGATAACAAAGTACCATATAAAACCACAATAAAGGGGTCCAGAGAACATTGCACAGGTATTGGCAGGGATACATCTTCTTAAGGACATGGGGTAAAAGCATCACTTCCAAATTGAAAAGGCAACTCCTTTCTGCGTCTGAAAAAGTAATTAAAAACGTTGGCATCACTACTGCATTGCATTGTGGGATCTTTATGATGCTGTAGTGTCCAGTGTTTGCATGCTGTATTTTTCACCAAATTGTTTCACCAGAAACAATACGCAGTCAGTTCCATACTAAGGTTTTGGACATATTAAAATCTCACAAACTGTTTTAGCGTACTAAGTAGCCAAGGTCTTCGATCTCGCTCACCAACTAGTAAAGAAGCATAGACAGTAAGAAGTGGACGTGACGGTCATCGGTTTGTGGACTAGAGTTTTGAAGACTTGAGTTTGGCATTTTGGCCGTCACCATCTTGTTTTTTTGCAACCTAAAATGACACGAGAGGGCGGAGCTAAGTACAACCGCACGCTAAGTAAGACATTTTTAGGTGTCCAACGTGTCACGATTAACTTTCATGAACTGAAAACACACCGTGAAAGGGTTAAAGTCGTAAGACGAAAACACCGACAACTCCCAGACGGGACAACACAGTGGTAGCAACCTGTCAATCACAATATAGCCCCGCCCTAAATCATACCCCGCTTTATGGTCTATTTGACTTTAAATGGAGCATAATTTACTAAATGAACATCATGCTGTATTGAAGAAGACTTGAAACTAGAGATGGAGACCATAAACTCATATTTACAATGTTTACTGAGGGAATAAATCAAGTGAGAAGTAGAGTCATTTCTATAAACAATCAGACTACTTTCTTTCTTTTGCAACCAGAGGAGTCGCCCCCTGATGGCCAATAGAAAGAACAATGCTTGACGTCTGTAAAACAATCTCTGCTGATGGAAATGAATCCAATTCAACTGCACTGAACTGAAGTAAAGTCACTTAATTTCTAGGTTCAGATTTGTTTTTGTTAGAACACCCATTTATAATCGAAAAGCTTAAATTCTACTATTGAAGGCAGATGCATAAAAAAAAATTGCTTAACAGATAATCGCAAGTCACCTGACTGAAATTAAGATCGAAAATTGGGGAAATAAATACAAAAGATTGGATGGAAGCATTTATAAAGTGTGGACTCTCTCTGCTGCAGCTGAGTGGTCAGGAGAGAGGGTCAGAGGCCCCATGTTGGGGATGACAAAGGGATGACTGTTCTGTCGTATTGCGCTAAATGTTTGGTGAGGTCCAGGATGAGGGATGGGAGTTGCTGCTGAGGATCCCTGGGTGGAGGTGTTTGTTCAGGCTAATTCGGGGCGTGGTCGCACCAAGCACGGTTTGATGCACTTGATTTTAACACTGCACTAAAGCCCGCTGGCAAGACGCCCCGGGAATAAGAGTGTCCGTCCTCTTCCACTTGAAGACTGCAGGGTTTATGGGTGCAAGGACACAGATGATGATGCTGACATCAGCACTACCTGCATAGGCAATGTCAGAAAGAACATACTCATTTTGCTCTGTGATTTCTATTATTTGGATTTACGGCAGGGCCCCATTCATTCCTCACAAAAGTTGCTAAAAAAACGTGACTTCAGAGTATAAAATTTGGATGAACCTGATGATTCTGCATCCATGGGTCCATAGAGCAAGCACACTAGAATTTCCTCCAACGCTGCCTTCCAGTCCTTGATTGGCTATTTGTGCAATTTTACAACTTTTACGACTTGAAGAAGAAAGGATTGAATAGGGCTATTCAAGTGTCCGTAATGGGGAGTTTATTCATGTCAAATGGTGAATGGAATTGAAATTGTTTTGCACTTTTCTAGTCTTTCGACCAGCTGAAGTGCTTTACCACTACATGTCATCATTCACCCATACACACCCATTCAACACTGATAGCAGGGGCTCAATGCAAGGTGCTACCTGCCCATTCGTACCCATTCATAGCAATTTGGAGCAATTTGGGAGTTTTGGACACATGGACTATAGCGGAGGAACATTCCGCAATCCGCCGATCCGCAAAATGAAGGACGAACCTGCCCTTCCATTGAGCCACAGTCGGCCCTTTACCTTTCAGGTAATACTAAAAGTTTCACGTCACTCATTAGAATAAAAGATGGCACAGACCATCAAAAAGTAAAAATTGCTTGTACCGCCGCAGAGTTGCGTTTAAAGCAGTGGTTCTCAACTGGTCTGGCTGTGGGACCCACCATCACCCCTTAATGACAAGCCGCGACCCAAATCGAGGAACATTGTCGTACTTACGTTTCGCCATGTTTGATTAGAAAACTAATTTCGCGGGTCACGGTGTTCTTCTATGCTGTAAAATGGCAGGGGTACGTGAAGATTTAAAAATATATATATTCAAAATTAGCATCGACTCAAAAATCCTTTTAAAAATATGTATTTAATAATTTTTTAATAAAATATAAGTGTAAGTTCATAAGCTGAATTTTATATTCAGTAGGCTATTCAATTTCATTATCCTAAAAACCCAGAGTCGCCCCCATATCAGGATGGTTTGACCCAACCTGGCACACGCCCCCTGTCATCACCTGTCAATCACTGCCGCCTTGAAAAGCTCAAACAAAGTGGAACGTAGCAGCAATGCTGCTGAAAACATGGAGGGACAAGAGCAAAACAAGTGGGAACCAGAGCCGGAACAACAGTGTGAATAGACGACACTCCGCTGCATAAAAAAATCCCCTTCAAAAGAAAACCACAGGATAAAAAAAAAAAGAAAAAGAAAATTGAATCAAATTTTTTGTTTGCCCAGAACCCACCAGCTGAGAATCACTGGTTTAAAGCATCTCACGCACTGAATTTGTCACGCGGGATTCACACTGCGATTGACTTGGTCATTAGGTTGGTATTTTCTGAGTGAAAAGATGGGCCCACTTTTATCAGCTGAAAGCTTGTTGACTGCACACACACATTGTTTTTGTTTCGCTGGTTACTCAGCTCTATGGAGAATAATGTTGGCTGTGTTGGTTATAAATCAGAATACATAACTACAAAATAAAATTAAACTAAAAGTATGCATACAAGGATCTCAGCATATAGAGTGCATGTGGCGCTTTGGGGCCCCCCCGGTTGGGAAGCATTGATTAATGTACTTTTCTGACTCCACATGCGTTGCACTCCCACTGCTTTTTCTTATCCCTGTGATATCATCCTCCACTCTATTGCTCTCTCTCTCTCCTACGCTGCCTTACCTGGGGGGTTGTGGGTTTCAAGTGCTATCTTGATCAGATCCTGGGGAGCCGTGCTGGTCAGAGCACACTAACACATAAACAGTCGTGGGAGGAGAGGGTTGAGGTGGTCTCTAATGGAGCAGATGATAGGTTTAAGATTTAAAGAGAGGGTGAGGGAGGAGAGAGGCTTGATTATTCATGGGTTAGCCAGGGATAAGGGGGTGTGGAATGGGACGGGATGAGGATGGGTTAGAGGGGGTCAGGAAGAGAACAGGGGGTCCCCTCTGACACGGTCATACCAACACAACCCACGGTGCATACTGAGGGCGCCTTTTCTATAATAGTTAGCAAATCTGCAGGTTATATCCAAGCATGAAATAAGTATTTAAAGCAGTGGCAATTCATTATATGGTCAGTCAATGCACTTTTTGGACAGCTAGCCCAAGTAAATGACGGTTACAAAAGGCAACTAAAAATCTAAAGTAAAAGTAAATCGTTACTTAAACCTTGAAAAATATTTTAAGCTATAAAAAAAGACTAGCAACCAATGGCCATATACGAGGGTATGAATCAAATGGCAGAATGCAAGAGCATTACCTTCTATTAGGTGACGACAAATGACAAAAAAGAAAGTGGGCCCTTCCGTATTCAGTTGCTGTTGAAAAGCTGGCACATTCTGTTTTGCGGGCCCTCTTTCTTTCTATACATGGTGACCCCATTTAGGGCCTCTGGATTCCAGGAAGAGTAACATCATCACCCTTCACCTCTCTCTCTCACTTGCCGCTCTACCTAGCAACCACCCCAACAACAAACTTTAATTGGTTTACTGTCACGGCCAATCACACGCACATCATGGGAATGTATTTCGCCAAAAACAACCACTAAAGTGGCTTTGGGAGACAGAGGGGTCACCAGGAGACGCTGAATGCTTAATCATTTTTTAATCAGCTTGATGCTTTGGACGCTGTAAGATGTCACAGTATTATCTGAAAAACATCCTACAGTCTGGATCAATTTTAATTTCTTGAGCCCTTAAAAAGGATGTTATACATTCGGGTTCCATGCAGTTATTAGATGGTCAGTATCTTAACATAGATGTATGATTGCATATCAGCTTACTATTTCCAGTAACTTCAAAACCAGCACAACAGAGACACAATTAAGTGGACACACGGGTCCTGTAACAAAACCCTGTTCACAAAGTCTAGAGCTCTGGTACCACCTAGTGGCCATAAACAGTACTGCACATACACTTGAGTAAAGAATAGATCAGACCAAATGGCTTATGGTTTAAACTCATGTTATCTTCATAGAAACTACCAAATTAGAGTAAGCAGGATCAAGTATGTTACACAACAACCACTTTGAAATCATTACAAATGCACACTTTACATGATGGGTGGTGTTGATGAAGAGGTATGCAGGAGTTAGGGCTGTGTTGGGTACATCAGAGAACAACTTAAAACTTAAAATAGTTCATAACAGTCACAATAATTTACCCATATAAGACGTCTCTGTGCCAAATGAAAGGGTATATCTGCGAGAAAGACAGAAAAAGTGTTTCTGTAGCAGCTGGTTCAGACCGACCGTCCTGTTCAAAGATGCTCGCGATGGTCAAAAGCTGTTACGTAAGAATGAGTTCAGTCCTGTTTTTGTGTGTTCAGAAGTCCTACGTGTGCGTTTCAGGGTGCAAGTTGGTGCGCTCTGCCAATTAGAGCGAAAGAGGTTTTTGGCCTACCGGCCAGTGATTTTGTGCCAGAACAACACAGGAACTCATTTATTGGGCACTACAGATGCTAACAAAGTGGGTTTTCTTAAGACATTGGTTACTTGTTCTGTCAACCAGGCAAAGGTCATCTGCACCACTCAAAGGGGCTTTTTGTGTCGGGTTTTTTATTTTTTTCTGTTGTGTGACTACATTTTGCTACCCCCCCCCCCCAGTAGGTTTGATTGACACACCCTCTCAACCAACCCTATGGCAGGAACGTGTGTGGGCGGGCTGTGGACGTCAACAGAGAGGACCTGTTCTCAGGTAACGGTAAACCACACACACACATTTTCAGATGCTCGCGCGCACATGCGTACAGCCACTGGGCCGGCAGTCAATGAGGCCTGTGTTGCAACGCTGCTTTTCTCATGCACCTCCTCCTCCCCTCTCCTGCAACCCCCCCCCCCTTCCACTCCTCCTACGACGTGTTTTCATTTCATATTTTCTAGGCCATGTCCAGTCAGGAAATGTTGTTGAGTGAGTACATTTATAAGCTTTTATGGGAAAGACCAGCCAAGAGAGGGGCTGTTCGGCCCGCTAAAAGCTAGCGCCATCATCGTGTGGAGTGGAGAGTCGTTAGCCACGTTAAGTCTAAATTCAGCGAAGGAAGCCGCTGATGTGCATCAATGACACGACTATTGAAGCCACAAACGTCGGCCAAAAGTAAGGAGTAAGTAAAGAATATAGTCATTCATTTTAGATGGGGTGTTTTATTTATTTATATATTTAATAATTTTTTTTCAAAACTGTTTCAGGAAAATACAGGGCTGTGATCTGGATTTGATTTCAATTCATAAAGTATAGGAAAAATAACTCAGTATCATATATTTGTATTACTCATCAACTAAGTTGTCTAAGTCACAGAAAGACATTGATAACTTGAATAAAAAATGTATCTGTTGTTTTGTCCCATAAAAAATGGCTACCTAGAGGTTTGTTCCCCCCCAACATGCACTTTACAGCTACGTCACTGAGGGGCAGCAGCACTTTCTAGCCGTGGCTCAACACAACGTCAAGGTTCAGTGGTGATTGGGTGAGCGGGACAGAACCCGTCGCTCTGATCGGAGCCCCTTTTGTGTCCGTGACATGCCTGGAATGTCGCAGATGATGTTAAGACGTGCGCGCACACACACACACACACACACACACACACACACACACACACACACACACACACACACACACACTCTCTCTCTCTCTCTCACACACTCTTTGAACCTCTGGCTCAACCTCCCACCCCTGTGAAGACAAAGGGGACTACCTGCAGGCAAAGGGGCGGAGAGGCCTGGGAGAGATCAGTCTGCATCAGTTCTAAGTACAAACAACAGACTGTTGCGGCCAAAGCACAACAGTGTGTGTGAATTTAATGAATAGAACCACTAAGCCCCTGACTGTAGGGACATCTCCATACACACCTGCTGTGGTGGAGGAAGTATTCAGATAATTTACCTCAGTTAAAAAAAGTACTAATACCGCACTGTGAAAATACTCCACTACAAGTAAAAGTCCTGCATTCAAAACCTGAGTAGAGTAAAAGTATTATTAGCATTAAATACTGAAGTTATCAAAAGTAAAAAGTACTGATTGAGGAGTAAAATGTTCCCTGTTAGTGTTTTATTATATCTGATGTCACTGGATTATTATCACTGCTGCATTAAAGTTAATTTGAAGTAGTTCAATTGAAATATCCTGTTGGCTTGTTTAATTTACAGCAATGCATCACATTCTATAAGATCATCACATGTTTGTAGCGTCTCTGTCCTGTGAGAACCACGAATATCTCTACAAAGAAAAGAAAAAGCCACGTTTTCGGCTTCGTGACAACGCATTGTCCAGCTGATCCAAGTGGCTTTTTTAAAAAGAGTTTACCCAGAGATTTCCCCAACACATAAAGGAACTCTTCATCCTCTTCAGCTCATCACAAGCATTCAACAGCAACACATCTGGAGATACGTGGTTTTCACTGGACTAGTACGGGATGGAGCACTGTCACCTCGAGCTGTCAGACAAACGTATAGAAAAAGTACAATATCTGCCTCTGACATTCAGTAAAGTTGAAGTATAAAGTTACATCAACCACAAGCACTCAAGTAAAAATACAAATACCTTGAATTTGTACCTGGGTACGTTGATGTTTCTGCTAATGGTAGCAGAAGCATCAGTAGAAGCAGTGTCAATCAGTTTTATCAACGTCATTTTTGCGATCATTTTTAGTCACGGCCCTTGTGCATAGTTGTTGTTTTTGTTATTTTAGTATGCCTATTAAAATATTTTTGTGACAAGTTAATCTGAAGCATGGGAAAAGAGGGGGAGGATGTGCAGAGGAAGGGAGCGACAGAGGAGGAGGAGGGGGGAAGAAAAGAAGCAGGCAGGGACAGGAGCTTTCTTTAGGACAGAGGACAAGAGAAGAAAGGAAGAAAGATAAGTGGAAGAGAAAAGAAAACAGGAGAAAATTGGGAGTCAGAGAGGTTATCAGAGGAAGAGAGTTTGACCCCTGTGGGTAGGATTAACCCAAACAACTGACCTGCCCCAAACACACACACACGGACACACCAACAGTCACCAGACGAGAACGCTGCAGGCCAAACGTTTGATGCCGTTTACCTGATCTCTCTCTAAAGGATCTTGTCCTTTATTTGAGGATATAAATGTGTGCGCACGGCTGTTTTATCTCTTTTTTATGAACGTGTAATATTGGCAGTGGAGCCCCAGTTTGAGTTAAAAAAACAACAACAACGCAAATCTATCTGAGGGGAAAGTGGCACTAATGTTAATCTCTCAAACTGTTCAATCAATTTCAGACCTGCATGCTTTTGATGAAATCGCTAAGATTAGGACCTTTTTGGATAATGACCGGAGCAGACATCCAGCCAATCACATTAGAGAAGTCACGGGGCCGACGTAACGTGCAGCCGACAAATCCGGAATGTGACTCGCAAATTCAGTTTATTTAACTTTCATTATCTGAGCAGATTACAACAGATTAGCTAAACGAGTGGACAGTGTGTGCTTTAATGAGATGACTCAAACGTTAAATGGACCATTCATCCTGCTGAAGACACAAGACACAGTTATAGATATTGCTATATCTAGGTTCGCTAACATTAGCTATACCGTAAGCTACTTGTCACACCACCAGGTAAGGCAGCAAAACATTGATTTATTGAACTACAGTGCCTTTTATTGCTTATGGATTTAACTTTTCATTTCTAAAAGGAATGTTTTCTTATCTTCTGTCAAAATTGACATATTCTCTGTCTGTTTTGCAACTTAAGGCCACCTTTTAACGTTGGCATGTAAAATTGTTGCTCTTTTGTAGCAACATTTGCATATATTTGGAGTTGTGTTTCTGTCCCCCTAGTGAATTTTAGACCCTGACCCTCACTCACCTCACTCACTCCTATTAGCTCCATTTTGGTCTGAACCACCTTCTGCGGGAAATATCTGCAAAATATTTAGCTAGCTGCTAACTGCTCCGCTGCGTTCAATAGCTAAAGTTGCTAACTTTGTCTGTCTGCCGTTTGCCGCTACAAGCAGCATACAGGTTTATTAAGTACTTTTCTCTAGAAACAGCTGCCTGCTGCGGCAGGAAATCATTGATGAGAGCCGTGAGACTCAACCAAAACTGTAAGCTGAAAGATGCTAAAACGCTCTTTAAAGCTGAGGGAAAATACAGAGTTGGGTGATAATTTTTCCATAGATTTGTCACTTGTGCATCCCTTCTCACATATAACAAAGTCATTCAATTATTTCTAAATATAAAAATATGGATAAGTGCAGCTTTAAGGTCAATTTTAAATATGATGACCTCAATCATGTTCTGATTGAGTGGTTTGGTGGTAAACAAATGTTTACTTTTGCCATAAAATGAAGTTAAAACAGTCTTACGGTAAGTGGCGCGTGAGTGCAGCACGAACTCCGCAACATGAGGGCTGATTGGCTTAATGGCTTACAGGCTGCCTGCCGATCCACAGGTTATTAACACAATAAGCATTTGAGTGTGCTAACGTTGTGAACTTCTGACTTTGAAGATGCACACGCACACGCACGCACACACGCACGCACGCACACACACACACACACACACACACGCACACACACACACACACACACACACACACAAACACAGATGTTCGCTCAATGCCACACTGCAAGGCCATACCATTATTGAGATAAAAGAATGCATTGTTTGGAGGTCAAGGATGGACATCTGCAGAAGGACAGTTTCCATTACATAAAGTGCCCTGGCTTTCACCCCAGCCATTTCCTTTTTCCTTTTTTGTGGCTGATTTCATTAGTATATGAAAACTAGTCAATGTGGCACATTTTTTCATTTTCTAGAAAGATTTTTCTATATTACTGTAAACTTTATTTCATAAAATTCCTCATAAAATACAGTCCTTTTCTGTTCACACTATCTTAGAGTGTGAGCGGACAGGGATCATTTAAGATTAACTGATTTGTACCGAACCAACCAACAAAGCCAGTGAATCAATTTCTCCAAAGAAATGTGGTATCATAGATACAAGTTGTTATACTATTTACATCCGTTTATGACCTGATTATGCGTGTGTAGGGCACAGGGCATTGAATGTGAGACTCTGTGTGTGTGTGTGTGGGGTGCTGGGGGTGTTTGCTCAGCTGCAAGCGTTGTCCCCAGTGCAAACAACCTCTCATTGCTTCCCGCATCGACTCGTCTCCTCCTCCAATACGAATGTTAATGAAACCCATGGGAGGCACAGTGATTGGGAGGGGTGGGGTGGGGTGGGGGGATTCTTTCACGCGTCTGATGCCGGACGGCCCGAAATGAAAGACAACCTTCAGAGAAATGTGACAGGAAAATATTATCTCATCGTGTTCCATCTGCGGCCCCTCTGGCAGAGTACCATCCATTGACGTTCGCCCACTGGAGTCGCACCACAAAATTCGCTATTGTTCGGAACGGCAGGAGAAAAAAATGGTATTTTTCTTTGTTTGTGTGTCTGTTGAGACCTTCTAACAGGACAGTGCTTGTGCAGATATGTCAGCACTAAACTGAGGCATAGCACTGATTGAATGCACAAAAAAGTATTCTTGAAACCCATATTCCTGTTAAGGCACGCTGTCGGGTCATTCATTTACATGTTGATTTCTCCAAAAGCTTAGTTTACATAACTAGTCCAAATTTAGATTTTCCCCTTTAATCCCTAAAAAGGATCTGGAACATGTATCTTATAGTGGTAAATTAGTCCCGAGTGTCCTGAGCACATTCTGTCCTCCTTCAGTTATAGAAGTAAAAACATTTCTGTGGCTTTCTTAAGCTGCAGAGCTCTCCGACCCCGCGGGGAGTCCCTTAGGAATTGTAGATGATACAGAACGCAGGGACATAGTGGGAGGCAATCATTTTAGATTAAATTAAACATGTTCTTCAATGGTACAGAGGTGAAAGGAGACTGAGAAAGAAGTGGCCGGCACTCTACAGATTTAAAGTCTTTGCAATTAACGCTTAGTTTTAGTTTCAGGATTCTCAGGAGTGTTGAAAGATGTTTGACCAACAACGAGGGCAGAACACAAAACCCTTGGAGGGCTTCTGTCAAAATGTATCGTTTTTGAAAAAAGAGGAAAAGAAAAAAGAGATACGATCAAAAATGAGTGACGTTAATAGTGCAATGAGATATGATTTTAGTTTGACTTACGCAGCGTGCGAGGACACGATTAGGAGGTTTAAAATGAAATAAAATAAAAAGATATTTTTTTAAATCGGCTTTGCAAGTGTTTGCCGCAAAAGGAAATAACCTTTTGTTGGAGTTCAAAGATACGCACAATGCATTTTTATAAGAAACACTGGCCTTTAACCCTTTGCAAACGACAATGAATTGCCATTGGAATAATGAGCTAACTTGGAAGACCAAATTCAGTTTTCTAAATTATACTCCAACTGGATAACCTAGGAATACTCCAACTAGATTACCTAGGAATACTCCAATTGGATTACCTAGGAATACTCCAATTGGATTACCGAGGAATACTCCAATTGGATTACCTAGGAATACTCCAATTGGATTACCGAGGAATACTCCAATTGGATTACCTAGGAATCCTCCAATTGGATTACCTAGAAATACTCCAATTGGACTACCGAGGAATACTCCAATTGGATTACCGAGGAATACTCCAATTGGACTACATAGGACTTGAGAATATGTGTGGAGTGTTGCCGCATTATTATTCCATAAAAGTCCCCATAGAGGACAGAGCAAAGGCCACAACATCTGCCATGATGACGATGTTAGTAAATTAGTGTCGTGACCGACTGATTTGTTTTAGCAAAGGGAAAGTGTATAATTTCAATAGCCACAGACTTGGATCAAAATATGCAAAAGTATAGCCGAGAAGACCCAAACACAGAAGAACAGTGTACTTTCACCATTTCCCTTAAAACCATTTTCTAAACGTTTCCTCCAAATGAGAAAAGAGAACAACCAAAGTAGTCAGCATGACAAACTCCTAGAAGACAGTGGGGTCTTTATGGCTGTCACAGATTAAGGTCCCTGTATAAAACTATATGTTTAAATCAAAGCGGTAGGAAAAAAACAAAGCGAGAAAGGTAAAATAACCGCCTTACATGACACACAACTAATTGCAGGTAAGGTTATCATCGTCAATCTGCCAACTATTTACTGGCTGATAGCATCTCATTAGCTCTCTAAACTCACTTTCATCTCTGTACAGAGGAGTTCGGCTGACATGTAGGTCCTTCTACATTGTTCTCAGTCTAGATGCTGTGAATGATTGTGGGCCCGAGGAGCGACGGGTCTTACATGACGGACAGCAGACGCAGGAGGTCGCCACTGAGGACAAGGACAAAGACACCGATGGGTATTATAGAACGCTGTCCTGTGGTATCTTCAGGCTACATCAAACATTTAGGCCTTAATCATGTCACTTTTCTGAATTCCCTTGATCATTGTTCCTTTTAAAAATCTTGAAATACATTGAGGAAGTGATACGACATGGTGTCAACATGAGCTTCGCTTCACTTTTCTCCAACAACACCACTACACTAAACTAGATGGGACAACGGTTGGTGAACTGTTGGTAAATATTTCAATTCTCGATTTAAAAAGTTACTTTTCCTTTAAAAAAACAAACAAATATTTGCTTCTCAAATGTGAGAATGCTGTCTCATCTGAAAGTATAATTTTGGCTCTGGGACTTAACAAGCCATTTGAAGACATTCGCTTCTGCCTCTGGGATCTGCATTTGTTCCTCTATTTTCTAACATTGAAAGAAAAAAAACGAATTGAATTAACTGATAATGAAAACAAACAAAAAATAGTTGCAGCAATCATTTGACAGCACATAAGTGTTACTATTATTGTGTATATATGTTGAGCATACAATAACAATGCATGTAAAATAACAAATAACAGCCATAAAGTGTGGACATAAACAGAATGTCAATACTCTCCTAGAATAAACAGAGTTTTTGATTCCCTTGCTCATTTGAAATACTTTCTTTGTACGTGTCTTGCCCCAACGACCAGATAGCATGGAACAAACGTACAATGATAATGATTCATGCTCCACTTTTTAGACGGTAACTATGGAAACGGTGTACCCAAACATCAACAACAGAAAACATTCTGTTTCCTTTCTAAAAAAAGAAAAAGAAAAAGCACTACAGTAAAAGCTGTAGTTTTTGTATCTTAAAAACACAATTCAACACATGCTTCTGATATCAGTTTAACGTCCTCTGCAACAGCACAACAGCTTCTTCTCTTCCTCATTTTGGAAATTCAAGCGCGGCCTCGTCTCCTCTGTGCGGTAATGGGAACCAAGGCAACGGAACTACATCATCTCAGTGAGCATCACATCATGGAAAAACAGAAAGTCATGAGACCCCGAAAAGAAACACCCATTCTTATTTTCAAGTTTCCAGTGACTGAATCCACCCTCACCCCCAACCCATAGAGCTGACCGTTACACGCATACAGCAATGACACCTTTTACAGTTGGCCCATTGTGCCCGACTCTGTTCGAATCAAAGTCACTCTGGCTGAGTGAGCACATTCCAGACAGGACGCCGCTGCAGCGAGGGCGTTCGGTTCCTCCAATATACTGAAGACATTTAGGTGCAGGCCCTTTCATACAGCTCTATGACATTCACGCTTGCCAGGTTTTTAGACTCATAAAACACTAAATGGAGCACGGTGGGAGTTTTATTCCCATAACATCAGAGACCAAATCGGGTCAAGAGGGGAAGCAGTTGAAAGGCTTTGTAGGTAAAAGCCGACCCTAAAATATGATTTTGACAGAAAAGAAAATAATGCAACTACGGTTCTCGGAGTACAGAGGCGCTCCTCGTCCAAGACAGACTCCTACTGGGCTCACCTCACAATCATTTATATTGGCTAAACATGGAATCCTTTCAGAGCAACTCAACCAACGGTAAATGGAAAGTGAAGGTTCCTGCAGGCAGGAAAAATAGTGTTATTTGGATGGGGTGGGGAGGAGGGGGGAGTTTGGAGTGCGGAAAACAGTAAGTAAAAAGTTTCTCTTTCGGCTGGTTCTGTTTCTGGAAATGTAGATGCTGACAATGAAGCTCACCGTAAACGGAACACACTAAACCAACTAAAAAGGTGTTTAAAATGTGGGAAAATCGCGTGCCTTCACACCAGTGTTATTAGATTTTAATGCAACTTTTGGATTTTGGATTAATACCAGAAAAGGTGTTAAAAACACTAGCTTAATGTGGATAGAGCAGCAAAAGAGACAAAGAGGCCTTTTAATTTACCCAGCTGAGTGTAAAACCCTGTCACCACCAACCACATTGATGTCGGATGATTTTTTACATGCTATAATTCCTGCATATGCCGTATGGTTTGATTTAGCTCAGGTAAAGAAAGTGTAAATGGTAAATATAATATGATTAAGGTATGGTTGGGTGAGGCAACTACAACCCTTGGTTGAGTTTAGGTAAATACTGTGATCCCTTTATTACGCAGCATTACAACATTAATTGTGGATTTGCATGTGGCAGGAGGCAACTCCGGTCTCCTGCATGAAAGTTGTTGCGCTAAAATGCCCATCCACCACAAACTCGAGGCGCTTAGAGCATCAGTATGCTCCAGACAAACTGCTTGTCGGACGGTTGAAAAGTGCCAGAAAGCCCCTCCATCCACACCTTGTACTGCAGTTGGATTATCGCGGGATCACAAGTTCACACAAAAATCCATCTCCTCAGGCTTCAAGTATTAAAGTTTGTGTCCAGACCATCAGCATCCAGATCAATCGGCATCCTGTGAGGAGCTATATCAGAACTGGAAAGTATTTTTCTTCCTTGCACTGAAGGCCTTTTTTTCAATGGAAAAGTTGTTTTCGCGACAGGGTTTGGCAAGACTTTGACAGACAGATGGTTCATCCAGTCACCTTTGTTGAAAGTGCATGGGGTGACGGGGGGAGGGAAGGGGGCTTTTCTCCAAATAACTTTAGACAATCCAACAATCATGCACAGTGATTGGCCAGGCGTGCAGAGGTAAAAAAAGAAAAAAAACTGCCAGGATTTGAACTTCTCACACACATTCTCTTTACACAACTGCCACTTTTAGTGTGTACAATCGGATGCAACACTGGGAATGCCTTCAGGAGAAGCTTGTGTTCGCCGCATATTTGAAAGATTATCGTGTCTTGCCCTTGACTTTAACACTTTTGCCTTCCAACGTGGTCGGATGCTGCGTTCTACGTACTAGTTTGTTTTGAGCATAACCCCACCCTTACTTTTCATGTTGCTACATCCAGGACACCGACTTCTTGCATTGTCACTTAATGTTGGCATTGGACACAAATTAACATAGGGATACTGGGCTGACTAAAACATATGTGACATACTGTATGTTGAGTCTGAACCGATGGAAAACACCACAGTCTCATATAGCAGGGCCCGATAATAAGGTACTTAGGTGTTTTCAGTGAGAGATTTGATTTATGCAAAGCCTAAATATTTTCATATTGGGTTAAAGTTACCAGAACATGATAGTTAGAACTACCAAACACCAAATACAGTTGGAATAAGTGTTGTGTCCAGGACTCCAGGAGTCAAAGAGATGACATTTATTGTGTTTTGCGCAAGGGTACACTTGACTTGGAACACTCTGATATTCCAAGCTGGGTTTTTGACTTCAAATGTATGATTTTCTAATCACAAGACTATCTCTAACCTGCCTGTGGCAGTCCGCAATGTGATGAACTGTGTTCCGTGTGAATAAAAAAACCCTGAATCCTGGATTATTTATGGCTTTCTGTAAATGTTCGAAATAAAAAATTCGTTCCGTGATCCATTGTCAAAAATCCCCCACCCACCTAACCTACACATGCTGACATCAAACTGGCACAGGGACAAGAGTGTTTCTCGACGTCCCGCTTCAAAGCTCCGCGTGAACCAACCCACACTGGTCCTCTCTGATGTTCTCAAGCACACGAACAGCACAAGTGCAGTGCGGACGAAACCCCTTACACCATTGCCATACACAATAAACACTTCATTTCTCACCCTGGTGCAGCGTTTGACTCTTCTTGCCACCTCATTGTACACACACACACACACACACACACACACACACACACACACACACACACACACACACACACAGAGAGAGAGAGGAGGCTATAGAGGGCAGAGGAAGCCTGTTCTATCGCCAAATAAACAAACTATCTCTCTCCAACAGAGCTGTATAAGAGGAGCCTCACAGTAGGGAGTAACTAAACGAAACCCACAGCTGCAGACAGAGGTGTGAAAATGGAAATGTTAAGGGTCTTGTAATGGGTCTTGTGAGGAGTGGGTGACATGAATTTTCGAGTCCTGCCATTGTCATTAAAGAGGGTTCATTGATGGATAACATTTTACCTTATAATTATTTGGCATATTGTAGCCTAATTCACTGGTGTTTTAGAAATTGTCTAGGTATCACGGCCCACACTGAGCATCTCTTTGGCTATTCACCCGCAAAAACGTCATGCTGGAGGTCAGCTCAGCCTCAAACCTGATCAATTTATTTTATTTTAGTACTAAAATAATGAGTCAAGATGACTTCAGTTGGGTCCTACATTTTACATGCATGTAGTCATCAAAGTAGTCATCAAAGTTAACTAAGTGAAATGGGTATTCGGTTTAGTGGTATTGTGGAATTTTGAGGTTTTCTCGCAAATATGCAGGTTACGTGATAACGGTGGCAGATTTGTAAATTTTGAAGAAACTACACAAGATTTCAGGCAGTGGTTAAAAAAAAAGATTCTCATTTCTCTGTCCGCTGAAATGACCACTGTCGCTCGCAAATTTCATCCACCGCAGCTAGCTAGCTACAGTAAATAAGCTAGTTAGCATGTTTGGCAAACTAGCTTATCAACTACAGGACCTAAGCCGGCGCTTCTTCCAAGACCAGGCTCATTTCATGCTAAATTAAATTTGAGAGGTCTTTACAAGGTTCTCGTTTTAAGCTGAAAAAAAAAGTCAAAAGCCATATCATGAAGTTGACGTCAATTAGCCTATGTAGCTTTAAGTTTGCAGTTTACATTAGAACAAACAAACACATGGATGAATCCATGCCCTATACTTTGACTCTGTTTGAATTTAGAGAGGACGATGAAAGAAACCACCATCAAACCAGCCGACAATAACACTTTTTCACGTTGAACATCAAATAAATTTAGGCTACATCCGCGCTTCAAAAACTATAACATCTGAATTATTAGCCAAGATCATTCTATATGGTCAATTTTGCCTTTAACTGGAAAGCTTTTTTTACTGCCACAATGACAAATATTCTTAATTTTACCTGGTCAACATTAGACCTTTACTGACCCCGAACATGATTCATCTGAAGCGAGATACAGTACCATCAAAGAAATTAAATCAGTTTAAAATGGTGATCAACAACAGACTTAATTGCTTTCATTGGTCATAACATTTTCTAATGGGATTTGAAGATTATCTTGGGCTTTATCAACATGAGGAGGAGCTTCTTTACTGTTGAGTCAAAGACAAACTGGTTTAGCCCTCCTATTCTACTGTGGTGAATCCAACACAGCTGTATATTGCTGTACAGTGTCCGGAAAGAGCTGCAGCAGCATGGCTCTTACCTTCTATAACCTCCAGGGCAGTGGCCAGCCAACACAGCAGGACTGGATGCAGGGCAAGAGACCACCTGAGGGGACACATCAGTCACATAAGTTCCATTTTATAAAGACTGAAAACACACACACACACACACACAAAAACAGGTGTAAAAAGTGTCAGAACAATAATTTAAGAAAGCTGAAGAAATGTTGCTACATTGTTGGTCCACCCTGAGGAGTAGCTGAAGTGAAGATACGAAATGGATGGTGAAGTCAGGTAAAGTCCACTCTGCTTTCTTTACACGCAGAAAACGTGGAGGTAAAATTGAATTGTCTTACCCGTGAAACATTTTAGCGAGTAAAGGAATAAAAATCCAGGTTTGGACGAGAACTCCAAGTGCATGTGTGTGATGAAATTCCGGCAAACTCTGTGGTCCCTCTGCCTCACTGTGCAGACCTGAAGTCACACTGCTGCTCTCTCTCTCTCTCTCTCTCTCTCTCTCTCTCTCTCTCTCTCTCTCTCCCCCAGTACAAAGGCTCTCTCAGTTCTGAGCTGAGTGACTCTCAGACCCACTGAGTTGGGAAATTTGACTCTCTTGAAGGAAACCCCCCCCCAAAAAAAACTCCCCCCTTACTCACTGAGTGGATCTTCTCTCCTAACCTGAAGCTGGACTCAAGTTTATTTTACATAATGATATGATGTACATATATGTTTAATCTATCCACCCTTGCATCAATCTTAAATATGGGGGTGCCATTCCAACTCTTTCCACACCATTTTATTCCATAAATGCAGCTAATATTAGACTGAGATTACATTTTCCAAAAATACCTTAATCAACGAAATAAATGAATTGTGAATTAATAAATAGGGGTGTATCGCAAATAGCATGGCTAAATTAATCTGTAAAATGGCCATGGGGTGAAAAAATTAAATGAATAAATCAATGTTGGGGCTTTTGACAACCCACTTCCCACCTTCTATGTATGCACCCTGTGTATAGCCTCTAAATTTCCATTAAGTATGGTGCAAAGAGGAAATTACACATGGCAGCCTTATTATATGCTCCGAGAACCAGTAAACAGCCAGTAGGCCACTACTCCTGTGATGGAATAATATTACCTGATCCCAGGTACTGTCAGTTAATTAGTTGTCATTTGAACAATCCTAACTTTATTTGGGAATATGCAGCGTTAGTGAAAATAAGTCAATTTTAACTTCAAACTACAATATGACAACTTTGCATCAAGGGGCTTTACAGTCTGTACAATATACAACACCCTCAATTCAGAAATTCATTCAAAAGAAAAATAATACAAACAATAGACAATAGATGACAATAGATGTCATGACCAAAAAAGGTAAATTATTTACGTGAAATCAGATTACAATATCACGGATAGAATGTAAAAATGAAGAATATGGACCCTGAGGTCGGCGAGCCACTTCCAGGTGCCGCCCAATTAGAGTGAATATAACTAAAGTCTTGAAGCGACACTACTTCACTCGTACAGAATAGTGGCCATGAGTGGCAGCCACATTTCATAAAATGGAACCATATGTTCAGGCGCAGCGCCCGTTTGGAGCGCGTCGAAGTTTAAACGTGTCGAGCGTCCAAATGACACCGATATCGACACTGCGCTCACCTGGGTCCCCTAGCAGTACAATAGCGAAGTGGGAAGCAGATCGGATGGATTGTTCTCGAGAGACACAAAGGACACACAGACAGACTTCTTGCTTTAGTGTTATGATGAAACTACTGAAATGTTCCTGTGTGACATGCTGAAATGTACTGTAACAATAATTACAGTGGAGTCATAAAATCAGTGAACTGATTAAGTAACGTCAGTTTCATAGCCATATTTGTTTGAAGTGTACTAACATAAGCTACCATTAACCACCGTAAGCCACTGGTCATACCAGACCAAGCAAGTCTGTAGCCGCTAAACCACTGTATGTATTGAACTGAGCAAAGGTCTGTGAATTCACCTTGTTATTTGAAAGAGGATGATTGAATTCATTATTTATTTAAAAGTATCATCATTCCACTTTAAAACTAGTCTTTGATACAGGGCCCCGTTATCGGGCTATGAGGCAGGACCAATATTTACCTCTTTAAGTCTTGGTGAATAGAGGATTTGTTTTTTATCTTTTCTCCACATTCAACAAACTCAATTATTTTGGAGATACAAGGTTTAATATGCATGGGGCTTGTTCAAAAAGCAGAAGACTGAAAAGCATTGCACTACCTGCCTTCTGAAAAACAGTCTCAAGCAGTTCGGTCCCGAAGTCTATCAGTCATAGAATTGCTCTTGCTTGTTGCCTTCCCATTAGTTTTATACTCACTCCCTGAGTGAAATACACGACTCCTCCGAACAGGAGTGGGTTTGCTTTCGGCTGACGGCAATTGTTTGGTCTCCAAAACTACGACGGAATTCATATTTTAATTTTAAACAGAGACCATTTGCTCCAGAAAGGTAATTTGACTCAATCACCCAATTGTTCAGCGTTTTAATTAGTCAGAGAAGAAACATATTTTCAGACCATTATAGTCACACCCTGACACTCTGTCCATACTGATCACAAACACTGATTTTATTTTATTTTTTTACAATGTACAAAACCCATAAGTCTAGTGTTCTGACTTTTATTTTACATTTCACATCAGTGTAAAGATCCAATTAAGTGCTGGACTTCTGTCTCAAACATCACGGGTCAGCAAGATCAGAGGGAGTCTCAGGGAAATTATCCATGTTGTGATGTTAACACCCCATTATTAGCACATGCTGGAATGATAATGGCTCAGAGAGAAAAGAAAAGGTACACCCCCCCATCCTCTGTCCTCAAGGACTGCATTCCCTTCCTAAGCCACTTGTGTTTTCCCTCTTTAACCCTTCTCCCAGATTAAGCTCTCAGATATAAGTGGAAGAAAAGAAAACACTTTTTAGCCAAAGGTCCGGGTGTTACTGAAAGGTCAATGCAAGCTGTGGGAAGATGATGATGTGGTGTTAGGAAAAAAAACCAAAAAAAAACAGTGTGCTCTTCGACTAAAAAAACCTGCATACATTTAGGAATATGAAATATGAATATATTGAAAATTGTGTTATCAACAAAGAGAGCAATTATCTATATTACCATACAAAATACATATACAAAAAAGGCCTTTATAAGGATGAACTTTACAGCAGGTGTAATATTTACATTTTTTAGCATGTTAGCTTGCGAACATTTACCAAGTAGCACTAAACAGGAAGTAAAGCTGAGGCTGATGGAAATGACAATTTGCAGGTATTTGGTCACAAAACAAAAAAATTAACTTTTCGTTTTAAAAATGATGACCGGAAAAGTTAAAGGGCATTCAAATTAGTTAAAAATTTAGTTTATTTGATTAGAGTGCATTTGTTTGTGTTTTTTTAGTTGCCAAAATACTTATACCGATAGACTAATTGTCCTGTTTTGTTTAATTGTAGTTTAGTTGGTATTGTTTGTCTTTCTTACCCCTTCATTTCTAAAATAATCTGTTTTTTTGGGTCAGATTCTTTTCTTTGTCGGGTCCTTTTAGTCTGTTCAGTTCTATTTAAATAAATATAAAGGGCTAATAAAACCCTCTCTAAGGAGCCAGTCAGTATACGCTCGTCTTGCATGTCCACACAGATCGAGGCAGATCTCATCGAAATAAATTTTACATTTGGAGGCCTGTCACATAACCCATCCGCGACCTGCCATACTACACACAGTAGTACATAAATAATACATATATATATATATATATATATGCATGCTTGTGCACTTCATGATCTCATAATATGAGTAGAGGACATCTCTCATGCAAGATCGTGACTGCATGCTGCTCTTCTGTTGAGCTGAACTCACACGACAAAAGCAACATCGTGCAAATCTTTGGATGTTAAAACCAAATTTGCACGAAGTAAGATACAAAGCCATCATTTTCCCTGTTTCGTTTTTTATAAGCTCTATGAATTGTTTTATAGAGAGACACTTTTTTTATACTTTTTTTTTTTATGTGCATCCTGGCCACAACACAAGATTCACATCGGGGAAACAACAAAGTGCCAAATTCGGTTAACTGTCCTAAATCTTAACAGAATACAGCCTGTGCTTTACAGTGAGCGCAGAGTGAGGAGTGCAGACAGCACAGAGTGTAGCAGAGATGTAGCTCAGGCAGTGATCAGAGTGTCAGACCGATGTTGTTGTTGTTGTTATTGTTGTTGTTCTGTGCGTGCTGACCCAGCTAACCGCTCAAACAGGAAGCCATTTATCCAAAGCCAAGCTTCTTACTGCAGCTCCAAGATTGCCTTTGTTCTTTTGTGCGACGGCAGACAATGATGATTTTGGGATGAGATTGATTTGTGGAGAATGAGTCCCGGTCTGGTTACGTAAGTGGAGACAGCGATCCAGCTCAGCTCCCATCTGGGTCAGATGGGAGAGTATTCCATTGGACAAAAAACAAAACTATCACCTTGTGGTATATGTCACAATAGGGAATCATCAATTTTTAATGATGGGTACAAACACAGAAATAGAAAACAAAAAACATCAAAATTGATTCAGGTTTTGACGCATTACTCAGTTACTAGGATGAATGTTTCAAACATTATAAAAGACAGACGATGTCAATCAGAGAAATCACAGTGATCTAAATCTGACCAAACACTCATTCAGCTTCATTTCCTTTTTCATTTCCTTTGTCTCCCGACTTCCTGCTTTGACGTTTTCCCGCCTCTTCAACGCGTGTCTGCATGTTTCATGTCATGTTATAGGAGTTTGTCTGAATAAACAGACTTGTTGGTTAGGTGTTTATAGGTACAAATGGTACCTAAAGTACGCATTGAGATGGACATAGTGTATAATCTGTTGTCACGATTTATTGTAGATGCTGTTATTTCGCCGAATAACTGACGGCAGAATACAGAATCTTTTCATATGGTATCGAAGAAGCTCACTCTGCATTCAGCTTGAAATGCATTCTGCATTTCAGTTTATATTCGAGCACTTTAAAAAAGTTAAGAAACAAATAATTTCTACACACACAGAAACAAACGAAACTAGTTTTACTTGCCTAAAGTACTGCTGGGCTTCTGTGTTTGTCTTTACATTGAAGGGTGTGCGACAGATCCGCAGCAACCCTCTATATAATATAGGTCTGCAGACCTCTTGGTTGTCTGGAGACATTGTGTCAGCATATCACCCAGAAGATGTAATTAAAAACAGCAGACTTCTCGTGTTAGGTCCAAAGCATCAATGACTTTTGTTGACGTCGTCCTTCTACGGGGACACAGGAAACATACGAAACAACTCGACACACGAGTGTTTCTGTATTTTGCCGACGAAAGACTCAAGGGGCGAATTCACAAAAGGATTCCGCAGCTTTTGCGGCCGCTAAAACTGCACAAATAAGAAAAGATAAACGGGAAATTCTCAAATCCACCCCTTACTGTGCTGCCAAGCAAATAGTGTCTCAGTGCTACGTTCACGTTTTAAAATTTGGTAAAATGCTAATTTCATATCATAAAATCATAAAAGTGGTGGTAATTTGGGAAGATTATTATGGGAAGATTATCTTGCTGAACAAAAATGTGTAAGTATCATAAACTTATTGGAAGCTTACTCTCTGCAAAATTCTAGATTTCCAATGGAAAAATCCCATTGGCTATTTAATGAGGTAATCAGTGTGAAGCTCACTTCCGGGGGTTGGCCTACAAACATACGTCATACTCAATTGTCGCTCGCAGTCACAGTGAAATTATTAGCGACCTCAGAGAGTTGGCGGCAAATGAAGCGCATTTATAAAATGTGTAATGTCCAGACTTTCCACTAATCACATCATCACAGCCATCTTCTTTTACAGCCTGAAGGTGTACATTTTGAAAACACCATCAGCACTGACAGGCTGGGATATTATTATATCCCAAATTAGGGTTTTCTCTCCATCACGTTTAAATTCCCTGCCTGAAGTTCAGAGGAATGCCTCTGCCCCTCAGCGGTCCGGTCCTCTAGCTCGCGGTCTGAACATTTCGTTTGTCTCTCTGCCATTGTTCTGCCTACAGAGTTCTTGCCACAAAGGCGACATTTATACTTTGCCAAATGGATAATTGCAATCAGATGCAAAGAAAGGGGCCAATAGCACTCAACTTCAAAACTTCAACTTCAAACTTCATTATGTGTGTGTTTGAGCTGTAATATCATTAGCCTATATAGTTTGTGAATCAAACCTTAGATAGCGGTTACAAGGGATTGAATTGATGGCGCTATCAGCGGCCGCAATCCTCTCTTTGTGAATTCGCTCGTCAGAGTTCCGGACTTTTTTGGTTTGTTTGTGTCTTTTTCTGCTGAACCAACACATGACACATTTTACTTAAAAACAATAGCAATATTAAATAAAATATAGGCTCCAAGTTGCTCAGTTTTCCTCATCAGCGCACGCTAGCTTGTTATGTACTCACGCACACGCCTTAACATTTTGCGCCAATACAAACATGTCAGTCAGATACATCGTTAACTCAACTTAAAATGTACTAAAAATGCTAAAATCACAAAAGTTGCATTTCCTCTTGCATTCTCACCTCTTTCTTTTCGATCATAAGACAAACAGTCGATAAGCAATGTCCAAGACAATCTATGGATTACAAGCAATCAAGTTTGCCCTTAAACTGTCCTCATAGTTATCAATGGCATTTTGGCTTCTGATGCAGTGACAAGAGGCAAACGCGTCAAATATAATGACTTAAAAACATGACCAACTCTCAAGTCGGCTCTTGTCATACGTCGATGAAAGGTTTCATCAACGGTACTGAGATAAATAAAGGCCCTATGTCAGCAACCTTTGTTTGAACCGATGAGCCTTTAGCCAGCTACAACAATCAGTGGAATGCTAAAAAGGACAACACACTTCACAGCTCAACTGAGGAAAGAACATCTCCACAGTGCAACCACACAGGAGTTATTTTACAGTGTACAGATGTGTCAGAGTTAGGGAGCCCCAGGAGGAAGGGGTGCAGAGAGCCCTCTGTGGCCCCAGATGATGCACTGAGCTCGGGCTGTGCTGCAGGTAGAACCTCCCCTGTCCTCCCCAGAGATCACGGTCCTCACAGTGTACTGTACTTCCTCTGTCCGACATCTTTGCCCATGATGCATCTCAAAGTCCTGCCTTTTCCCTCCGCCAACACCCTGTCCTCTGGGGTTCCACTGCCCAACAGTGTTTCCATCCAAAATGATTCGGAACCTCTTGGTGCTACGAGTAGATGGTGATGACCTCCCGACCACCTCCACGAACCAACAGGACGCGGTCCAGGCCGTCCATCAGGACCTCCAGGAACTCCATATCTGTGAGGCACATTCTGGTTAAGGACATACTGCACGTCACAGCAATACATGCTGCGATTTTCAGATTTATTCGCTTTTTACAGTTTTGAAAACCTCAAATTCTGGGTGTGAAAAATACTCCCGTCAGTGATGAAATTTAAGAACTGTACTTCGACACAAATTTGATATGCTCTACTTGAGTATTTCCATTTTATGTTTCTTCAAACTTGCACTTCACTGCATAGTTGTCTAAATTGTTGCAAGACTTAAACATTTTTATTAGTTTATTTACAATTAACCTAAATAAAAAAGTTAGTCATTTTGGGAAATACTCTTATTCACTTAAGAGTATGGAGAGAGTTAAATGAAAATATCGATAGCACTCTAATGTATACTAAGTGTGAAGCTACAGCTTTGTGGCTAACTAGCTTAGCATTGCACATTGGCTAAACCTATATGCCTAATGTCTAAATTTGAATGGATAAGATGATAGACACTGAAAAAAGGACACACGAGGGGTCTTGCTCCTGACCTCTTGCTACTCCATTAGCTTAGCTTAGCAATACAGACTGGAAACAATGGGAAACAGCTAGCCTGCCTTTGCCTTAAGGTAACAATATCTGCCTTTTTTTGGGGGGGGTTTGGTTTGTCGCACAAAACCAACAATACGGCACAAAAAAGATATACCATGTATTGTGTATTTATATGATGAATAATTTGTACTGGTGTAAGACTAGCTGGTGCCATTGACATCAGCTCATCTAATTTCTTCTTCTCTGACTAAATGACTTGTTCACTGAACGAATGGCTGATTAGCTGAAAACAGAAGGATACAGTTGTCGTCCCCTTTCTTGTTCTTCGGCGGGCCCGGCATGTTGAGCAAGACCAGCTGCGAGTCGCGGGACTTCTTGAGCACCACCTCGTTCAGCTTCACAGCCGTGTGCATCCTCCGCACGTTGGACTGGTTGCTACGTTGGACCACAGACATTAATGAGAGCATCGGTTATCCTGCCATTCATCGCAAGGCCACAGGGCTGTTTCAGCATGATAATATACAGGAAGCACAGCATGAGTGGCTGGGGATATAATGATCTTGGAGGCAAATGCACATGCAGCTTTCATATTTATCATCATGCAGCAACATGCAAACATAACTTGTGATCTACTTCCACACAAGCATGCCAGCACGGACATTATTTTCGCACATTGCGTATGCACAGAGAGCGAATGCACATGCAGAATTTAAAGTGACTTACAGATTCTCCCACTCGCTGGAGGAATGGATGAAAAAAGAAAAACATATCCAACATTAACACAATAATAAGGGCTGAATTTCTTTTGAGATGATCTAGATGCAGGTAGGTCTTGGATAATTAGCGCTCCTCTGCCATCAAACAGGATGAGCAAATTACATTATAAACTACAAGCCAAAAGCAAAATTATTAAATTCATTTAAGAGGACAACCCTTGAATAAAACAATGGGATATGTTCATTTTGCTAAGCCCCGCCCCTCTCTGCTACTCCGTCAAGCACGCTTGGAACTGACCGATGGAGCTGACTGGCCAGTGGTGCTTGCAGCATATTCAAATACATACAACACATATAATAACATTAATTATAAAAGTGCAATACATTAAGATAATAATAAAAACATTTAACCCAATAAATGAATCATAGTGTTTGGTGTAGAGTTGCATATAAACGTAATGTTTTGCTGCGCAGCTGGAGCTACTCACGGCTTCATGTTGAAGATGTCTTTAACCCCCATGCCTTCTCTGTGTCTGTTCCTCTCGTTGACCAGTTTGTCTTTGGTCCAGGTCATGTGGACGCGATCCGGCGGGGCACCTGCATCTCTGTCATTCACTGCGGAATGAGACGCCGTGTTCCGGTCGTGGATCAACTGGGCCTAAACGAAGGACAGGTCAGATGATGAAAAAGTCAGTTTGGTGCCATATTACATTCTCGTTCTTCTCTAACTTCTAGTAAGAAAAATTGGATCTCAATTCAAACCCTTTCTAGTAAAGGCTTAACTCAAAAACATCAAACTGATTCTACGTTTCCGTTCAGCAGTATCCTGTATTTTATCTTTGCATTTTTTTTACATTTTAACCACAAAGCATATTGTCATTGCAAATATGTCATTATGCGGGATGTTAAAACATGACCAGAAGAGGATATGAGGACAAATTATTTAGATGTAGATGTAGTTATTTTTAGGGCAGACAGGTTCATGGTGATGACAGCACATGCAGGAAAAGTACACAGAAACACACACTGTCTTTTACAGTAAACACGATAAACCTCCTACTCTGTCAATGTGATCCCCTTAAGAGACATAATGAAATAAAAAATGTTTTTCTCCAAGGTTAGTTTTGCCTATCTTTGACAATTGTGAACTCTTGTTGTATGCAAAAACATACTATATATCAAAATCCCTCTCTTTTCTCTTCCTGTTAAAGATCAGAATACTTTTGAGGGCTCATATAACTGAAGCTTGAGACGCTCTAACTTCCCTTTTTGAAGGTACCTTTAAACGTGTAATGGCGACGATACTCATGGTCTTTTCACACAAAGTGAAAAGACCATGTGATGTTTTCACTCAGGTGAGCCCTCACCTTCCCTAGATGCTTGTGTATCTCTTTTTGACAACATTTTGAAAAGTTCAAAAGAGTAATTTATAAAGAATCACGTGAAATCTTCAGAAACACTGAAACTTAGCATATCTTTCACTCTAAAGTGCCTTTGTAACAACAATAAAAGCAAAATCCAGTGAGCCTCATCCAGGCACCTGGGTATATTTCCTCTTACCTAGTAGTTTGGGGATCCAGCTGCCAAAAATATACAAGCATGAGAATATAATAATGTATAGTCTATAATGCCGACCTTCTAATATCAAACGTCACATATTTTAGCCAAGAAAGAAAATTTCAACCAAATGAGTATGATGTTAGGATGGGGATGCTGAAGGACCCACAACTCTTTTGCTATAAACTATAAACATGATCCATAACATGTTGACCCATTTGTGTGCGTTAGAAACTGAGGGATGTAATGGTTAGTAGTAACTGGATTGAGTCTCATGTAGATCTCCCGTACAGTGAGTCTGATGCACATTTAAAGGCACTCGATGAGGAATTCGTCTCCCTCTAGTGGCAGCTTCTGGTCCCTGCGTCTCTGCCCACTCAGCATCTACAGAATATTGTATCTCTAAGTTCAGCTTCTAATGATCTCACTGTCTTCAGCATCGCAGGTGTTATGAATGGATTATGATGCGAGGAAAGAATGGCATGATAAATGGATGGACCAGTGGCAACGTGGTTGGCTACTACGGGTCGTTTGGTCACCGTGGCTACCTCATCCTCCGGTATGCACAGGGCGTTGCGGGAAGGGGCCCTTGGCATCTTCTTCCTCTTTATGGACCCGCGCGATACATCTGTGATGCTCTGAATCTGAGCCCGTTATCCAATCACAGAGCCGGGTGAGGGGGCCGGGGAGGGGTGGGGTTGGGGGGGGGTTGAAAGGTCAACAACAGCAGATCACAGAAGGAGTTATGCTACGCCTTTAGATTGAGAATAGCTGTATCAGTTTAGTATTTTATAGTTTGTTATAAAATTTCTACGTTGTGTTTTAAAGTGTAAACATTACACTCTATTTATAGTGTAGTTGAAAGTTTACTATGTTTTTTAGTTTGGTTTTCAGTGTTGTGGATAGCGCTTAGGTTTATTTTGGTGACACTTTCAATTGACCCTTCGGCAAGTCCTGCCCTTCAAACGCAGACTGGCCAATCATAGCATAAGATTGGCCAGCTCCGACCAGTGTCCAACAAATATGTAGCTCTGCTTCATAGACTCTCATGCAATGGTTTTAGATTTTCTTTATCTTCAGGATAGTTGGATTCAGAGTTGGTCATGGTTAAATCTTGTGTAATAGAGATACTCGTTACCCGGAGAGGTTGGAAGGACATAGACGTTTCTAAAACACTACATAAAACAGCTAGCCAGCTACCAGTAGCACATTAACTAGCATGAGCACTTCTATGGTACGCTAGCTACTGAAGGTATTCCGAACGTGTACACATGCTGCTTTTGCTTTGTAATGATTGTAACAGTGAATTGCACTGTTGTTCCTTTATTTCAGTGTCGATCACCAGGTGATGTGGTGGTTCACTTTTACACCGTGATATAGCTTTAGCTTTTACCTTTATCTTTTTAACCAGTTTTTTTTTTTTTTACTGCTGAATCAGTTTGACATCCTGATATAGCCTTCAAACACGTATTGTTTGGTTTGCTTCTCTCTGAAATCGCTTTTTTGTTTTTCAAACAATTTTATTATATTTATTCAGGGAGTGCAGTTAGTGACAGTGTGGGCTCCATGGTAGCTCAGACAGAGTAGCAGCGGGGGGCAGTGCTTAGCAAAGGCTCAGTTGAATTAAAGTTAATTACCATTACACTTACGTTACCAATGCAGATTTGTCACTCCTACATCTTGATGCTATTGGTTAGAACACGTCCTTATGTTGTTTATAAGTTCTAATGACATAGACATCAACGATAAACCGTTTTCCCCACACTTCTTACAGTGGCGAACGAGAGTGTCACGTACCTCTCTCTCCCTCTCGGTGCGGGACAGCTGCATCTGTTTGAGCATCTGAGACCTCTGCTCCATCACCAGCGTCTTCTCATAGGTGAAGGCTGAGATGTCGCTTTCATGCTGGAGGGACACATAGAACAGATTTGTAGTCACTCTGGTGAGGCTAATGTTCTCATTAAGGGCAGATAGAGAAACGGGTAGCCTTTCTGTATCTTGCCCTCGGGGCAGGTAGGACTACCACCACCTGGCTCAACCATCATTAGATACCAAAATGAATTGACTGAATATCAAATCGGCCCACCATTTCCACCACCTCCACCACAGCATCCAGACGTAGATGGTAGAGAAACATCTGGAGGTCTTTCTTCATCTGGATGGAGTTGTCCTCCATATGGGCCACCGTGAAGATTCTCATTTTACACTTCCTCCACACCTGCAGAGATAAGAGATGGATCAGCAGCTGGTTACACACAGTTAATCTGCCAATTCAAGAGCACTAAATCCTAACTGTGACCTTACTTCAAGAAGGACACATGAGCAGGAAACTCTCAGCAATTACGTGAAGCAATACAACATCAACATCCTTTTTTAAATTATTATTACGAGTGAAGACTGGCAGCTTCTACACACAAATTATATTGTGTGACACCAGGCTGCATTTGGCTAAAAATACATTATTATAAGCTACTTTACAGAACAAGACAACAGTTATTAAAGTGAAAATGGCGCTAAAGCTTTGAGAGTATGACAATAAAAGGCTGGTAAAATAAATCACTACTAACATGTTAAACCCTCTGTACTGTAGAGAAAATGTTTGGGAAAAGAGGAAGAAGGTTATGGAGAAAGGTACATTTTTTAATTTGATTTGAAATGGGGAGGAAAACCTCCATTATACCTGAAATCCAACACACACACACACACACACACACACACACACACACACACACACACACACACACACACACCTTGTGTTGACTAAGTAAAAATGGCAGCAGCATGAGCAGTCCACCATCATGTACGATCCACCACACATCGATGGTTCCCTCCTTCAGACGATCCTGGTTGCCAGGGAAATGGTCAATGTTCTTGGCGACCAGCAGAGCCTGATGGGCCGCCGTCGTCTCTCTCACCGTTTCTGCGGGGAGAGAGAGAGAGAGAGGTCAGGGTTCTGTGTCCTCCTGTGTTTTCCCCTCGACTCTTTTGATTTTATTTTGTCCCACACTTAGCTTACCTATGAAGTTCCTCCTCGCGGAGGAGTCCCGGGCCTGACCCCAGCCCGCCGGCCAGGCCATCAGGACGGCGTTGTGTTTCATTCCTCCCAGTCCCGCTGACTGGATGAGCAGGGAGAAGCCGTCTCGCAGGTTGGAAGACACCACTACGTGGGAGAAACCCTTCATCTTCTCTGCCGCCATGGCCGCTTTCAAGTTCTGAAGGGGACCAAGTGGCGGGAAGAAAGGGAGAAAGGAACAGAAGTTTCAGGAGACTAATTGGGCGCAAAAATTTGGGGATTTAGATTTAAGTTGAAGGTAAGCAGAATTATCAGGGTTAAAACTGATGCTGGTCTTTAACATGACTGACTCTGTGAAAGATGACTAACTTGAGTTTGTATGAAATTTTTCTGAGACTTTTAGAGAGACATATAAACACACTCAAGACGGACCAACAATGACTTGATTGTAATTGTGGCATGGTAGCTTACATAAAAACATCAATCAGTCCTCAATCGGGGCTGAATTTTACTCGCTGGCACCTTTACAACTTGATAATTTGTTCATATAACTTGTTTTGCTGCCCCCAAGTGGCCAAAGAGAATAATTTATTGCAGCTTAAAAATGTATTTTGACATAATTTAGAGCATATGTGAAAGATAAGAAAACAAATGATCCACCTACACAATCAGCTCGCTGGATTTAAAAAAAAAAATGATTTTAAAGAAAACAATTGTGCAGTTGAGTCAACAAGCTTTTGTAAAGTGAGTCTTGCAGTACACCTATTTATTTTAACATTTTTATAGTTTTCTTAATGCATATGTGCTTGTTTTGCAGATAATATCACTTAGCTGCATGCTGCATGCTAAATGATATAACATAAACTCATTGGCAACTTTATAAGGTACACCTGTCACCATGTGATTCAACTACAAATGTTCAATACAACTTTTTTCCAATATTCAGCCCCCACTCCTCACATGTACATGCACATAGCAAGGGCAAATAAAATGTAAACACCTCGTAATATAATGTAGTCGAGTACAACCTTTAACTGTGATCTCAGTAATCAACATATTTTATTTAGACATTTACAAAAAACAGAACTTCGAAAAGGCAGAATATATGTCTGTGCTGCTGTGTAGAATTGCAGTGGATTGCACAGGTGTGCCTAATAAAGTGGCCACTGAGTGGTGCTGTACCTGAAGGCTCCTCTGCTTTGAAAATACACAGGAGGACCCGAGACCGGAACACTGGAAAACCACGCAGAGGACTGAACAAACCGACATACCTTCTCTCCCACCTTGGCTTCGTTCCCCCGGGTCATGTAGGTTCCCTCCAGGACCGAGCTGACGATGGTCAGTCCCTTTCCCGCTTTGAGCTGCGTCGTGAAGGACAGGAGGCGAGGGTGCTTCACCACCAGGTCGGAGTCCAACTTACACAACACCAACAGCTGAGGCCTGAAGAGAGAGATAGAGAGAGAGAGAGAGAGAGAGAGAGAGAGAGAGAGAGAGAGAGAGAGAGAAAATGTCAGTAGTAGAATACAAGGGGGGGGGGGGGTGAATAAGCTTTAAGAATAAAATATTACAAATCTATTGTTATACTACAAAGAAAGTGTGCCAGTTTTACTCATCACAGTGTGTTTACATGTCTTGGAGAGATATAAGTACCTCAAGTGATGTCACTTGAGTCGGTATCGGTTGGGGCAGAAGACTACCAGTTTGAAAATGAAAAAAATTCGTTGGGTGGGGGGGGGGGGTTTGGAAGGAAGTGAGTTTACTAGCTCATCTCTGCTGTAAGCTAGTGGTTCGAGGCTACATGAGTCACTACTAGCATAGCCCTCCTGAGTCCTAGACTGAACTGACAGCTTTAAAAGATACATTTAAGATTTAAAAAAGATTTGCCTATTTGCCCCAAAGCACATGTTTGTTTGGATTATATTTTGCACAGATTTTCATTTTAGACTTATAGGGAAAGTTACTTCAGAGGCAATTCAGGCATGACAAGAAATAAAGATCCCGAAAAATAGCACACCAAGTTTTGTGCATCCCCTCCCCCTGGCTTCATTAGGATTAAAGCAAATCACAACGCACACGCACTCTCACCTCCAGTTTTTGGTGTGGAGCGGCACTTCCTCCAGACGGATGAGAGCGTAGCGTGCTGCATTCAGGGACAGACCTCTGATCCCATCTCCCCATTCCTTCACTGCCCTGCAAACCAAAAAGTCCAAAACGGGTCGTGTTTCACCTCGTTCCCAAACACGACAAAATAAAATAAGATGTTCGCAATGTTTTGTTGGGTCTCAGTGGCGTGAATGATGTAAAACTTCCTCTACTGCCGCGATAGATCTCTCACAGACTCACCCTCTGTACTCAATGTACTTGTAGAGACAACCGGCTATCACCATGGCGACCAGGGCGTAGTACCAGGAGGAGATGAACATGAGAGAGAGACACAGGCTCATCCCTAAGAAGGACAGGGTCCTACCGGATATACACACACACACACACACACACACACACACACACACACACGCTACATATTAATACATGTGTAAGGACCAAAATCTGTGGTGTTAATCAAAGCTTTGGAAAGCTTACATCTGACATTTTCTTGCGTTGAGTCGGAAGCTGTTCTTACCAGTGATAGAACTTGAAGCGAGGTCTCCAGTTGGGGGTGCGGAGCAAAGTCTGAACAGCACAGGCCAGGTTAACAAACAGATAGCACATGAGGAAAAACCTGAGCGGGGAGCAAAAAAAATAAAAATAAAAAGATTATTGAAGAGAGAAAGGACCGTAATTAACTTGGCAAGAAAACAGCAGGTTGGACAGAGAGCGCAGCGGCTGTTTGTGGTTTTCTACAGGGTCGAGCCACGTACATGGAGAGGATGGGGGCCACGGCATCCAGAGAAGCGATGAGGATTCCTATCTCACAGATCCCCACTGTCAGCAACAGAGCCCAGGTGGGCTCACCGTTAGCCTTCCCATGACCGAACACCTGGAGAGAGACACCAACACATCTTATTGTCTTGGTCACTTTCGAACACTCTCAAATTTCATATGTCATAAGAAGGATTACATGTTTGGTTGCTTTTTTGGGTTGAGAATCTTACTGCAATGTAGCATAGCTATAATATTGTACATGTGATAACTGATTCATTATTTCAGCCAGTTATTGAGCACCGGAGAAAATTTAAAGGCATCACATTGAGCTTGAGGAAATTGTGATGGGCATATTTATTTTTAAAATTGTTCAGACTAAAGAATTATTCTAGATTATAGAATATTATTGTCTGGAGTAGGTGATGATACACTGTTAGGTACAAGAGATGGTGAAAGTGGGCAGAAATGCATAAAGACGCTGAGGCAGCTGTTGGCGTGCGAGAACTTTCCCCAACTAAATAAACAAATTGTTTAAATTAACATGGCAAGCATGATGACAATCTGGTGATATGTTGTGTTATTTTTCTCTTAGTTATATATTCTTTTTTAGTAAATGTTGGTATCATATTATAACTCCAAATTTATTCCGATTAATGTCTAGTGATTTCAGGTTACACAAGTATTTTTTCCCCTTGTGGAGAAAGACTATCTGTAGCCGAACATGACTACGACGGATCTGGATCAAAGCAAAATTTCCAAGAGTGTGAAAATTGGTGAATGCCACAATTTCTCTGCCACGTGATGAGTGCTCATCTGTTTGCGCAAAATAATTGGTTATTGTGTTTTTCTTCAATTCTACAGTTGTGTAATATAGGATTTAAATTAATAAAATATTTTGTTGCCAATTATATTATGACCAATAATTAATTTAGCATTAGGGTCTTTTAAAAATAAATAGTAAATATATTATTTATATGTGGCCCTGCAGTCTATGGACCTTTTTTGGGGATTGGCGGGGCATTTACCTGCTAATTAGAATCAACTGGCATGCGAAGAACACGTCCTGAATCTCACACAGACTTTTCTAAGGACCTGTCTCAGGATCCAATTAAAGAAAAAACTCAGGAAGATATTGGTGAATGAGGCTCATTGTCTTGAGTTATCATCAATCAGTGGCGTAGTGCAGAAGCTGGTCTAAATTTGGGAGTCGTAAACTGCTTTACTGCGGGAGAAATGAGCCGGATCAGCCCAAAAAAGGTGAGCAAAACCTTTAAACACGGCGTTACTGTGTAATACAATTACGCCGACACACGGCAGTGTCATCTGGCATGTGAGGACGCTGAAAAGACCCATTCAAGACCAGATCAAAAAGTAACACAAACCCACAGTCATTTTGTGTTTGGGTGACGCTTGACTGTAAAAGCAAACTGTAACATGTGCTTTTTTTTTTAAACAGAGGTCTTTCTCACACTGACCTGCAAGAACGGGATGATGCCATCCCGAGCGATGGCCTGCAACAGCCGGGGGGCGCCGGTGAGGCTCTGAAGCCCCGCCCCACAGCAGGAGAAAAACGAGCCAATCACAATCACCCAGGGCGACGGCCAGGCCAGAACGCCAATCACTGGGGTCTTCTTCACTGAGTCACCAAACCTGCAACGACCACATCCACTCACACCATCAGAGGCAGTTCAGAAAGCAGACGGCCCACTGAGAGTCATGGCCACGCCCACTTAGGAAACAGGAAGTGCGCATCATCTTCGTTATAGAGCATCTTTGATACAATATCCTAAGTGCACTGTACCTGTATGAGCTACATCAAAGACACATTTCCATGTAACCTAATGACATTTTTTTTTTCATCAATATTACTACTAAAATACCAATGTTGCCAGCATTTATTTCTTCTGCAGAGGTAATAAAAACTCTTACTTGTCTCTCAGCACCACTCCTTCAATACAGGCTCCAAACAAGACCACACAGGAGATGTCTGAGCGCCAAGTTAAGATGGAAATACTTGCACGTCCTATTTACTTTGCGGTAAACAAGCCTAAACTGATACACCTCCTACACATGCGTATGCTGGTTTGTACTGTAGTGTGTCTATATGTCTCGAGGATACAGATGAACGAGGTGGTGAGAATTGCCATTATGGTTCCTACTGGGATGGACCTCTGGGCATCTCTGAGATCACCAGACCTATTGGAACCAGCCATTATACCTGAAATCCAACACACACACACACACACACACACACACACACACACACACACACACACACACACACACACACACACACACACACACACACACACACACACACACACACAACCTAAGAGTTAGTCAGCTATGGAGGAAGTATTGTGATCCTTTACTCATGTCTACTTACGTTTCTTTTCAAAGTGTTTCAATATATAACATCATCATCATTTATCATCGATATAATCTTAGACTCCTAACCAACTATAATAGTTATAATAGTTATTCTGTCTGTATATATAATATTTCAGTTATTGCTTATTTGCTTATTTATAATACTTATTTTGATCTTGTTCCTTTTTACTATGTCTCTTGTTGGCACTATACACTATGCTGCTGTAAATCCTGTAAATGTCCACGCTGCGGGACTAATAAAGGATTATCTTATCTTATCTTTATATTTGTTTGGTATTTGATCTACCTGTGACGGAGGGGAAGTATATTCCCACCAGCAGAGTGAAGTAGGTGGCGATGTCATTGAAGACGTAGCGCATGTCCATGTCACCGGACGAGTCCTGGGCTTGTACTGAAGGCTGGCTTTTCTTCTCTATGTTGGTACCAGCTGGACCATAATCACCCCACAGGTTGTCTAGCGGAAAGACGCAGAGGGAAAAACCGCCGGGTGAACGTGAGGATTCATTCTCGTTGGGCGGTGAATGTCTTCGTGGCACGAGAGAGAAACAATACTGGATTTTAGCTTCATGAGGGGGAAACACTTCAGAATCCGACCCTTCCTCCTCCTCCTCCTCCTCCTCCTCCTCCTCCTCCTCCTCCTCCTCCTCCTCCTCACCTTTGATAACTCCGCTCAGGAGCCCAGGTATGGCCCGTATCTCCGTCAGGTTGTTGAGGGTGAAGTATTCATCACAGGTTGCGTTGGAATAGCTGCTTTCACAGAAGAGGCCCCACAGCTCCGTGAACATGGTGACGTTTTTCACAAGCACTGTCTTGGCGCACGTCTCAAAATCGTCGTTCTTCAGAGATCGGTTCCCCAACAGACAGACGCTGTGGAGGATGGGACAAAAATGTGTACGAGGAATGAAAGAGGGATTTGCCTTTTTTGTTGTTGTTTTTTTCAGCAGCTTGGTGAGTGGCCCTACGCTTAAACTTAGCCCTCTGGCGTCATTTTTGTTTCCGCTTTAGAGAATATGCTTCTATTGCCGCAAGAAACAAATTTGTTAGGTTTAGGAAAAGATTTTGGTTTGAGTTAATGGTGCTGAATTGGATATTCAGGGGAAAGAGAGGGATAGCCACCCTGTGGCTCCCAACAGGGCGGCGACAGCTTCCAGCTAACAGTGCAAACAGCGGTAACAGCGATGCTAACGGTGCTTACCTGAGGGGGAACCGGAGGGTGTATGCTACGCTACCGCAAGGACGTCAACGGTTCGGGGCGGCGTTATCAGCTGTAACCGCCACATGAAAGCGGTGCAGAGCAGCGGCGGTGAGCTAGAAAAGTGGGGCAAGCTCACGTACGCAAACATTTGTCACAGAGTTAATTACGCAACGCAAGTTGAATATGTTGCGTGACGTTACGTAACTTAACTTGCTTACGTGTCTTAAAATGAGACCTTTGGTTTCACGTGGGACTCATCCATGCATCCAACGCAGCCTCCTACCTCTTTATACTCCTTTACTCCCGGCACAACTGGGGCCACGTAGAGTGTCCCAGTTTGACATGTGGGCCCACTGACCAAGCCGCCGTATATGGCGACTCGGGAGTGGTCGCCACAATGCTTCTATCAGGTATGAGAGATTTACTAATACACACCGGGAGTCAAGGAATACTGTAGCTTCAATACAGCCATCCCTATTCACTGCACACACACAACCCCTGCATGGCGTTAGTGTCACACGTATTATGAATCAGTGAGTCACAGCCGTGACCATAATAGCCACAATCGACGAAAGCAATGAAGGGCATCCCATTTGTCCTTTTGCATTAATATCCGACACTTAAAAAGGAGTTCAATTTATCATATCGCAGTGGAGAACATTTCAGTCCCGAAAAACATGTCAGCGATAAATGAGAAAATATGATTCAGCTCTGAGTAACTCACTTAATCTCTGGCGGTTCGATAAGCGTCTTGATGACTCCTGCGTAAGTGGCCAGGATCGAGAGAACCACACAGGCCAGAAACACCAGAGCCAGTTTGTTCACATACCTGCAGAAAGAACGGGAATACATGAGAGTCTGCTTGCTGGTGTGCGTTAGTGTGTGTGTGTGTGTGTGTGTGTGTGTGTGTGTGTGTGTGTGTGTGTGTGTGTGTGTGTGTGGATACTTACTTCACCCCTACAAACACTACCAGAGCCATCAGGAGCAGACAGCATGTGCCATAGATGCGCATATTGTTGGACATTGCCATACTTTCGCCATCTTTAAACACCGTTGCCGTCGGAATGATGTAGGTCTGGCAGTGGGGAGAAGGCATCAGAACGAGAGCGAGTGGGTCATTAATGTGCAGCAGAGGTGACTGCCGACGTGGCCGAGCTCTTAACCGCCAGAGTGGTAACATACCAGCAGAATCTCTATGGTGCCCAGTATGTACATGGATCCAGCGAAGGTGGTTCCCAGGTAGAAACAGAGACCCACCGCTCCTCCAAACTCGGGCCCCAGAGATCTGGAGATCATGTAGTACGAGCCACCGGCTTCGGAGAAATGAAATCCCAGTTAGTTCGACTGCTGGTCCATGTCTTTCTTTGTATTTTAAATTTTATTTTGTAAAAAAAGAAGGAAAAAAAGTTGGGTTTTCCATTTTTCACTGGGAGAAGCTCTGATCTGATCAAAATGTTAATATGTTTATCACATTTTTTACCTCATGCTCACAGGAATTAAGTGTCAGTGAAGGGGAGTAAGTGATTTTTTTGGGGGCTAGCACTGATCATCAATCAAAAGGTAATACAGTAAAAAACATTTCATTATTTATTGTGTTTCAAGGTTCACTGTTGACAATTGAAGCAGTAGTTTGAATTTTCAGAAAACATTTTAGGCATGACATGCAACAATTTAGGGGGCATTCTTTTATGGGAGTGAAGGGGGGGCATTATGATTGCCTTAACTGCAGCAAAATAGGGTGTCGCTTTTTTTTTATTATTTGCTTTCACCACAGATATGCTGTTGAACAATGGGCGAAATGTATTCAAGTCTTTGTAGTGTCAAGCCGAATCAGTGTCACATAAGGTTCTACCAGTGGAAAATGATAACACTTCACTTTATCTAAGTTGTTCGTTGCCTTTGAATATTTCAAGTGGAAAATAAAAAAATAAAAAATTCAATAATACTAATGGACGCAACGTTTCATAACGTACCTGGGACAACTCCGTTGGTTGCTATGGCGCTCATTGATATGGCTGTGAGCAAGGTCTGCGTGGAGACAAAGAGGACAGATGTTAGGTTTTGGATGGAAGAAAATACAGATGTTTGCCATCTGCAATTAATGTATTAGTGTCAAAAGGTTTCACAGGTTAAACTGTCATGAAATACTGCCAGGTTTTGTTGAAGAACTCATTACCGTGTAGGGCTGTGTATCAATTATTTCCGTGCATGCAACAAAACAAAAGAATCTTTTTGGGATCTTTTGGATCTTTTGTACTTGTACTACGGTAGAATATAATATAATCCCGATTGCTAGAGGGAGTGAAATGAAAGAAAGGCCGCTGCTGGTCAGTCAAGCATGGCAATAAGTACCTGTCATACAGAGTAACGCATATACGTAAATACAGTTACAAAGCATAAGTCCACAGCAATCTACTACAATCACTCATTCCCAAGCAGGTCCACATAGAACTCCTTTTATAGTTCGGATCGCGTATTCTCCCCAATAGGAAAGAAACAAGGAGAACTGTGGAACTGCGATACCTTATTTTCCTTTCTTTCCTTTTGGGGCCTTTCTTTAAAAAGAAAGGCCCCAAAATCAATGTATTAATTAACATGTCCTTTTTCAGTGGCTTTATTAGTGATTCTACATACAGCTAACTCTGACCACATCATGTCCCAGTCACAAACACTTACAGAAGACCCTAAACCTTCTATAGTCCAATCTGGTTTTTAGTTTGGAGGTATTTTGTTTGTTGTCTGAATTCCTTTCTCTCCAAATGGAATTTGTGGGATCACGCTGAGGATAGATGGGACAAAGCTTTATACCTGGAGTTATCCGAAAAACATAATCTTATCTTTAGGAATATCAGAGGTCATCAGAGTGTTATTTTTGATTAGATCTCCAACTACACTGATCTCTCTCTGTCTGCCCCATGGGGGAAAGGGTTTGGGTTTGGTGGATTACAGAAGTCCCCAAACTTCCTTGTTAATCTCCAAAAATATAGAGTATTTTGCAGTTTGAATCTTGCGGTTTATTTATATAACGTCAATAAAAATCCATTAGATGCATATTTAAATAAAAAATAATCAAAAACTGGTCTTGCAGGTATCTGACTGTTTTTGATACCCGACATGTTTCAGTCATTACATGTTCAAGTGCTGTGGTGTCTGACCTCATGTCTGACCTCATCCTAGAAAAAGAACAATGACTCAAAGTCAGAGTTCCTACTTGTAAACTTGGGGCAAATCCCTCTGCCCTGACTTCAAGTAGCAGTTGTCTGACATCACACAACTACGGAAGAGCGCATTTTAGATGGTACACCATCAACTAAAGGGCGAAGTAAAGTAGTTTTACCTGTAGTTGATTAAAATAATACATACTATCATAGAGTCAAACTTGTTATGCATGTAAAAAAATGTATGTCAAAATATGTCACCAACAATATTAGGTGTCTGGTCATGGAAATATCTTCGGGATAACTTGAACGCAGCACAATACCCAGCCGTACTAATTACACGGGTACCCGAGAAAAACCGCTACCATCACATCCTCAGCCTCCGTCATCTCTCGGGTCTGAAGCACCAGAGCCCGACAGGGTGGGCACGTACTGCAAGGAGGGCGCTGAGTGCCGGCTGCTCACATCACATGAGCGCTGAGCATTTTAAGTTCAAACTTTTCAAACAGTCAGCTCTCTGTTTGGCCACGGAGCCGCTGACGTATGAGCCCTGGCTGTAAATGGTTTCTCTGGCGGACGCCCCTCTGAGCTCAGGCATGAATCGACATCACAGACCCAGAGGAGGGCTGTGCTGATTGGCCTGCAGTTGTGTCTGACATGCTCTGAATCTAGGACTGAACCTCGGGCAAGCCATTGTTCCGTTTTGGCATGTATAGAATTACGGCCCGAAGGGACCTCGCTTGTTTGTGTTTCCTTCATTCACAGTGTCATTGGTGCCACCAGTCCCATTTTGACCCCCCCACCCCCAAAAAAAACCTTAGTTTGACACCCCGTTCCTTCCTGCTGACAGAAAGCCAATGCGTTTTCGTGAATCACTCACGCAGATGCAGCACATGGAGACGATGGCGAAGGTTCCCAGGATGCCCGCTGTGCCAACGATCCAGGTGAGACGCAGGAAGAGGATCACGCCCAGGATGTTCTGCATGCAGGGCAGGTAAACGCCGATGAAGGTTCCCATCTGGGGCACCTGGGGACGGATAACAGAGCGCACGGCGTGCACGGAGGTGAGGCTCAACAGGGGAGATGAGAGGGAAGCTCCTGAAATACAGCCTTCAAAAAAAGCCTTGTCGTGCAGGAAGGACTCCAAAGGTCCTTCCTGCACGGCAAGGCTTTTTCAGGAGAGTTCAATACATTTCTTTCATATTACTGAAGATGTGCTTTTGACATGTTATGAGGTATTAAAGAAAATAATAATGCATTTATCATTTAATATTTAGAAACTGGTTAATAATACTCAATATTGCAACTTAAGTCTTTTTTTATGACTCGTTTAACAGTGGGTTTTCCTTTTACAGGCTATATATGTAGTGGAAGAGTCATATTGTGCACGATCTTCATTTTTATAAACTGATCCATGAGAAAATCTTTTCAAAATATTAAAGATGCTGTACGGAACATGTTTTAAGATTCATAAAAGACTTTATAGTTTTTAATGTTAAACAACCTGCTAAACTAGCATCTATTCCTTCCCCATAATTGAAAAGTCCTACGAATATGAAAATGATGGCACATTTTAACTGCAGGACGTAAGCTGTCCTGCAGCTCGGCATGTCGGGCCTAGTTTATATATATACATATATATATATACCTTCTTCTCGCCCCGACAAGCAAGTGTACGTACCCTTTTCCCAGTTACAAACACTTTGTCCTGCGCTTTCTCCACTGCGCTCAGTTGTCGGCATAAATACTGCGAGGTGCCTGACGTTGATCTCCAGATGTCCCACATCTTGTCTCTCGTGTTAGTCTGTCTTTCTTCCCCTGTCTGCTTTTCTCCCCCTTCCTCTCCCTCTGAATGTCTGTCTTATTCTGTTTAAGTCTCCAAACCTCCGCTCTTAAAGGAAAAGCACAGCTCTTCAGCTCATTCAGGGGGCGGGTTTCACTTAGACATCGTCAGGGCCTCGAACACACAGCTACAGTCCAAGGGCCCACGTGTGTGTCACCCGAAGACAGTGGGGCGACCAAGGACGCAATTAATGCTGTGATTGGAGAATATTTTCAACAATTTGCATGTGCAGATTTAGCCGTCAGTAATCTTTTTTTTTGTTTTTTTTTCTGTGAATTTGTGGAGATTTGTGGGGAAGTTTATATACATTTTTTTTAGACACAATATATTTAAATTGAACGACCTCTAGCTACCTACAAAGTAAAAATACTGAGTCCAGTATTTCCCCGTCAGAATTGTAGTCCTAGCAGTGTAGGGAAAACTTTAAAAAAACATTTAGGCTTTCACGTGAGGAAATATCATTTTACAGAAAACGTAATTAGAAAATTTTACAGATTCTCTTTTTTTTTTTTAAGTGTCTGGTGAAAATCCTGGCTCCAGCCCAGCCTGTAGCCGTCTGCTCAACTTTTGTAAGTGTCTTTAGGCTAAAATTGTAAATAAATGGCACTTTGTATTTCAAGTAAGTGACAAATTTGCCATACTGTGAAAAGCTGCTGTTATATTCCTCTACTGTCCTTTATCGGATTTAAAACTTCTGCAGCCCACGCCCCTGAAAACAAAACAAAAAAACAGTCCGGTGTTTTTTTTATGGGCGAGGCAGCTTTATGTGTTGTCACAGGTCTTCTATCCCTATATGCTTTCAGGGCTATTTTGCCTCAATAACACGTCTTCTTTTAGACGAGTGGAAAGAAAACCTCCAAAATAAACATTTTGGTGTTTTTTTAAGTTTAATGATGATACGTATTAGTTAATTATTCACCCTATTCACCTGTAATGTCTTAAAATTGTATGTAATTTTACAATACATATCTTTAAAGGCCTTTTTCTCAAAATTAGTTAAATATTAAATATTAGTTAAAATCAGTAGCATATATATATATATATATATATATATATAAATAAAATAATATATATATATATATATATATATATATATTAAAAAATATATATATATATAAATATATATATATATTTTTTTTGTATGGCTGTTTAGAGTATTTCTGATTTATGGAGTGACAAAAAGCGATTCCATCAATGAAAACATTTGACTCTAATAAACCAACAAAATCAAGAATTTGGAACCTGGTTTTGCCCAATGTTGCGATTTCTGTTCTGGGAATGAACGCAAAGTATTGCATATTTAATAAAATAATGCTTAATTTGCATATTGAAGCATTCATTTTCAAAAAACTTGAAAAACACAAAATAATTGCCTTAATGTCTTAATTCAACTGGAAAGGTTTTGATGGCGATATCTAGTTAAAGGTTTTACCCTATTCTCCGAGGATCAGGCCAGAAAGACTTGTTGTTAGCTTAGCATAGCATAAAGTCTGTAAACAGAGGGAAAACAGCGAGCCTGACTCTGTCTGAAGGTAACAATATCCACCAACCAGCAGCTTTAAAGCGCAGCGACAGCCCACTTATTGCCACACACAACCGGATTTTACACACCAGATGATGCTCAAATCATGGATATTATTTGCACATCACCCTAGACGGCAAGGAAAGTGGCTAAAATCTTTCTGCATTTAAACACCATCAAAAGGCAGGTGTGCCACAAAAGGAAGGACCCCCCCCCCCCGGTTGAGAAGTTTACCAGCCAGAATAAACTGCTGTTTTTCAATCCAGCCGACCGGCAGCGAGAAGGTCGCTGGCGAAGGACACACCAAGGTCTGCTACTTTTGAACGTCACTAGTCAAGTGTTGGTGATTTGAAGTGGGTTTTTTATCGCGCCAAGCACGCTGTGTACACCACACGCAGGGCTAAGCGCAAAGGAGGGGGCATCGATCTTGTGACTTTGCTCAAAGGTTGATAACCTTATCAAGGTACTCACAGAAACAACATTTGGGTTGTTTGGAAAGCAGTGATGTATTCATACACTTTCTGCTAAGATCCTCAGCATGTCACATGAACCTCAAGTGATTCAATATAGATTTAGAAAAGGTCAGAATGTCTTGTCTCTCATCATCTGCCTCAAAATTCCTCTGTTCTACCCCTTATCCGTGGTATCTGGTATCTTCTAAGCTCTGTTTTTGTTCCATTGAACAAACCTTTCTCAGTCAAGTCGGGTTCAGGGCTGGGTTAACACCCTGACAATGGTTGTTAAAAAGCTATCGGACCTGGAGGACTTATTAAGTGTGCACAACGTTAAAAGCAGGATTGGGACATTCTGAAGTGTAACGAGGACTCTGATGGGGATGTTGTTGCTTATTTGTGCTGAATTCAACATTCTAACCTCGAACATGTGAGCGTAATGAGGAGGTTTCTCTCAGACAGAAGAACTCGGGAAAATGAACAGACAGTTTATGTGTCTTTCTAGAGCTGAAACACTGGCCGACCACTTTCACGAAACAAAAAAAAGCTTCTCAAATGTGAATATTTGGTAGTTTTCATTGATGTCTGGTATCAAATTGAATATCTTTGGGTGTTTAAAATGTAATCGAGCATGAAAATGATTATGAGTTGCAGCCCTACTGCTGTGGATTCTTGCACTGTGCAAATTTCAAGCTCTGAAATTACGCAAAGTAACTTTCCATCCATTTTTTTAATGCAAATGTCAAACTAATGTAAGTGGTCTAATTACGTTCTGTCCCCCAAAATCGTGTGTGCACAAGAGGGGTTACATTTCCTCCACTGTTCATCAGGTGTAAATGTAAAAACTCTCAAATTATATGATTTATCATCATAGTTATTGAATAATCATACGCTGTATACCATAAAGCGTGACCAAATACAGGGTAAAAAATAAATCTTAGGGGAACAAATCTGACAAGAAAAAGTAATCAAAAAAATAATCTCCTTATAGTTGAAGTACCCATGTGATAACATACAGTGCGTATGTGCCATACAGCGATGGCACAGCTCCAGTCCCTAAAGCCCAAATCTGCACCCCAAAGATTTTCCCAGACGGCTGTTCACTGTGCGTCTTTTGTACTACAGGCAATGCAAAATCCACAAATTAGTTCTAAAAATCCCACAAGATGAAAGACTTAAAGATCATGGCACGTCTTTCTCACAATACAGCCCATTCTTTGGCAATGTTTATGAGCTGCTTTATCTCCTCGTGATATCATCCCAAAGATCAAAGTTAAACTGTACTCAAGCTTGTTGGACAGCTTGTCGGACAGCAAAACTGAAAAGAAGGGATTTTTTCTTTTTTGCAGAAACTCATTCTATCTGAAATCAGAAGGTCATACACTGATGTTTATCTTCATGCCTTTTTACTCTTGAATTCGACAACCAACAGCTAATTGCTATCTCTTTTACAATGTGGTTTCACTAAATTATTTTGCTGACACACTGAATGGATTTCACAAAGACAGGTGGTAATTGTGCCCTCGACGACAGTGCTGTGATGATGTCAACTAAGCCAATGAAGATGAAATACTGCAGAACATGGGCACGCATGAAAACTGTAGTTCTTTTGGGGGGGTGGTCGTGCGTCATAACAACACAGTGGGCTGCTTTATACGCTCCAGGATGGCTGGAGTAACAGAATGCATTCAAAGGCCCCAAAACAGACCGCCTTGCATTGGCACCCTTGCTGAGCCGCCAGTGTCCTTTAGGCAATAGGAAAGTTGCCAGAATTTGTTTGCTACACGTTGGCTGCTTAGAAAAATTAATAATCGAACCTGACAATCCCTACTAAACATCGCGTGGGCTTAAAATAAAACGTTGGTCCGCACCATGACAGCGACCCTCCTGACCCCATCCTCGTACTCGGCCTCCTCGTGCTCTCGAACACCCTGGGTCAGGTTGGTGTAGTTGGCCAGCTTGTTGAGGAGAGATGATACCATCGGGTTACTGTCCATTTCCTCCTGCAGGGAAACAGAGAAAAAAAAATATGCATGAATGAAAAAAAGCATGCGCATTTTGGCTTTTGACCGGAACTGAGACGCGCCACCACATCGCTGTTTTACCCTCCTTCCCCCTGCTTCTGGTTTGTTTAGACTTGATTTTAGAATCTTATTGATTACTTTAAAGACTCTTTGCGGCTTCTCTCCTTGCTATATTTCTCACCTCTTTGTAACATAGCAGCCTGTGCATAGTATGAGGTCCTCATTCAGAGGTCTTATATCTGTTCCACAGTCCCAGCTTAAAACTAGACGGGACAGAGGGTTTACAGTCAGGGCCCTGACCTGATTTTACAAACTTCCATCAGAACACAAATTCTGTTTCTACTTGGTTCTTTGATTTTACTTGAATTGTCTTTTGTTTTCTTAATCAAGCTTCTATTTGCTTCTATCTTACATTTCAATCTCACATTACTGGAAATGGTTGCATTAAATCTGCCATGTGTCAAGCACTTTGCATCTTGCACTCTCTTAAATTCATATTTTTGTATCAATTATAATTACTATTAATACACACATCGAACTTTTGTGTAAGAAAACTTTCAATAACGTACCTGTTATTACTTATCCATAAATCTTAATTCTCAATTTACTTTAAAAATGTCACCGTATTTCTTTTGTTTTTTTAACATGTGCATCAAATGGTTTAATATTCATAAACAGTGGACATTGGGAGAAAAATAATTCTTGTCTTACCTCAAACAAGGCCATGTTCTTGCCTTCATAATAACGTTCTCTGTCATCGTCTGTGTTGATGAAGGGACTGGACTCTCTCTGACTGTCATCTCCTGGTGGGATACACGGGACAAATATGCTTACTCTAAGACGCACACCACTGAGCAGCATGGAACAGTTGCAGCTGGATCACCGGGTACTGTTCTTGTGTAGTATCCGTATATGTGTAGTGTCTGTATGCTGTAGTAGTAGTAGCAGTGAAGTAAGAAATGCCAGGCAAGTTCAAGTTAAGCTCTTTACTACAACCGGGAATGTCAATTTGACGAAAACACACTAAAATACAACATTTATGATCCACTTGATAAAGATTTACTCAGGCGAGTTCCATGTTTAACCATGTTGACTATTTACTGGGAGTTTTACTTCAAAACACTATTTATTTCTATACAGCCATTTTACAAATAACGTTAATTCCCGAGAACAATGAAATAGTACTAAACACAATGAATATTGATCAATATTTGTATATATTACCGAAGAGCTCCATGCTTTAAGACTAATGAAAGAAACAGAATTAATTAGAAACCTCTCGCTTATGGGGATTACAGGGATACTTGTTGTTGTTTGTTGCCATCCCGTGGCCGTTTCTGTAAGAACCTAGAACGAAGGGTCGCGTGGAGCAGAATCGCCGTCTCAGACGATATGGCGGCCTGTCTTTTTCTCCCAGCCGATCGCTGTGAATCATTGCTGAAGATATGCAAGGAACAAGATCTGCTGTTTTTGGAGAAGACAACATAGTCCTTGGTGAAATACTTTGACAGGAACATAGATGTTTTTGTAAGGCCGCATTAGAAAAGCTCAGAATTCCTGGTTTCAAACGATCAAATGATATCAAGCATGTTATTGTTGACTGACGCGGAAAGAAATGCATCACAGATCTTTAGAACATAACTTGCATGTGTATTTCCGAAGGCTAAATTTGTTATTTAAATACTTCGCATTAAGACACAGTTTTGGACAATACACAGTTGGTTTACGGATTCCGAAAGACTGCTTCAAAACAGTACAACGTGCTTCTATTCATCAACCATCTTCCATTGCGGGTTTTTGTAACTACATCCGGTACGGTCTGTCGGGGGAAACGAAAAGAATGTTGACCTTGAGGAACCCGGAAAACATAATCAGAACCAGAGATAGTGTTTTGGATTACTTTGCAAGTTATAACAATTCTATTACAAAAGAAATGGACGAATTAAGGCTGCGCCCACTGTTAGTGTTTCGCTACGAGTAGCTTTTGTAAAGACAAGGCAGCATAGAGTAACATGGTGTGCCTTTCAAATGACTCCTCAATTTGATTCTCTTTAGCCCCTGGTTGTCATGCAGTGGTCTCAGTGTATTAGGTTTGGTATGTTATCACACTAGATCACACTGTTGTCGGCCCATCTTTATTGCCTTGAAGGACCCGAGACCTGACGGTGTTTCAGAGATCAGTGAAGAGCATTTAATAAGAAGAACAGTGTACTGTGGATTGCGCATGACATGGCGAGGATTGTAACAACATCAGGCATGTAACGTTGAGATGGGAAGTCCCTCGGAGGGCTCCGAGCCAAAACCCTCAGTCCTTAAAACAAACTGAGGGGATCTTTATGGAAATCTGAAACCCCAGTGGTGCAGAGGTTATTGTCACAGTTTAGATCTGTAATCAGTGTTTTGCTTTTCACGTCACTCCGCGGCCACTTTGTAACCCGCGATGAAAGGGAATACATGAAACGGAACTGTAGGGAAGTACGACGACTTCTCTGCCTTCCTCTGCGACAGGAATTATCTCAACAGACTACGTCACGGATAGTTTGTGACACGTTTAATCTGAAAGACACTTTATGTCTGATCACGGAGTCCGGAACAGTATATGATTGTCTAAGCAATGAACAAACACCTGGGCAACATTAAGTCACCTGTAATAAACTTTCATTGATGAGCTAATACCTTTTGGATTACCTTTCAATGTTCACCTCAGTGATGTAAAACCACCAGGAGGCCGGATGTGGTGTGAACACAACAATGACGTAGTAATTATTGATATGGCTGCGCCATATGGAGAAAATCAAATATCACGATATGTTTTGACCGTATACTTCGATATCGATATTGCGACAATATTGAACACTGGTGCTTTCACAAAAATATTTACACAATGAGATTTTTTATAATCATCAGTAATGTGGCTATAATAACTAAAAGGGTAAAGGTAGATAAAAGAACAGCTAGAGCAGTTTGGTAAGATCAGAAGATTCCGTCACTTAACTATAATGTAGCCTTTAAAACCAGGAAAAGACAACACGTATGCCATTTTGCTGGGCCCGCTGGAGGAAAGGGAGGCACGGGAGAACCAGAACCAGGACTGCACTTGGCAGACTTACACACCCTGTTGCAGTAAAATGAGAGGTTTTCTTAAGGGACTCTGGTGCTCAGAAACACTACCGCTCTCGTCCACAGGGACCGCCAGAATCAACACAAACTGAAAGTACCATGTAGTAGCTTTAAGCACTGCTGTGAATCGTAGGCTGACTAAAGGTCTATCACACACACATACAAAATGACATGTTTTGTGCTACTGACACACACGTACATGTACATATGCTGTAGAAATGTGAAGATTTGCCACTCTACCTTGTATACTGTATTTCTGTCAGCAAAGCATTCAATACACATAGAGTCTAGCTCACCAGCATACTGTCTCTTTTATGGCATATTTAGCAATATGCACAAGTGCAGTAAAGTGCCCACGCAGCTCCTCTAGCATGTTCCTTTGAAACAATGTCACAGTATTGCTGAGCTGTCTGTTGGACTCTGGAGTCAGATGAACACACGAATACGTATACCTTCGTTGAACATTCACTCCCTGGCATTAACGTTGACCTTCAAAACCAACTACTTAACCTAAACTCTCACGTGACAAAATCAAATTCTGATTCAAAGATATGTCCAAATTTCAGTCTCATTCTAAACCTACACAAAATGCTTTACTGAAAGAAAGATATCTTCCTTTTTATCAATGACTGCACGGTAGATTGTAAAGGTGTGAGTATCTCTGTCTGATGCTCGCACACAGTTCTATCATTTGCTCACACAAAAGCCAACATGAGGAAAAGCTTCCCACGCAGTAATTGTGTTTACCAGCAGATGTCCATATTTCTTTACATTCAACAGCAGGGTAGAGGATCAGTTCATCAAGTGAATCACGACATGTACAAACTGCTGCTAAATGATTAACAACCAGGATACTAAGATCATTTTGGTTGTGATAAATTTTATTTAACAGTACTATCCTAGCACTCTGCTAAATGAACGAAGGGTGTTCATTTTCAGTCAGAAAAAGCTGAGTCATATTAGTTAGTTCTCTTCTTTTTTGGGGGGGTTTCCTCTGGTATGAAGCACTGAAGACCAATTGACCCTTCGCTAAGCCCCGCCCCCTGCTGCTACGCCACCAAGCTGTCAGAGCTACCATGGAGCCCACACTGTCACTAACTGCACCCTCTGAATACATTTTTGGAATTTTTTCCTGATTTGTCAAGTTGTCAAGTTGTCAAGTTGAACATGAATAGGAATTTATCTGAATCTCAGTCTATTTCACCATTACATCTCTTTTTTTGTATTACTGTTCAGCACTAATTTTCTTTTGTACCTTGTATCTGAATGACTGAATATTTGATCTCAGGTGATGAAGTTCAACCATACGTTTAGAAACCAGCCATCACTATCCAATACAGTAATCTTTAGATAGGAAACTTTGGATTGTGAATGTTTTAGATTAACTTCAAATCTTTTGCTTCATTTAAAATCTATAAATACATAAATAAAGGTTTCTGCTAGACCTGCAAAATGCAAAAAACATATGTGTTGTGTGCAAGGAACAAAACTTCAAGCAGAAAGTGGAACAACACCAAAGACGACACCAGTTATAGGATAGCTTTGGAAAATGATTTTACTGAGATATTATTGTTTATGCAGATAACATCTTGAGTAATCGGCACTGAGCGCTTAACGTTCCGTGACTTCTGCCTCTACGATGAAACACATGTACACGTACAAGTACTCACTGTACTCCCACTAATGGAGGGTTTGCTGATAGTGCAGGGCTCCCATTAAAGGGATAGTTTGGTTTTTAGGAATTTGCTCACAGTGGGAAAAAAAACAAACATGTATAAATATTTTAAAGGGGCACTCCAAATATTTTTCACATCAGGTTCAGTTTCAATATCTACAGTTGTATAATTGTTCTGTGGCTCTGGGAGTTTGGAGTCAGAGAGAAGTGAGCTTAACAGACCTCTGTAGCCCACTTCTCATCTCTGCTCGAGGCTCGGCCTAACGATAGCGTGCTACTGAGTTGCATTCTGGGAAATGTAGGATCCAGTGCTGTTGGGGCTAAACCCACAGGGGCTAAAAACCAGGATATCTCAGCCTCTGCTGCATTAAGTACATCTGCAAGGATAACTTTTTATGGTGTGTTGAGAATCAAAATTAGCCTAGCTTAGCATAGCGACTAGATGTCTATGGGGTTAGTTTGTGGGCCTGAGTGTGTATGTGTGCGTGTGAGTGAGAGAGATTTTTAAAATATCACTGCTTCTAACTGAATGTTGAAAGATAAACAAGTGCATTCATGATCGATTTGTTTCTGGGTGACGTAAAGATACAATAAAGCTGTCGTACATTTTGCCACAGGTTGTGGAATACCTGTGGAATACCTGTATGACAATGTGGAAGAAGACTTTCCTTTCACATAGCTTTTCTGTCAATGTCCTGGAAATGACTGATTTGTACTTTCATTTCCAGGTATTACCACGCTTAGCTAAACAATCCACATTGTTTGAATTACCCAAAAACTCAGTGAACAACCAACTGATATAAATTGGGCAGAGTAGGCCATAGCTTCCTGCAAAACAGGAATTGCCTTTCATGTGGATGTTGCTGTAAAAAAATGCTCAGCCTTCAAACAAAGGCATGTTGTCATCGTAGCGTGGAATTCATCAGCTGCAGACCCGTGGCAACGGAACACACTGCATTCTGTCATGTTGCATCAGAGTAGTTACCAAAGTAGATCGCTCGAAAGCGGTGTGGATTAGTCTTGCTAAAAAGGAACAGCAAACACAAGAAATCTGACCAGAACCTATCAACACGCACAGACAGAAATATTAGAAAAAAGACACCCCAACATCAAAATCAGAATTTTTGATTTGATTACATTACATTTCATTTAGCAGAAGCTTTTATCCAAAGCGACTTACAATAAGTGCATTCAACCATGAGAGTTCAAACCCAGAACAACACATTTGATCACGTTGCTTCACCTTAAATGCATATTACCCCTCAAAAAACTGAGGACAACTTGGTCACTCATTTGCAGATTTCTTCATCCTTGTCATAAACGTTAAGTTGCCATGGCCAACTAGAAAGCTAAAGAAAGAGAGCTAATAACAAGTTTAAAGCTTTGTTGGTGAAACGTAAAGTTCAAATGTCATTACACACAACACTGAATGATCGATGTTAAAGGAAGCAGGATTGTTGGAGACAAAATTTGAAAAGGTTTTGGTCTATACTTGGTTTAGAAGTGATCGAGTTAGCTTTCCTTCCTTGGGTCCAAAATCACAGCTATTAGTAGTGTGTGAAGTTAATGAGTGAACAAATGAAGAGACTGTCCAATAGCACAAAATGACCAGAACACATCTGCCAGGTTTAAACAAAATTACCACAAAGAGGCCGAACGGGGCATATAGAAACTAAAAAGACATGCAGAGCGACCACAAAGAGACGCCAAACAACCACAAGGAAATGCAAAAAAGAAAGTGAAACATAAACAACTAGAGAGACACAAAACGACCACAAAGAAACACAAAACGAATGTTAAAGGATGGTGCAATGCCCTTGTTTTGGTCTTTTTTGCACCTCTTTCTGTTGGTGTGTCTTGCTTTATGTGTCCTTGTCTGTGTCCATCTTGTCTCCTAATGTGTCCATGGCTGTAGGCTGGCTGGTGTAACAAATAGCAGCAATTTATTAATCAAAGAGACAGTGTCTTAATCCAAATGAGAGAAAAAAACGTTAGCTAAACTGCTGCTAGGGGGAAACTACCTTAGCCGATTTCTGTATCTGCCATCTCAGCTTTTGACTTGCAATATAATAATAATCATAATTTATATGATTTGGTAAAGTTAAGCTAAATCACATATTTAAATGTATTGAGTCGGGACTGACTCCATTATCTTGGTCTAAATATAAGCCGCGATTGTGGGCAAATAGTCAGACAGCTAGCAAAACAGAGATACATGGTCCGTAAATAATGAACATTAAAGGCGCTAAACACGAGATTGGAAGTTTTTCTACTGCCTCTCAACGGCTCTCAACATGGAGACGGCTGAGCCGGTGGCTAACGCGGCTAACAACGCTAAAAGTGACAGTGACGCTTCCGCGAACGGAGGCGCTGTCAGCAGTAACCGCCTTACGAGCGTGGTGCACGCTCACATGCACGACAACCATGCGCCATCGGCCCACATATGTCAACAAAGCAAGGAGGAACTCAGGTTACATCACACACACACAGAGGGAGAGCGGCTTCATTCTCTGCTCGGGTGGACATGACCGCTATATTTTTACAAAGCAAATAGTTAGTAGCTGCAATAGTAATGCTCGGAATCACGTATATTGGAACTATATTTCCTTAGGCAAAGAAGTTCAAAATGAAAAAGAGAGCTGAAATGTTTGTTGGTAGACAGATGCTAAATTTTTTCCAAGCATTCCGTGGAGACAATCCAAAGGCAGTCTGCATTTTTGGCGAGGCGATCATGTAGCGTAGGTTCTATGTCAAGTCATTTTTGGAGGTAAAATAATCAGCCTTAAAAGGGATGAAGATATTCCATAAACATGTTTCAATCTATAAAAACAATTTCACAGACTTAAGTAACAACAACATACCCCACTACTGCACTAACCAAGCTGCCCTGCAAGTTCTAGCTAGCTGTGTGTGTGTGTGTGTGTGTGTGTGTGTGTGTGTGTGTGTGTGTGTGTGTGTTTGTGTGTGTGTGTGTGTTTGTGTGTGTGTGTGTGTACACCATGTGCCTGCCATAACCTGTCAGTGTGCTTCCCTTTGTACGTGTTCAATTGCACACTGACGCATACAGTTCCTCAAGCATGCACATTACAACAGCCAGTGCATGCTGGGATAGGTTCCAGGAATAAGAGGGTCTTAAAAGTGGGCCTCTCCAGCTGTATGAGCATGTCTACGGTCCAAAGTAGAGGTTTTCGCTTACACCGTGTCCTTACCTGAGTGAGGTCCTTGTGAGTTGTCCTCATCGTCTTCCTTCCTGAAGATTTTGCCCAAACTGACAGGTCTGCTTCCTCCAGCCGCGGCCGCACTGCTGCTTCCGCTGCCCTCTGCATCATCCACCGGCACTACGGTGAAGTTGGTGGGCATCTTGGCTCCTCAATTGTCTGGAAGAAAGTTTGAAAGTGGGTGTCCGGGGATGGCACTTTGTGTAGTGCAACTTTCAGCCCCACAGGTAAGAGATAAAAAACAACAAAAAAACATCCAAAGTAAGTGAAATCAAGGCTCTGGTGCGGCAGTTAGAGCTTTGGTTTGACCTCAACTTGGCACTCGCTCAGAATCTTTGGTTCCATTCCTTTGTAATGAGATCCAGTGTCCTCTAAACTCAGGGGGGAAGTGCCGCTGCCTCCTGCGCATGAGGCAGGCCAAAGTCCTGCAGCATGTATATCTCTTCACTCTCTCCTTGTTCCCTTCCCTTCCCTCCCTCCTCTCCCCTCCCCCCTCAACCCCTACTGCTCCCAAGACTATTGCCCCATGTGACCCTCTTTTTACCATATGAACAGAGTTGGAGTCCATACATGGAGACCACTGCAGCTCCTCCCAGTGCTCTGACCGTCCCACTTCTCCGACTCACACCTTTGTCATGCCAAAAGGCAGGGAAACAAACTCTAAAGTATCTGTAAACGTTTTCAGAGTATCTATCAAATCCACTTTGACTGAAAACAGCTGGCTCATGTTTGAGGAGGGGCAATCCAAGCGCAAGCTCCTTTTCTTTCTCCGTTCCTCCGGCTTTCCTTTTGCTTCCTCTTTCCAGACTGGTGAAAGTCTCTGTCTGGCTTCCTCCAGGTAAACAAAAGGGGCGTTACATTTTTTTCTCCCACAGTGCATTATGGGTAGCAGTGCTGAATACCGCATGCTCACAGGCATTGTGCCGGCAAAGGAAACACTTTGAGAATCTTGGCTTGACACTGGCTACCCTCCAGCATAGGTGACAATGGACAGTCTCAGGGGAACAGGACTGAGTTTTGGATTAACAATGGACATAAAATAAACATGAATTGTTTTCAGTTTGTGGGAATTGTTTTATTGGCACTCTCACGCAAGGTTTTCTCAAGAAGTTGGCACATTTGTCTTGATGCACTGTGAGCTTTGTTTTTTCCTTCTTTAGAAGGATATGCAGCAGTGCAAGTAATAGAAAGTGAGTAGTGTATACAGTGTGAATGTGTATTTCTGTCTCATGTCTTCATCAGTCTGTGATTTTTCTGTAGCATTGTCTGTTTGGACACTTCAGTACAGTGGTATACAGTAGATATAACCAGACTCCATTTGTTATTTTTGTTGTTACTGTAGAATTAAGTACAACAGCCAATAATAACAATAGATATACAGTATGTCTTTGAGCTTAGCAAAACCACAGCCTTAGCTTAGCTTATGTTATTCTATGTTAGCTTAGCTTACCTTAGTTCATATTATTGTAGCTTAGCTTAGTTTAGCTAAACCTTCCTCTAATACTACAGGATGTTGTGGTTTTACTTTGGTCCTAAATTGATGACAGCAATAGCCTACCCCAAATAAAATAATTTCATTATGACAAATATGTGAAAGCAAACAAAGACAGAACTTTTATGGGGCATTACCATGATATTTTCGTTTTCACAATGAAATACATCAAAGTCATGAATTGTCCTTGGAGGGATAAAGGGACTTAAAGGGACGGCAACATTTTTATTTATTTTTGCAGTTTGTCAGTGTAAGCCATATATCCTTCATATTTACCGTGCTAATGATTATGTCTGTCCCTTCCCAGACACATCGAGGAACGACTGTGTATGTGCGTGTGTACAGTGTTTCCTTGATATAGCTTTCTTTGGTCCATGACATTTACTTTACTTTGTTCTCTGGATCTGAAAACTCTCTCACTTCACATAGCCCTAACACTGGTGCCTTTCTTGAGTGTTTTTGTTTGACAGAGGAATCAAGACACAGTTTAAAGCTATATCATATGTTGATCAATCCCCCAAGATTCTCCGACTAAACTTAATTAAACACAACAGTGTGGAGTGATCTTGAATTTTTTTAAATGCATGCCGCCCAGATGTTTGACCAGATGTTTGTCTTTGAAGAATGATAATTCATCCCCAGGCCTATTTCAAAACTGCTGAGCCATGTGATAGTTAATATGAAATATAGTGTGCCATGAAAAGTAGACCTTAATGGACTGAACTGGATTGGAACAGCAGTGAAAGCAAACATGGCTCATGTTTAACCTGCGAACACCCCTTCTATTGCTGGCCTGATACCAGTTAATCTCCCGGACACGAAAGCCACACTGGATACCACAAAAGAAAACTGCTATTTGTTCAGCTTTGTTTAGAGAAATGTAGTACCATGGAGCTGTTCATATTGCGTTTCCTTCCTCTGCCTTAAGCTAAGTGACAAAAAGCTGAGCTGTAGAATATTTAAAGTCTGCATTTTCATTCTTGATAACCTTCATTTTAAGTGACTAATGTTGTTATAACTCTTAATCTAAAGCAGCTCTTTAAGTTTTTAAAGAAATTCAAAATGTTCTTCATCACATACGAACAGCATCAAGTGATAGTGACAATGTCTGCCTGTGTAATCCCAGCAGAGGGGGCTGTAGGTTCATGGAGGGCTAAACATCTAAGTTGACAGTGAATAGTAGAGACCAGTCAATGTCCAACTCAGAGGGAAGGACATTTATATCTCTGTGAGCCACCAGTGAGGGAATGAGTGCAAATAGGTTTTCGCAATGGTTCACAGCAGGAGGTAGTAATGAGCAGAAATACATACTTCAGTGGCTTGAGGACTTGTAACAACAAGTATCAGCACTGTTGAAGGCACTCAATCAATGTTTTGCGCTGACCCTGACCTCTGACCTCTGGGTGATATGCATGCATGTTTACAAGTGTGCATGCTTGCTTATAGAGGTCTTCTGAAATATGCAGAACCTCCAACCACCTTGAAAATGGCAAACATTAATTTGCTGGAATCAGCTTATCATTGACATGATATCACTTGGCCCACGACTGAACTATCCCAGCTTTTCCTCCGCGGACAAAACTGCTATTTTATAACTCTCAGATGGCTTAAGGGTGAATGTAAAAAAAAAAAGGGGAAAGCGAGAGAGTTCGAGGTGAAATCAAATCCCTTTAGCAAACAGCAAAAAGGTCAGTGCTGACGCAGACCCGGGAACAGGCTGCCCTCCCTCAAGACTATATTCTTAAGTGGCTAGGTTCTATTTGTAGCATTTTTACCTGTTTACTGACTCCCCCCAGTCCAAAACGAGGTAGCTGAGCAAACATACTGGAGGGTTTGGACGACCTCTTGTGTCATCACAAGGGGAATAAATTTCAACTGCCTGCACTGTGCTGTCAGACCGCAAAACGCAATATCAGGGCAAAAGGACGCATGTTTATCAGGGCCCGGGTGCACTTTTTTTTCACTTTGTGGATTGGCTCCAGGATCCTCATTCCTCCTGATTATCCAATATGAGAATCCAGCTTTGAATTATTCATACTGATAGCAAATTAATTGCAATTTCCTTCTAGATAAAGCAATATTGCAGTGTTTTGTTGAGCTGTTTATAACTTACAAGCTATAAAAACAAGTGGTTCTGTACTAAACCTTTTTTTAGTTGGATTTCTTTATGGTTCTTTATAATAACCCTAAGGGTTCTTTATACTCATTCTACTAGATCATAGAGTTTTGTTTTATCCTCCATTTGATTACATTTTTTTTAGAAATGGTGTTTCTGATGAAGTGATTAAATGGGCAGGAAGTACAGGCTTCGTTCTCTCTCTCAACAACACTGGTTAAAGAGCAGCATTACTCTGAGGATATAAGAAAAAGGAACAAAAAGACACAAATACAAAGAAAAGGTACATTTATTAAGTTAAGATAGTTTTTTCGCCATCTGATTTAAAACTTTAGCCAGTTCTTCATTGACACTATTTTTAAGGCGTTTTAAGTAGTAGTAGTATTACATTTCATTTTTAGCATTTTAGTATACAAATACACTTCACTAAAAAGTGGAAAGAAACAACTTCTGAACTCCAAATGAATACAAAGGATACTCTTTGGTTAACTGGGGACAGCCATAGTATCTGGGGGAAAAAAAGTGGTATCCTCTTCCTGTTTTGGTTTCACATGGTTGACACACTTCCTTTGTGCCGTAAATCCGGCCTTCATTTTCCCGAGAAATCGTACCCAGTGGACAGCATTATTGCAAAGTGAAAGAGAAGCCTCTTTCCCACTGGACAAAAACCCACTAACACATACTAACATCTGACTTTTGTCTGCATTCATTCCCTGGATGAATGACTCAGCAGCTCTGATTGGCAGTAATGGCGCATGCTATCATGCTAAGCGGTAACTTCAGTTCTGCTACTTTTTGTCATCTCAGCCACAAATTTGAGTTTGAAAGAGAGATCAAATAAGTAACATATATTATAAAAAGTAGTAAGAAGTATCCAATGTAACAATTTCACTGTTTACCAACCCTGTTTTGTGTTCTTGATGTCAAACGTGACACAACAACAACAAAAAACAGAAAGGCATACTTGCAGTCTACTGCCAATGGGAAAGGAGTCAATCCCCTATTTTTTTGGTGTAAAGAACCTGCATATCCATGCTAATTTGGATGGAAAGGGGTATTATAGGGAACCATTCTCGATATCGATGATGTAATTTTTCCCAAGCCATTCCATTGTGCAACCAAAATTTACTTCATGATGATAAGTTAAAGAAAAACAAAATTGTCAATCTACCCTTATACAGCCGACATCATCAAAATCATGCGTGCACGTGTTGGCAACGGAGGTGGCGTGTGAGCCCCAGCCATCCAGATGAGTTAGCAGCATCAAAAGGTCTGGTTGTTGCATGTTCGACTCAATATTCCAACAGCGGACCCCACGTCTACAGAATGGTGACAGGATCGCAACCTGAGCAACAGGTGTTCCAGAGTAACTAGTCACCGCGTGAACTCGTGACTTATAGCCGACTTACAGAACTGAAACACCTCTACTCTATGACTGCAAGTTAATAACTGCGTTAACTGCCACTGTACTGATAAATAAAATCTAAATTCTGAGTATGTATGTCATGGTGTTTGACGCACATGACCACAGATAACGTAAGCATCTAGGGACTGTGTGGTTGTAATTTCTCGCTGGTGTAATGGGATTAGGCCACTTGCCAATGACTTCTACCGACTTGATAATAGCCCATGGATCTAGAAGTCGGTCACCATTTGTCAAATTCAATTTGTTTAGGTTGCATTCGCAATCTTTGGCGGTTAATGCTCTTGCAAATAGCTTGACAAGCTGTTGCACTCCGCTGAGGGGCCCTTGTTGCCAATTCTATATCACTTACCACATGCTGCTTGGTGATGCGCCTAGTTCAATTATGTTGTTAAGTTAAGTATGTGACAGGGAGCTTTAATTTTTATTTGATGATAAATATTGGTTCGCTAGTAGTTAGCTAGCTAGTTGGCTACCTAACAGTTAAACACAAAAGGCTCTGTTTTCTCTACAAATCTAATATTATGGCAAAGGATTATTTGATTTGGGGACCAGAAACTATGGGTTGATGTTTTTATGAGAGCATTTTTAGGAGTGTAGTATTTGGGAAGAGTGCCGTAAAGACACCAATGTGGGCATCCTTCAACCATATTATTCTAAAATTCTAGCTTTTCATTTAATAATAAATTGGGTCTTTGGGCCAAAGTAACATACTGTATAGTAGCATTGAAGATCATATACAGTGCCTACCTTGTCCTCGCCCTTCATCTTTTTTTAGGGACATGCCCACTCTACATACAGCAATGCCCAGAACACCCAGTAGTATTTTCCTTTATTTCATCTCCCTTTTTCTCAAACACGCAATGCTTTTCGCACACAACGTCTTACAAAAAACTGGATGTTCATTCGTCACAGTGAAAAAGCAAACAAATACAATAAATTAATGAATTTCATAACTATTGAGTTGAAAATAGTCTAGTCGTCGGTCTGTGTGCTCAGCCTGCCATAAGCGACAGGAGGGCACCAAGCGAGCGTGGCCAGCAGTCAGACAACTATTTTTGGTGTGAGTGGAAAATTTCTACGGGGATTCTATGGTGGTGGGGACCAACAGCAGAGGATCGGGGGGTAAGAAGAAAGTCTGTGAAACTTGTGGGACTGTGGGAAACAGTGACCCTCTGCCACACTCTGCTGGCACTGGAGGTCTGCATGTGGGTTACCAACAAAACGGGAGGACAGGGAGAGCTGCCAAGCCCATAATTTGAGTTTGGGATCAGTATGTGTGTTGGAGTGTGTATGTCTTTGTGTATGTGTTTGGTGGGTAGTAGGTGTGGAACTCTGGGGAAGCCAAAATTCACCGTCCTCAAAAAACACTTCCAAAATGCTTTTTATTTTTATGAAATAAGTAGTAAAATCTGCAAAGGGTGAGATCGTGTCGATGATCTTCTTCATGTCAACATCTTGAAATAAAACAAACAAGCTAGACCACTCGTCTTGTATCAAACACTGTCACTTAAAAAGTTTAGAAGGGATGGCTTAACGGGGGAGAAAAGGCAGAGGCAGCTGGCAAATTAAATGAAAGATGGAGGCAAAGGAAGTCTGTAGGTGGAAAATTAAGAATTAGGAGTGTACAGAGTATTTGAAAAAGGTGGGTGAGCTTATCTCCATTTCTTCCTATAGCCTAAGACGAACAAGCACTATGACTACAAATGACAGAATGGGAGAGCGGGAGTGCACTTTGGGATTTAAAACTTCTTCCACCTCGACCTTCCATCTGTAATTAGTCAGCTCAGACTTATTAGATGGGCAATATTAAGTGCCATAGGATAGGAAAGGAGAACAAAATGGGTGGCAATGATACTGGAATCACATCCTGGTGGGTAAAGGGAAGTCCTTTTGTGCAGGAAGGCAGATACGAGGCCAAAGAAGAACCTTGTAGTTTCAAGCGAGACAAGTAGAACAGGTTTAAGATTTACTGACCTACATTGAACTGCGACCGGTTACTGTATGCAGTCCAACAGAAATGTTTGCCGAGGGAGTTTAGAAACCGTACGACTGAGTGAGATATCTGTCTCGCATATATTTCTGTCACCTGTCATCACCCACTCACTTGCAGAGTGGGCAGAGCATTGGCAGCAACAGTGTTTCCCACTGGGACGATGCGTAGGCGCGAAAACGTAAAACACTCACGGTGTTTTGGAAACTGATTTTAACTGAAGTAAGGAGGTGTCTCAATATGGTCCCCTCCGCCCCCCCATATTCCCCCTCTAGGTTAACACTGTTAGCTCAGTCAGCACTGTTGCCGTTGTTTGCACTGATAGATTTGTCAGCACGTTGCTTGCACCGTTAGCACTGTTGGCACCGTAAGCTGTGATCCCAAGGCCATGTTGAGAGCTGTGTGGAGACAATAGATATGCTCTGAATTTCAAATATAGCACCTTTATGCCAGTATAGTATCAGGTTTAACTAAATTAATTTCAATCTCTATGTAGGGTAGGTATAGGTTTGTAGGGTTTATGCCTTGTATCGCAACTACTGGGAGCATTGCTATGATATTTTGTACAGACTCTGCATCTACCACCATCAAATTTCAATTTGTCCAATACTATAGTTACCACATCAGCCTCAACTGTACTTTGTGTTTAGTGCTAATTAGCAATGCACCCGCGTTAAACTAAGATGATGGGCGTGGTAAACGTTACCTGTGAACATGTTAGCATGCTGCAGTTAGCATATAGCGCAAAGCACCTTCGTGCTAAAATACAGCCTCACAGAGCCGTTTACAGGGCTGTGAACTCTTAGCTTTGTTTAATCAGGAGAGGATTTGAATGACCTATATTTTGATATGCTTTCTCGAAACTGCACCAACATATAGCTGCAGAGTTTTATTCTGGTTTGTGAGTTGCGGGTTCAAACAGTGTTTCTTTGACTTTCCTTATTGTTCTTTCTATCAGAGAGTAAATTCATAAAATCCCTAGAGGGATCTTGTCATTCAAACAGAATGGGTTATGCCGATTGATTCCATCAGGACAAATAAAGGCCGACCAAATGACATTTTGTTTTTTTTAAAAGCTTCCCCATCTGTCTTGTGTCATGAGAAAGTGGAGTGAAACAGTCCACAGTTATAAATACACCTCAACCCGATAGAAAAGCCAGCAGTGGGGAGATGATTACCATGTTTCGCCACCAAAACACAGCTGCTAACTATGTTGAAATAATAACGTCTAAATCTATGAGTGGTGGAGGGCTGAGAGGAGGAAGTCCAACCACACATTTAAACACACACACACACACATACACACACACACACACACACACACACACACACACACACACACACACACACACACATTGCTTCTCATCCTGTCCGCAGTGATTGTTCGCCCACATGCACGGTGTGTGTCCGCCCAGGAGTTAACCGCCTGAGGAGCCGGCTACATAGCATGAGAGTGATTGCATATTTAGAGAGTGCCTCACTTCAACACATGCCGACAAATGCAAAACTACACATTCAACCACAGAGGTGTATTCATACATAAACACACACATACACACACACATAAAGGCACGCACACACCGGTGTGTTTCAGGCATGGCCAGCTGTGTCCAAATTTCAAACACATCTCAAAAACCCTCATAATTGCTACGTCCATTGGACGTTTCTGTATTTTACTGACCAACACACACAATCAAAAAGGTTTTAATGCTAAAACTGGCAACACATGAATCTGTTGTTAGACTTACACAAATACCAGCCATGGCAATTTATTCATTTCATTTGCTATGAAAAGACTCATACTTTCCCCTACAGCTTAATGTTATGGATTAAGCGTTCAAGGCCTGTAACTAGCATTATTTAAAGAGTCATGAAATGACAGTTATGCGTATGAGTGGAAAAAATAGAGCCAAAGTAGGGTGACTCAGTTTGGTTTGGTTTGTGAGTGAACATTTTGAAGGCTTGGGCCCTGACGCTGATTTACTGAAGCATTCAACGTATGCAGTGGCTTGCTGAGCAGTGTGGCTCACGGAGGGGAGTGTACGTCCTCGAACTTCGAATGCCAGGTTCTACTCTGCTAAGTTCAACACATCAAGGTCAAGGGGTCATGTTTCCTTTCTTGTCAGAGGGCTCAGAATTCCTAATAGTGCACCTGGGCTCCTTCGAATACTGCACACTCTGCCATGTTTCACAGAAGACAGAAACATCTTGGAAGTTTTACGCATTGTTTGATACTGCTTTACAATAGAGTGCTGCAGGGACGAAGAATTTTTGTTGGCCAACCCGGAAGTTAGCATCAGCCCGGTTGTGGATTGTTGCAGAAAACAAACTGTAGAAAACAGACTTTTATGATACTTACATGATTTGTTTCGGCAAGATAACTTTCACAAATAAACACCACTTGAGCCATGCAATTGCCAGGGGAATAAAAGCTGACGTTAGGCTACAAACAAACTACACCATGGTTGCATGAGCGCGAATATACACAACAAGGCTGTGAAGGAGGACTAATCTGCGGGATGACATTTAATGTCCTCAACAGCTTCTGTTGTCTCATTTAGCCACTTGTTAGCAACCATGTTTTTTAAGAAACATAAAAGATTCAAAATTCACAAGTCACAAATTTTATATCGTAGAACAAAACTCTTAAGCTTGTATTAAATGCAAAACTTATATCAGGCATCAATAAAAACCCATATTGTGCTGTCATCTCCGAGAATGAACACAATGGGTGGGACAATGTTCAAGGATCAATTCTCTGCCCTTTACTCTTCAGTCTCTACGTCAATGACCTCCCCATTGTAGGTTATGGAGTAAATGTACAAATGTATGCTGATGACACTGTTATCTACACTCATGGAAAAAGTGCAGAGGAAGTGGCAAACAAACTCATATCTGTAATAGAGAAAGTATCAGAATAACTTCATCTCCTGCCTTATCGTAAACATGGAAAAACTTGTTGCCATGCCTTTTTTTTCTATCAGAGAGAATATCCAATGCTATCCTTACATTCAAGGCAAAAAAATTGGAACTCTCAATACAAATATCTGGGATTTACTTTCGATCCAACCTCAAATTTTTAAAACATATAAGAAAATGTCCAAAACTCTAAAACTCAGAATTTCAAACTTAAGACACAGTCTACATTACTTTTCTCTATACAAGCTGTCAATTCTTTTTTTATTGTGCTAAAAAGGTAGTTGACGGAGAATCAAGAATTAGATCATTAATTTCAATTATTAACTAATCAAACAACTACAACTGTTCTGTAAATGCCATATTCATCATGTGGCTATGTATGAACAGTATTTTATAGTGTTTATTTTATGTATTGCACATACTGTCTGTATTATTGTTCACCTTCCCCAACTCCATCGCTCTTACTCCCGGTAAGAAAAAGGAATAGGCAAGTTTCCAGAAATGTCAAACTATTCCTTCAAGAAACCAGTATCCTGAAAACCCTGTAATGCCTTTGCCTGAATGACAGCCTGGTTTACTGTAATGGACTTTTTGGCTGACTGGGTGGCTATTTGTCTGACCAAACTAGCTGCCTGTCTGACTGAGAGTTATGACGTACAAACTAAATTTCACAATGATAAAGTGCTGCCTGCTAAATGCTTGGAAAAAAATCTAATTGGCTCGCATTACGGCAGACTGACTGTTTTCTAACTGACAGGCTGGCTAACTGACTGCAGCAGATCACAGAAGTCCTGCGCCAATGGTCGCCTCTGTAACGGGGTTGTGTGAATTTTGACAGCACTGCGATGCTTGCCCTTTTTCTCCAGGAGACCCGGCCCAAACCAAGCATATTTCATCTTGGCTCATAATTTCTTTATGTGATATGAATTCAGGGTAAAGGGTCATGGCCATTTCAGAGCCATATTACTTAATAAATGTTTTTTCAGAAGATACTCTGCCATGTTTAAAGCAGATTCCTGGGAAAACTTTCCCAATTGCGTATCTTATAGTCATTAAAATGGTCATACTTTTGAATATTAGCAGCAAAAATATCAATAGCTACAAAAGGAAATTGTTTATTTTGTTAAGTTTGTGACTGGCCCGCCAAGGTCAAAGCAGTCGAGCACAGACAAAGCACCTCCCACCGACTGGAGCAAACTTTCTCTTTTACAGCTTAACAGTACACTAAAAAGTGATTCTGAAAAACATTTGAGGTGAGAAATAGGCAATACAGTAACATAATCTTGATTCATATTTGATCAGCGCTGCCTAGTTTGACAGTTTGATTTGCGTTGTCGTGCTTCACCAAAGGTGATTGACAGCACCGTTAGAGACTCATCGCTTCTGATTGGTTGTTTTCCTTCAGGCGTAATGGAATCTTGCAAATTATATTAAGAAACTAAGATGAGGCAGAGGGGCCAGATTTTATTAACAGAATATCCATCTTCTGCACTACTGTCAGGAGATTTTGAGCAAATATGACAAAAAGTTATTTTTATAAAAATTACCGACTGTAGCTTTAAGAGTTGACTGACAGGGACTTTTTAGCTGGAGCCAGACCACATTTGTGCCCTGTCCAGATGAGGGAACGGAAATGCATCCTGAGACGTTGAGATCAGCAAAACACAGAGCTGGTCTTTGTGTGTGTACAGCCGCTGGCACAGTCAGTGGTCCTGAGCACTTTCACATCAGTTAACTCACTTCACTGGGATTCAACTGAAAAAGGAGAAGGGCTACAAAACATACACAAATGTGGTAATGCCTTGAAATGTCTCGTTGATTAATACAAGGGTAGGAGATGAAAAATGGAAGATGGAATCTTTATGTGCGGGTCAGGCTGGTGGTATTAAAATTGCTTATTTTCCTAATTGGACTTTGTAACGTAAGACCCTATTATTCCCAGAAGGTCAAATGTTGTGAATCTTGAGTTGAAGTGATATTACTTTGGCATTTGGGTACAGCATTAACAAAAACAAAATCTTAAAGAGACGGTTCAGCCCAAAATCAGAAATATTTTTTTTTCCTTTTGCCTGTAGTGCTAATTGTCAATATCTCCAGTATTTATGAGCCGACCCAGAATGCATCTGTGTATTGCACATGGTGGTTGCGTAGGATTGTTTCAGACTTGTGTGATCCAGACCTTTTCAATAACGCCAGAGCAAGTACAAAAATCAACATTTATTGAAAAAAGACAAAACAAATTCTGCTTCAGTCCATATTTGTTGGCGTTTAGCCTTTCAAAAACAATTTCACTGTGGTCAAAAAACTGTTTGCTCTACCTCTTGTTCTCGTGACTTTGCGAGATGTAAACATAACAGCTTCATCCTTGGCTAAGCTGAAACGTTAGCTACCTCAGCGGTAGGTGAACTTGCAGTACCGGTGAACTATAAACACAAACCTCTCGTTCATAAGTAGATGCACGCTTCCTTGTGCGCAGTGATCCAGTTGGTGGGTGTAGTACAGTAAAAAGAAAATAGTTCTCACATGAAACTGCTCAAAAAAAGTTCTATTGATTATCTTGAGTAACCGACTTTGCTATTGAGTTTTACAAACAAATTGTCATAAAGTTTCATTATATTTTTGATTGTTTTTGAAAGGCTAAACACCAACAAATACGGAATAAAACAGAATATTTTGCAAGATAAAATATAATTTTTGGAATAATTAAGACATGTATCTTCTTTTTCAATAGATGTTGGCTTTTGGACTTTACAACACACTTGAATTATTGGAAATGTTTGTATCACACGAGTCAGAAACAATCCTCCAACTGCCGTGCACAATATAGAGATATATTCTGGGTCGGGAGCGGACAAAAGACAATTAAAAAAATAATCTGCTCTGCGCTCCATCCAAAATCTTTCCGCTTGCCCCGCAAAAGATGGATAAATAGCACTATAAGGTCATTTTTGATTTTGGGGTGAACTGTTTCTTTAAGTTGGAGGGGTAGGACTGTAATGACATATCTACTGTTTCGACTGGACTGACAACTTTTTTTCCTGTTACTTGAAACATGCGAAGCCAACTTGTTGATAAGATCTCCTCCCTGGACCTGAAACAAGCAGATTTCTCTTCCTCTGTGTTCCCCACAGTTCCTGGAAACACCCGCAGCTTTCTAAAAAGAAAGTTCACATGAAAGTTTTGATCCGCAGCTGAATTTGAGACGTTGTTGAAATGTTAATGCCCAGATTCCTCAGGCTATCTGTACGCTGTAGGGACTGATATTAAAATAATGTGGCCACTCAACCATATGTCTGTAACCTTATGTCCACAAAAAATGAAAACAAGTGTAATATAATACAATGTAAACTGAGGAGCAGAGTCAAGCCTGTAACTTGGGGTCCGTAGAATTCAGGTTTAGTATTTTCTGACACATCCTGAGCCGGAGAATATAGTTTATTGATTTTATAACACTGACTCTTTAAAACAATAAGAAATGACACAAAAACACATCTGAATTTAATCTCCAAGTAATTTAATTGTAGTTCTGCATGCACATTCCTGGCCAGCCAGGGTCCATTTATATAAATCTATTAACAAAAGCTGGGAAATGCAGCATAAAATAAAACAATATGTTACATAGACAATATTTACAAACATGTGAATATAATGATTGTCCTTTATAAAAAATAAAAGCTTGAGTGACAAATATATGATTTGCGTGCAGAATCTGTTTCAGCATCTACTGCTTATTGCTTGTATTGCTCTTTGTATGGCTGGCAATGTTAATGTTAGAAATGTTAATGAAAAAGGCAACAGTAGCAAGCATTACATAGCAAAGCGTAATATTATTTACAACATTATTATGTACAAAAATATACAATCTGTGTTTTACTGCCTGCATTGTTGCTATAGTATATAACCACTGTGACAAAAAGTGATCTGTGGAGGCCAAAACCAGACTTAATCGGAATTTAATAAATTTGAAAAATCCCTCTCCTTGGCCCGATTTATAGCAGCACAGATTAAACAGCTGAACAAAAATATGATATAATTAATTAAATCTTCAATATACAACATTTGAAATGAAGCCACATGGATCGTTCCCAACACACATGATGCTGCTACACAGCTCTGGTCAATGTGCATACCAGCAAAGTTTGTTGACATGAAGTGATTGATGGGTATGTGTGGCGCCTGACTACAAGAGACCAGAGTTCGCCTCCCTTCCAGACCAACATCAATTAGTTAATGTTAGCTTTTGAAAACTTTCTCTAGCCTTTGAGTTCCCTAACCATAACCTCCCCATAGCCAGAGTTTATTTACAATATATTTAACATAACCATCTACTGTAGTTGCTATGCCCGGATAATCTAAAAAAAAGGAAAATGTTGAAAGAGTTGAACTTTAAAATAATCATGCAATTGCAACTTCTGCAATAATATTTGATATAAAGATATTTTCTTCAGTAGAAGTAGAATACTATTCATGCCAATAAATGTTAACTGCAGTGGTGGTTATTGTCGTTGCAAAATGTTATAGAGATCATAGTTTTATAAACTGTCCTGGATGATCCTGTACCAATGAAATGGAAAACTGCCCAATCTAACATCAATATAGTAATTAGATGTATAAACAGATAGCAAGCAGGAATATGGCTTCCTTAGTTTGTGTACCCGAAGGAAAATAAATTGTTTTACAAACTGATGACCAAATAAATCACGTCAGACACATTAAAACAGTCCAGTTAAAGTAAAACAATAAATTCTGCTAATGGACAGAGAAATCCTGCTTGTACAAAGAAAAGAAAAAACATTTGCAATTTTATTTAACAATCTGGCTGGTTTGGTCCTCCATAGGTATACAACACAGTGTTTAGGGCTAATGTGATGGGCATAAAATACCCAAGGAGTTAATTTCAGCCCAGATGGTTTGACTAAATAGGAGTCTAATCTTGTTCCCACAAGACGCCAGAACAGATTTTTATGACTGTATCTGACTGCCCCATTATTTAGCTGGTGTGTGTCTACATAGAGCTGAGACATACTACATCTAAAATTACTTTGGTAACATCTCTGAGGTTATATTTTGACCTTCACTTTCTGAAACTGTGGTGGGCATTTGGAGCGGTGCTGGTGGTGTATATTCTACTTTAAGTGATAAAAAAAAACATGAAGTCATGATATCATGTCAGAAAGATTCATGGCAGCCCAATGTGGCTATTACGGTCAGCACTAGAAATGTAGGAGAGACGTAATGCAAAAGACATCCTGAATCATCATTCACCAAACAGCCTTTGCTGAAATATAATTTCACATGGGTTCACTCATGACCAAACTTAGAGGGGAAACCTTGAGTAAAGCCATGTTACACTTTAAGCATCAGACGCCGAATTATTTACCGTAGGAATGACTGTAATTACAGGTTGCAAGATGATAACGAGTGGGTTTGCTTGATGTGAAGTGGCCATGTTGGATGGTACTCTGTCCTTTGAGAGTGGTTTTTCAGATGACTGCGAACACTCTGAAGGCTTTCCCACCTGTCGGGTTCAGTAGGCTGGAAGAAGAAGGGCAGGCAGACAGACAGACAGAGTGGTGGTAAAAAGTGACTTGTTGTTTTCCACAGCAGTAAAAGGTTCTGACGTAAAGATGTATTCTAAAATGTATTGAAGTTTTCTCATCACACTGACAGAGATAGTTGCAGGTAAAAAGCTGAACTCAAACCAAGGTCCAACTCCATATCAAATAAAATACACATAAATTGAAAATATGTATACATTCACATTAGAGTTCTTCTACATAATACACTGAACATAATGTACTTCATATACTTTTTTAATCATACCTCTCTGAGGTGATGCCATTCTGGTAGCTGCCAGGGTATTGCTTCCTTTTATCCACAGGCATCACATCAAGGTACCCTCCTGACTCATTCTGGATCACTCCAGCATGAATAGCTGCTCGGCAGATACTGGATTTCTGAAGAAAAAAAGGTTGTTACATCAAATCATTCCAATAAGAAACAAATCCAAAGGAGAATTCCCACTGTTCTCTAGAGAATAAACATCATTCAATCATCACATTTCAAATGGTCCCTCCTAGTGTGGAGAAGATGACGCCTTTTTAAGAATGGGTTGTTATATGTGTTTTATGAATCAGTGTGAAATCACTGGTTGAATCCCAAAACACCGTTAGTTACGCATGTCCGGTTTGCCTCTAATCTGGGGCTTTTATCGGGGAGCTCAGCGAGTGGAAAATCAGGGCTAAAGCCGTACGGTGTGAACTAGGCCTTTGCACTTGAATAAAGCCATCGTTAATGTTGTTAATTACACTAATGCTATGATAAGTCAAAATGTCTGATGTGAATAGGCTCTAGTTTTTCCAACAAATCATTGAAATACTTGAAAGGTCAACTTGTGAAAACTGAGTGACAATAACTTACATCTGAGTAGTATTTTGTCCCAGTGACGCGGGCCTGACTGTCACGCAGACAGTTCCTGGGACAATACGACCTGAGGAAAAAGCCAGAGATCACTTTAGGTCCAAAGATATTTTCAGCACATACACTGAAACTACTGTATGTTCTTACTGTCTTCAAAGTAAGAGTTATCTGGAGGCCAAAATAGTCTCATTAGTTGAGTTAACACTATTAAGGCAGAGTTAAAGTCCTACAGGTTGTTGGATCGTAAATAAAAGATTCTAAATGGCAAACCAGGAAACATTTGTCCAGATCTAATATAAAATGCTGCAAATGCTAATTTTCCTTCACTGATGATGTTGTAAGGTTAGCAGAGGAGCTAATGGTATCTTAGCTTACTCTGTCTACAGGCTAGTTTTCCTACTTTTCTTTGAATTTGGAAGGTCACATATGCCAAACAGCTAACCACTCCTACTTAAAAGGACTGTGACTCATTGGCTCAGCCGATTGTGGTTTAATTCAAACATTGAGATGTTTTCAGTCTCCTGAGTGAATAAATGTAAAGCAGAATGTTACCTGGGACAGTGTCGTACAGGTTTCTTGAAAGGGCAGAAAAGTGCAACGGTGGTGTCGCATGATAGTGCCTTGACTGGGAGAAAAGGAAAAAGAAGCAAAGCAAAATGACAGGGTTTCTGTATACAGACGACATGTGACTGTATCGGTGTCCTCAAAGTGAAAAAAATATTGTATTCTCTTTACCAGGCACCGACTCTATTTTGAAGGAATTTGCGCTTCTGTTTTTCCTGTGAATTTAAAGAAAGCTGCATTAAGTTATGGTCTGTTTTGCATGACCACGCATCATTAGTGCCCATAAAGGGAGTAAATATATATCCAGACTGTATTAAACTCACTTTTTTTGCTTAATACTAGACTAGATAAAGATTAAATACAGAGACTGATTCATACCCAATTGATTGAATACCATTCTTGTATGACTTAGTGAATTGTTGCTTTCTGCCCAGTCTGGTCACATCCAGCCATCCTCCATCATTGTCAATAACACCAGAGTGTAACCCAGCTCCACACACGCTGGATTGCTGCAGTAAAAGACAAAAGATGTCAATATTAATCTGCGGCAAGGTACTGTATATGTTAAAGTTCCCATGAAACCAGTACTATTTGATTCCCCATATTTCCGTGTTTCCTTTAAAATCAGAAAGCTACAGAGGATCTTGTCGCAGATTTTGATTGGTGTTTACAGTATACAGTTTACAGAGTTTACCGAATGTGCGTTACGGCCCTCCACCAGATTACAGATTGACAGTAGCTACTAGTTCAACATGGAGACTTCTCGTCACCACTATGTCCTACGCCAGCTGATTTCATCAACCAATCCGACAGGGATGAAATGGCAAAAGAAGAAAACCATGAAGACATCGTTTTCTGGACTCAGGCCATGCACGTACAAGCCGATATCCGAAGCCGGCAGTGTTGCTGGTGGAGGAGAGGCGCAGGTTCATCCCTGCGATCGTGGTGATGTACCCCAATGGTAACCTTGTGTCACATCTATGCAAATTATTATACACCCACAATTGCAGGATGAGTCATAAAAAATGTTCTATCGTTGGCCAGGAAATTAACTCTGAAATACCAATAAGAATACCTACAAAACAACTTGTTTTTTATTGATACGCCAGATACTGGCGTAGAGGTCAATGACTGAGTCAATCAAACTTTATTCATACAGCACCTTTCGAACAAATCAAAAGCCTTTCAAAGGGCTTAACAAGCAATTAACAAAACTTGGGTTTGTTAAAAGTAGTAACATTTTTATAAAATTGAACAAAAATAATTCATATTGATCAAAACAGTAGCAAAATATAAAAATATGAAATAAAATAAAAATAATTACTAAAGATTGGATCAATAAAATCAATAAAAAAAAATAGATATGAAAATGCTTACAGAATAGTTATAAATAAAACCACAAAAATTATAAAGTGACGACCAGCGTAATACATATGGGATGAAACAACTTAAAACGTCTAATTTGATTTCATGGCAACTTTAAAAGAAACATGATACATAGTTAAGTGCAAGTTTAAAAAAATGGTCTATGGGGATCCCTTACCATGTCATAATATCCAGCCCCAAAGACTTTTCCAGGACTGTCGAGACAGCCTGGCGGACACTCATATCTATGGACAGGAAACAGTGAAGTGAACATGTCTGGTACTTTGTTTTTAAAATTAGCACATACTATTGTACTAATAATAGTATAATTCAGCGTTTTTACCTGAAAATAAAAAAAAAGAAAATCTAATTCTATCTGAACTGTCCTGATAATTCCCAACTATCTTGTTCCATCAGATGTTTTCCAGAATTTGCATGCACAGCATTATTTTCACATCCATCCGTTGCAGTGTCACCGCATTCCTGAGCATTTACCTGTTACAGGTCGTCCCCTTGCACTGATCTCTCAGCTTGGTCTCACAGTCGACCTGTTGACCTAAAAGAACAAACAAACGAGGGCTTTTCACAATCTCATTTTAATACTATTTAAATAATGTGCACTCTCAAAGCTTCACCATTCAGACAGGTGTGGTATGGCGAGAGCAGTTCTTACACATCTGCTCTGTGCTGACAACCTGGTTTCTCTCTGGGTTGTCATTGGGCGAGGGGTTTGTTGTCTGGGCCCTGGTTTGGGGCTCCCTGTCCCTCACTGGTTCCGGTTCTGGTTCAATGTAGTTGGTCTCCTCAATTTCAGGAGCTGGACGCCTCTCAACGCCGCCATCTAAAAAACATGCACTAGATTTGATCATTTTCTTTGTCTTACATCGATACAAGTTGTATTTATGTTACACTTGGAACATAGAAAACAATATTGCTGTGACAAAATATGGGGTTGCCAAAAGTTGTGAACTACTAAAAACAACCCATGTTTTTCAGTGAAACTATTGCTAACAATTGTTTTGTAGGTACAAAGGTGTGTAAGGAGATAAAACATAAAGAAAACCACAACTCCGAGACCGAGACCCACCTTTGTAGCAGAGATTGTCCCTGCAGCCTCCAGCATAGCTAGCTGGACAGGCAGAACAGGGAGATCCATATTTGTATGGCGCATGACCCCACCAGTTGCCCCTGAAAAAAATCCAATCAATTATGAAAAAAGACCTGAAAGAATGTTCAAGGATTTTGAGGAATAACCTGATTTATTTTGTTTAGTTTGTTATAAGCAAGAGATGGAGGTGTATTGTAATGACTAAAACAAATTGAGCATTTGACGTCTACATTGATGGACTCAAGATGGACGGCTAGAAAAGATTCCATGCATTCCTCTTCCTTGTCAAAACCTGGTGCCTACATTACCCAAAATGTAACTTGAATGCCGACAGTTCGGTTGCAGATTTGGTGGTGTTTATGGTAATAGTGGCTAATGTAGCCTCAAGCTAGGTTACTTTTTTCTAGCTCCACACCCCCAGATTTATTTTTTTCATTCAAACTTCTAGTTTCACTTGAGATAATCTATCAGACTTAGCCACAAAAGCCTTTGAACAACTTTCCCCACATGTACACGGGTACTTCCCAACACACATAAAAAGACTTTGGCACTGTTCAGAATTGTTTGTATCTCTTCTTTGGAGTTATTACCAATAAAAAAATAATTACTGAATCTGAGAGAACTCCATTTATGATTTTAGTTTCAATCTCTGTCATTTGGTGGAAGTTGTACATCATGGTATTGAATCAAGCAAAAACGTACGGTGGAGAGTAGTTGCAGACCAGGTAGACGGCTTTAGTCCAGATCATCCCCCACACGTTCATGTTGTAACACACGTTGATGGCACAGCCAATACGATTGCTAGTCGCCCACACCAACTGAAAATTGAAACACACACACCAACTGAAAATTGAAACACACACACACACACACACACACACACACACACACACACACACACACACACACACACACACACACACACACACACACACACACACACACACGTTGGGGCTTGCAGCTCAGGGGTAGGCAACCTTAGACACGCGTACCACCATTGTCACGCGGTAGCTTAACCATTGGTACATAAGCATTTGGTGTGCAAGAGAGTTTTTGGGAAATGTTGAAGTGCCCTTTTATCGGAATGCCAAATTAACTCTTTCACAGCCATTGGCAGTTATTTAGCGTAGTTCGATTTAAATTTCCCTCCACCAGCTTTCCACAAAGACCCACCTTCTGCTGCCTCTGTTTATGCTAGTACTGAGTTGCAGAAATCTTTGTTTATTGCTGATAAACAACATTGGTGGTAAGTTGGTAGGGTTAATGCTTTTAACTCAGATGTGGATGTTTTCATAAGGATGTCAGACTCCTCCTGTGGCTTCCAGGGCTCAAATACAAATTTACAATGGCCCATCTATGGGACAAAAAAACTTAAAAAAATATGTTACGATGCACGTTGCCTAGATGGATCACAAATTGATACACATTTTTTAAGTAAAAGCCTAAAATGATCGAAAGACATTGTTAACCCTTTGAGACTGGTGAAAAAAAAGCAGCTCTTACCTGAGTGTAATGAGTACAAACTGGTCCTGAACATCTGAATGGGCAGTGTGGGTTGCATTCCTGGGAGTAGGGATAGCTGTAGTACCTCACCTCATCATACCAGGCCTGGACATGGTAGGTAGGGGGTCGGTCCCTAAAGTCACATGGAAAGTGTTATACTGTATCCTTTATATTATAACACCAAAACATTTCTATGCAATATTGTTTGTTTAGTTATGTCATGAGGAGCTAAAGTCTAAAAGCTCCACACGGACCAATAAAGGCAAAAAGTCTTGCCTTTTTAATAGGCCGTTTTCACAGCAGACATTTGAATGTGTCATAGCAGGAAAAGCACACGTGTCAGTTAAGTTGAGCCATTTCCAGGCATTGCTTAATAGGGCACTCAATGGAACTCAGCCATCATTATTGTCATTAGTTACACCTGTGCTTTTGGTGCCACAACATGAATGAGCTGAAAACACCCACAATTTGAATTCAACCTTTTCACAGAGCACAAAGGCGTAATTAGCCGCATTAAGTGAAAACACCTGTGTGGTGCACGGTGGGCGCGGCTTTTATTTGAAGACACAACCTGGGTGAGATCATACAGTAAGTTCTTAATGAAAATATTTCTACCGTGTTCATTATTTACAATTCATTTTTTATTTTTAGCCACTTGGGGGCAGCATTACAAGCCGCAAAGAAAACTTGCTAACAGTGACATATTTTGACCTTCGAAAGCAAGCAAACAGTAGCTTATTTACACACTTCGCAGACCTGGAGCAACACTAGTATACACTAGGAGTCATGTTTCTGACGACCTGACAAATATAAATCCAACGTGATCTCAGCCCTACGTGTCAGCACCTCGGCGTCGGTTCTTTCTTGACGCAGAAGGTTCGTGCGTGGTCAACATAGTGACACGTGGTTTACGTAAAACGGATGCAGTTAGGTTTAGGCAACAAAACTACTTGGTAAGGCTCTTGTTTTGGTTTAAAATAAATAAGTCTGCTACGGATGTAACATTATCTAACTCAGTCACGCTACCTTTCTACTTCCGTTGCTCTGAGGGTGTAATAGTGTCACGGATGGGTTTATATTGGAGTTAGTTGAAAGCCCCACGCGTCTCACACAGAAGCAACAGTGTGCCTTATGCGACAGTATTTATTCCCAAGCATCGGTATCTGACGCTACTACTCAGTTGGGTTTAGGCAATAAAACTACCTGGTTAGGTTAAGGTAAAGATCGTGAAATGCTTTCTTAGGTTTCAGAAAATATCGTGAAATACTTGGTTACGTTTAGGAAAAGATCGTGAAATACTTAATTAGGTTAAAGAAAAGATCGGACACTACTTAGTTAGGTTTAGGTTTACGCAACAAACCTACTTAGTTAAGTTTCGGAAAAGGTCGTTTGGATTAAAATAACCACAGAAGTGCCATAACTACATTACCCACGTTTAACTCAACATTGACTTCCTGTTTCACGTGGGGAACAAACAGTGGTCTCCTGGCTGAAAGATTGCTGTTTGTTGGACCCATCCACCTCCCCACCCTTTGTGGTCTTTATACTTCCTCGTTCATTATTACGTGGATAACATACAAAATCATTTTGTGGGATTTCTACGAATTATGGCACATTATTTTTTTTGTAGGTATAGCTACGAATGCTGGATGAGACCAGCCTGCCTGGTTGAATTACACCAGGCTGCTCGTCTGTTGTTTGGTTTTGGACAGGTAGCGTAGTGTGTTTGTTTTTTTGCTGAAAGCTATCTGTCTGCTGTTGCTGGAAACAACACTGATCAGAGCTGTGAGAGTGAACCAAACAATTAAGATAAAAAACATTAATTAGAGCAGAATGGTGCATATTGTACGTATTCTTATGATAACACATGGTGTATAAAACATAGTGTAACTAACACAGTTCCCTCCACTTCTTTGCACATACACACCTGCCCCAGTGCGCTCCAAGGTTTTGGCCTATTTGTGTCAACATGTGGCTCGGTCCGTGTTCCCATCGGCAGGTATGTGCCCAGTGCTCAGCACTCCTCTCTAGCTCGTAATCCCATACCTAGGGAGACACACACAGAACATCACACAGGTTATTGGTAAAAGAGTTAGTTGCCTCTGGAGAGATGAACTCTGCTAGGGTAACTAGCTAATATATATTTATTTTTTTCAGCTGGTACACAAATCATTAGGGTTGGTAATTTTTGTTTTCTCCTGGGCTCCAGGTTAAACTCAATGACAGGGCAGCTTTGCCTCCAACAGTTGTTTGCAGACCTGAAACCCCACTCTGGATTACCCTCATGATTTAAGTGGGCTAAGTGGCCACTTACCGTAGTTGTGGCCTTAATTGCTACTCATTGCATCTTTTCAGATATCTCATCGTCCTCTTTGAGTAAACGTAACTACCATAAATTCCACTGAAACTGATCTGAAAGTAACCCTACATACATGAGGCAAAGTAAACCTGCTCTTTCCTTTCGGGTACAGTGGCTGTACGCATGCCTCTCGCAAATTTAACACAGTATAGTCAAAACTAGGCCTCTCCTATTAAACACACACACACACACACACATTCATGAGAGAGAAGGGAAACAGAGAGGTATCACCACCACCATATCAACTTGCAGCCTTGTGCTACTATTCAATGTGGTTGTTTCATAGCTTGCTTCCAGTAAGTTTTGGTCTCGTAAAACAAAAAGCTGACAAATAAAAACTAGTGAAAATAGAGAATGTAATGTGTAGAGAATTTAACTCACTTGAAGTCAAAATACCTGAAACCTATTTTGAACAAAGCAGACCGTGGGTATAGGATTGAGCAATTCAAATGTTGCGGCAAGGTTTAATTTACTGTTGACTTTGTTGAGGAGGGAGAAGAATAGGTGCAGTGTGCTCCGCCGCTGGCATGCTGTTTGGTTGCATTACGGCTATCGCACGTCAAAAACCAATAGGATAATGCTTGAGTGTGGAGTTGTAACTGCTCTGATTGACCACCATAATGTGTTCCATATGTTTGGTAGGGCTTACACACTGTGCACACTGTTGCCCATTCACTGTGGCGCTGCTTACTGTTCAGGCTTGATTGGAGAAGGGATATCGTGACCCTTTACTTCTCTGGTCCCAATTCAGCTGTGGCTGAGATACAAACACTGGGGTGGTTTTCTGCTCTAACCTCCTGCAAGGTTGCCATGTGATACTATATTTATTCCATGATCATAACATTATATTGTCACTGTTGGATAGAATGTTTATCATTCCAATTTTGGTGAATGTGTTTTCAGTAAAATGGCTTTGGCTTTGGAAAATGTATTGACTGTAATCACCAGAAAAAGAATGCCAGAGAAGGTTGTCTATTCAAAAATTCAAAACAGGAAACATGCTTGAATTCGCCTGTTGTGTGGATTTCAGTCAAAGTGAATGGCAGACAGAATGCACATTTGCAGGGCACCAGTGAGATGTTGCCTTTACTGGGCAGTCTGACTGAAAGCAGCACTTTGTTGACATCTGGCATGGGACTGCATTGGTGGAGGCCTGTTGCTACAGATGCCAAGTGAAGCCAATATGTAAGTGCCTTAAACCTGCATTCTTTCTAATGGCCAGCTGGGGGCTACTCCTCAATTTTTTATTTTGTATAACCCAAAACCACAAATTACAAATTTGTGGCAGAGGGCTTTACAATCTGTACACAAACGACATCCTCTGTCCCGGCACCGCTCATCGGTTCAGGAAAAACTCCCCCCAAAAAAAAACTTTTAACAGGGAGAAAAAGGGAAGAAACCTTTGGGAGAGCAACAGAGGAGGATCCTCTATCAGGATGGACAGAAGTACAATAGATGTCATGTGTACAGAATGAACAGCATAATAGAGTTACAACACATTCAATGAATATGACAGAAATGATTCATGTAATGAGAGCATAGTAGAATAGTAATGATAATAGAAGCATTAATGGTATTGACCATACTCATTGCAATGCAACTACAAATAATGATAATAGCAGACTTCTGGTTGCAAAAAGAAGTCCGATTGTATAGGAGTGTATGAGAAATTGACTTTACTTCTCACTTGATTTCTCCCCTCAGTAAACATTGTAAACATGAGTTTTAATGGTGTCAATATCTAGTTTCAAGTCTTCTTCAATATAGCATGATGTTCATTTAGTAAATTATGGTCCCATTTTTAGTCAAATAGACCATAAACCATAGCCTTGTAATCTACAGGTCGTTACCACGCAGTTGTCCGGTCTAAGAGTCGTCCGTGTTTTTGTCTTAGAATTTTAACCCTATAGTGTGTTTTCAGTTTTGAAAGTTAATTGTTACCTTTTTGCTCACCTAAAAATGTCTTATTCAGATGGTGACAGCCAAAATGCCGAACAGTCCACAAACCTACGGGTGATGTCCCAGTGACTACGTCCACTTCTTATATACAGTATGGGTTTATCATGGTGAAGTGATCAATCATTTCATCCTTCGTCTCAACTATCTTGAGTGAAACAGTAGAATTTACGTGTTAGAAAGGAGTCTACCAGGAATGTGTGCTTGCAAATACAGCGTTAAGGATGGTGGCTTGTTGAATGTATAAACTGTGACTTCTGTCACTTCTGTCTTGTCCCTAAAGTCAATGTTGGTTTACTACTGTAAAAGGACGATCTTACTAACGACAATCTAACACCTTTATTTAATTTGCCTAACCCAATGTGAACCTAAAGAAAAACTATTGGATTCCTTCGAACCAAATTTTGGCTTCGGTACTGAAGGAGTCAGTATGCTACAGATAGCCCTTGAGCCTGTAGTTGACTCCCTTAATCCCCCTCCTTGACACCTTTCTGAAATTAGGGGAAGCTGTGTCTGACAATTTCTGTATCTTTCTGGAATCAACAAATCAACAAGCACTTCAACTTCACGCAGCTGATGGCCATGTAGGCTGAGGTAAGAAAGTATGTAGAAATTGAAACTTTTTTCTCAAGCTCTCTTTTCTTACGTCCCATTTGTAGACTTTATCATGTCTTTATGAGCCTTCTCTGTGACTTTGGATTTTTCACCCCGGCTTTGAGTTGTTCACTTTGTAGAGCCTAGTTTGTATGAAGTACACTGAACTCATAAGGCAACACTGCCCACCTGCACAGGCCATGTGTCACAACTCTTGGAGGTTATGATGAAGTTCAACTTCAACACGTAGCTTTCACTGCATTAGTGGATACTAATGATCTCCGCCCGCTCATTATTCTCTCTGTGCTCTTGTTATTCATCACCCTCAATTATCCAGCAGAGAGGAAGATGGACTGCCCGGCAGCCTTTGGGAGAAAGGTCACAGTAACAATCTCGTTACGCATTCCAAAGAGCATTAAGTTCCCAAAATACAGAGCTGTTTCCAGCCATCTGCCAAGACCACCTCTACTGCAGAGCTAAGTGCAAGATGTGCAGTGTTTCAGCAGCAGATTTAGGACGAATGCTTTGGGAATTCAACGTACGCAGAATGTGTCGCTTAAATGCTTGTAATTCAACCTGCAAGTGGTTGTGATTCTGGGAACCTTTAAAAGAGGTCTCAGAAAAAATCTCTTGCTGGGCAAGAGATGACGTGCTTTAGATTAAACAGACATAACAGCACTTTAAAGGTATTTGCCGAACGGCTTTTGTATGAAATTAAGAAGTCAGAGCTGCGAAAAAAGTGCAGCCCCTTTGGCCTCCAAAATCCTGCAATCTAAAAACCAAATACTTGGCCCTCATCAGCCCCCGGCCTTACCGCATCATTATCATCAGTAATAGTATCCCTCGCTGAAGAAACATTGGATTAGTGTACATAACATACATTTACGCTCCCGTGCCCCGCACTTGAAACGGCGGGGCTCGACGTGTTTGAAATAGATTCACCGCGGTGGCACCCAAAATGAGATGCGCAGAGGATCAAACAAAAGATAACATCGGCCGCGGCCAGGGTTTGAGTGTTTCGGGTGAAGAAAAAAAAAAGCCGAAGATCAGGACGGCAAAACAGTGAGGCATGGAGAAAGAGAGTCAGCGTGAGGAGGATTGGAGCGACAGAGTAAGGAGACGCAGGGCAGGAAGGAAGGGAGGGAGGGAAGGTTGGTTGAGGTAGAGGGCAGGACAACACTGCGGGGGTGAAAGCTGGAAATGGGCCAGGGTCAACGAGGCCGGGCAAGCAGGAGACAGATGCTGCCGCGAGCCAGATGGTGGCTTTGGATTTCAGATTGTTCTCTCCGTCTTTCCTCCCCGACTCCACTGTCTTTAGCTGGCAGAGCTACACTGGCAGTCTGAGTCAGGAAAGTTCTTCAAGAATGAGGCCAATAAGACAAAAATCTGCATTCTTACCTTGATGACGTGTAGAAAACATGGACATAAATAAAACACAGTTGTTGTTGTTGTATTGCATTGTAGAGCTAGTAAGTTCCAGTATTAACATGTTTGATTGCTCAGCTTACATAGGATGTGGACTAGCCCATGTGTTTGGCAAATGTAACGTCCCATCGGGTGACGTTGGAGTGTAAACTTCGCCAAATCCAAAAGGAGCAGGACAGAGCTCCTAATGTTAGACTAAACTTTGATAGCATCCAGGACCGGCTCACACACAGTGGTGAACGCGGTTTCTTTTTTCTTCTTCTTTTTTTTTTTACCAGGAACCCAATAAATACAAATACAAATACAACCAAGGTAGTAATGATTGTGCTCTTTGGCCCTGGAAGTAGTGCTTGGTTACCACTGTGGGTAAGCTAGTTAGCTAAACATGCTAACGATTAGAGCTCACGCTAGGGCAGAAAACACACTGTGCAACCCACTCTCTTACATTTTTACTCGTGTGTTTTCTGGTTTACTTGAAAGGGCTAAAAAAGACACCACTCTCAAAAGTATTTATAAACGCGGAGAATCCCTTTTCCTAGAGGCCAATGCACACCACCAAAACTTTCGATGGCGAGGGCATGACCCGCCCTGCTCTGCCTCTGATTGGCTTTCCCTGATATTTTTATCCTAACCCTAACCAATCTATCTAATGTGGTGGTGTTAAATCAAAAACAGAAATATATACAGGGTTATATATTTGACAATTGATGATACGTATCCCGGTGTGATGAGATTTACCGACAGCATATAACCGACAGCTGTGTCCTCAGCACCTACCATGTACTCCATGTTGGAGGCGGGCGGGTGGACCTGGCCCCGCAGCTTGTTGTGTAAGTCCAGGATGAGGTGCATGTCCCCCTCGCTGATGGCCCTCCTCCCCCTCGACCTGGCCCTCCACCACTCCTCTTCCCTGTCCCTGTACTTGTCCAGGATGGACTCCAGCTGCGTGGAGTTGGTGAGGACCATGGTCAGGGCGGTCTGGGTCAAACACAGGAACAAGCTCGCCGCTCCGACCCAGCCCGGGAAGGGAAGAGACCTCTTCATGACGGGCAGAATGCTGCTGCTGAATGAAGAACACTTTTTTGATGTCTGCAAAACAGAGAGAGGGGATGTTTGAGTAGAAAAGCATGAGTTTGGATTTCAGCTCTATTACAGTGATGCACATAATGAGAACAATGTTTCCGTGCAGTTGCTGTTGCACCAACATTATTTTATTATTATTTGGTGCCTTTTCATGGATTCCAGGCTAAATCTACATCGATCCGTGCCCACACATGCATTCCTCCCCTTCTTAGCAAGCTGACCTGCACTGCAGCATCTTTATAAAAGAGCCCAAAGGCACCTTGAATCTGTCCTATGTCTCTGTTTGAATAATGCTGCAATCATAGGGGGACTCCACTTCAAACAGTGAGGCTAATACAGCTTCCAGCAGCCTGGGTGCATCCGCGGGTCAATGCATCACTACGCACAGTAGGACCAGTGTGAACCGAGTTTTCACACGAACGAGATTTAATTGTGCATGCATGAGTTACTGTACTGTACTTGCCAACATGCGCTGAAAGGGAGGCAGATTTTTTACTAACAAATTCAATCATAATTGTTATCTTGTTATATTTTTCTTTTAATGATTACTTCGAGAACTAAATCGTCCAATGATGTATTTTGTACAAACATTTTTTTCTAATAACAACTTCCATTTTAGAGGATATTGTATAAATGATTCTAGAAATTGTATAGCCTATTTTTTAAATGCAAAACGTGATTAAGCTCACATGTGGGTGACAAATGTACACACACAGGTCCTAAATAATATTATATTACTTGCAGTGCATAGGCTACCGCAAGTTTACCTTTAAATTGCGCAAAACGGATCGAAATATATCTCCCAGGTGCAATATTCCAGATGGCAGAGATCACTGCAGAGTGAGCGTTTTCCAATCCGTGGAGCCTTTAATTCCATCCATCACACAGAATGAGTCCAATGCAGTCGGTCCATCCACGCTGGGAGAGTGACAGAGAGAGAGGGAACTGTCTATAGGTACCTGTTGAATTCCTCGGCTGGCTCCGCGCGCTACTGGCTGCCTGGGGCCGCTGCTCATTTTGCGTATATATGCCAAATTTGCGTCTAGCTGAGCAACGTGCAACGCACGGGACCACGCCTCCACAAACCCTCTCTCGCCTGCTCCCCCTTGCTGTACCCCCCATCTAACGCGCACGCGCACGCGCGCGCACACGCACATACACGCGCTCAAGTTGGAACTCCAGGGCTGATCTATTTGAGTAGGCACCTGATCGCACTAGAAGTGACGTGAAGGTAAACGTGTGGATGTTATGAGAGCAGCCCACTCCTGTTCCAAAAAAATATTGCACATTTTGCTTTTTAAATTTTTTGTTTGACAGGAACACACGGTCAAAACTAGCTATTGGCATCAGAAAATAGACTAATATATATATATATATATATATATACATATATATATATATATATATATATATATATATATATATACAATAATGACGATTCCTAAGGATTAAGAAGCCAACCATGCACTTAAGACATTTCATTTAGTCTCATATTGTATCACTAGTAGAGCCATTTCTTCTGGGGTCACTGTGCGTATTCTGCATGAACAGTTTGCAGTCATATCTGTATGGTGTCCTCGCAAAAAAACAAAAAAGAACAGTGGGAAATTATTATACAGAAATAATAATTTGCACAAATGCATCAAACATCCCATTCATGAACATCTGTTAGTGTTCCTTTTCCTCGAGGGCTGATCTGAGATCCAATTCGGGTCCTATACTGTGTGTGTGTGTGTGTGTGAGAATGGTAGCGGCAGCCAGCAGGGTGGCCAGTATTCCTCCTGCGACGCGACCACAAAGCACTGATTCATCTGCCTTTTACATACACTAGAACATTTGTGAAAGTTTGTGGGCTGTGTGCTCTCTCTCTCTCTCTCTCTCTCTCTCTCTCTCTCTCTCTCTCTCTCTCTCTCTCTCTCTCTCTCTCTCTCTCTCTCTCCTCCAAAGTGCTCGGTTCCGACTGTCCATCAGCACAAAGAAGACTTCTGAATTGGCATTGAGGCCTAAAGGCGAGGCGGAGAAGTGTGGAGAAACATCTACAGCAAAGAGAAACTGGAACGAAACAAGTGTTCAACAAGTCACACGTCATAGTGATAATAAGTAAAAGATAGTGTGCGTAACGGTGAGATCACATTATGGCATGGCCTGTGTCATAGATGGCTCGAAAGCTTTTGCTTTCATAGGTTCTTGTAAATATAGAGTATATATTCAAACTATACTCTCACACAAACCCACCTATCAGCACCTTACCATGCTAAAGTAAAGGCCCATTAAAATGTCTCCCACAGACAAAAAGACAAAATCAGAGAATGCGGGACGAGGGAATGTTTTGCATGCTTGCTGTAAAACAAAATGTCAGGAATGGATGAACCGGTTGTGAAGATGGTTTCCGGCTACCTTTCTGCCAATCAACCAATCGGTTAATCAACCAGTCGTTTCAGCACCAACTCTAACATTCTGAGCCATGTCTACTTACCACAAAATGACTGATGACTGAAACATAAAAAGGGTTGAAAATAGATGGCTTTTGTTTCACTTGGTTTAAAACAAAAATAAAAATGCAAAAGACAGACAGTCTGCCGTTGGGCGCTCCTCTCTGGACATAGTCTGGCAGCTGAGTTGTATCCATCATTATTCCCATCTTATACAGTGTATTTGTCCTTTGTCTTACCAGCGTCACCCTTATTCCACTTAGTTAAATAAATTCTAAATTCCACAGTTTTAAATGATTATTACTGTGTGCACTTCGATGCCAGACGACATTAATTTGCTTTGGTGATTAAGTAGCATGATGCGAGGATGCTTTCAACATGTCCGATGACGTGTGATCACTTCTACAAGCATCTGCTGCCCCCTCATGGATAAAGAAGAGACTTTTTAGTCCAAAAAAAAGAAACCTTCAGCCCTCAGCGAGACATCCGTGTATCAGTGGTGTTTGAGCATGTTCAGTGATAAGTGCAAAGGATAAAGTGCAGATTCGGTTGTTTCCACCATAAGGGTTGACGGGCGTCCAGCAGAGAGATGGATGGATCAAAAGAAAAAAACTCTTCTTCCTCAAGAGCCTCCACCTTCCAACTACTCATTTCAAATATTTACAGGTCAGACACTTCATAAGTACATGTGGTGAAATAAACACAAAAGCATACCCACATTAGAACATGGAAATCCACATGTCTACACGTGTGTGCACATTTTAAACACATCTCGTCGTCAAAAGAAAGGGAACAAACCCCACCCGGGAACGCAGTTCCTAAAACGTGTTTTAGTTCGACCTCAAAGTTTATACAAACCCAACCCCAGGAATCTCTCTGTGTACCTTCCAGTCATTTGCCCTGAAGTCACACTCAGAGTAAACTGTTGTTGTGTTTGTCGTTGTGGGCCGGCTCCTCACGACCCCTATCACTGTCTGGTAACAACAAGGCTGTGCATACAGTTGCTTCACCTTTTCTCTTTCCCCAAGAGAAAAGGTGCCAAATGATTGCACATTACTTATACTATAATAGATGGATAAATCAAAAAGCGTAACATAAATATATAAGACAATTTAACATAATGAATGTAAAGAGGTTACAGTTACATAATGAAAACACAACTTATGTACTCTGTACTACACATACTATTAAACTGCCTGTTTCTGGGTTAGTATGAATAAAAAACCTTTACTATCTGCGTACTATCTCTCATATAAGTCTGCTGGGCTTTTTTTTTTTTTTGCAACTGTCAGTGTGCTTTGGCAAGACAAGGAACAGGTCATACATTAGCGCAGGAGACCGGCACAGACAGTCCCAGATTTTAGGGAGTAGCCAGATAATGATTAACCGCAGGCTCGACGTCACGATCCCACTTTGACTCTTATTAATGGTGTCCGGGTCCAAGTGACAAATCCACATCGCGATGGGGAACATGCAGTGCCTCGTTGAGGACGCGGCCCTCCTGGCCTCCGTCGCCCGATCCATCTGCCCTTTCCCGGACTACAACCCCAGTCCTCTGTTGATCAACATGCTGTCCATCAACTCCTCACATCACCTGAGGGACCGCTACGTGGAAGTGCAGTCCTCCCTGAGCCCGGAGCAGCTGGAGGACTTCAACAGGGGCCTGAGGAACACTTTTGGCAAGACGGGCCATGTCACCCTCGGCGGGGTGGGGGTAGTGGCCCTGTCCCTGGCCGTGCTGTTTGACACGCTCGCCCGACAGGCCAGGGGAGAGAGGGTGTCGGACTCGGGGCCCATTCCAGGTTTATTTCTCAAGGACTTGAGTGGGCGCTACCCAGCGTACGCCAACACGGCCACCGAGTACCTGAGGCTGGTTCCCCATGTTGTGAACAACCCCACCAGGATGAGAGAGGAGACAGAGAGGTGGGTATGCTGCAGTCTGCGCGGACACTATAGTTGCAGACTTGACATACGCTTCAGGCTGCAGCTGAGCTAATTAAAACATGGAGCGGTATCGTCAACGGGAGGAACAACTGAAAAATTGCTTCCTGCGTAGACAAGCGGCAACATGCAATACTGTGCAACGTCCAGCCATCTTGTGAGGGGTTGGAGCTTGTGGCACAGTTGTTTTTTTAAGTTTTATAACTGATTTCAGATCAAATTTTGTTTTATTGTCACACAGCTGATATTCAAACAAACATTGACATCCCTGGTGTGCTGTATGCGCGTTCATGTGTGAGCAAAAGGAGTTTGCCACCATTGAGAATACATTTACATTGCATATCCGGTCGGTTTGAGCATTTGTAGATGGCTTGATTGATTTGTTTTTTGTTGTTGTTGCCAAGGTACCTCATGCTGGTCCTGAACCACGAGATCACGGCAGAAGACAACCAGGGCCTGAACAATGAGGACGTCGCAAGCGCCAACGAAATGATCGAGATATTAGTTACATACGGCCTGGTCCTTCACCTGCTGCGTATTGCCAACTCCACGGTGATAGACGAGATACAGAGGTCCGTTCAGGCGTTGGCGCAAAGCAAAAAAAAGAAAACGGCCCCCACAGAAAGCACCACCGACAGCGTAGATGAACCGGCTCACGCCCGTAGATGCCAAAAGAGACACTTTCCCGTCACCGAAACCCCCATTGCCTTCAGCTTCAACTGCGATCCTGAAGCGGCCAACGGCGTTTTTCTGGCTGAGGTGCACAAATCGAATGACACGCTAGAGGCCTTTAAGCGATGCACGTCGTACCTCGATCACGTACCTGAGACATGGCTGCATCACATTGCCAGGCTAAACTGGCTCGACGCCATCATAGCCCCCATCTTGAAAATTGATCACGGGTCACTGATGGCTCAGAGAGAAAGCTTCGACCTGAAGGCCAACGCACTCAGAAAGTGGGCAGAGTAAAATGAATATGGTCGTGCTTCCATTGGCTAAAGCAAGACAAAATAAACAAAGACGGACAAAACTCAAAGAACAATGAAGCACAATCATGATAAAGGATAACTCGGGTGGAGTAGCGTTGGAATAAAGCCACGTTGGTTCATGTTTGATGACTTGTACTCTTTATAATGTAGGCAGGTGATATTTGATATGACACCAGACACTAAGCTATATTCAGGGATCTTTATTTCCCGACTACTCTTAAAAGAATATAAATTAATTTGGAATGTTCAATTTGTGTTAGATTCAACAAAGACTTTCCGGTACACGGAAAGTTGCACTTTGAACACAAAATCTCACTTCAACACGTTTCACCAATCTTGGTCACTAACTGATAAAGTGAATTCACCAATCTGATGAAATGACTTACAGCCTAAACTAACTCAAAGTGCCTTGAAACTGTGTCGCTCAGTACAAACAATCAGTGCATAACGCAAATGCATAAATCCAGTACATAAATAACTGTAGTGGTAGCTCTTCTGTTAAAACAAAAATAAAAAACAATACCACACAGTTAACGCTGAAATTAACAACATGAAACATTTGGTCATTTACTAAAGAGAAATGATGCAGTATATCACAATATACTCACTACATTTTATCTTGGTGCTAGCTCAAGTGCACATGTGAGTTAGGTAAAGTTGGAAAGATATTCACAGATTCGGATTTCCCGGATCAATAACTCGTTAGTGAAACGTGTAAAAATACAATCAACACCTCTCTGCAACCATAGTGATGTAGACAACAAGCTACAACCTTAATTAACCTTCATTTTACCAAACCGGGCCGTTCTCCGAGCTGGATAAATATTATTGGTCTCAATGAGCTCCCGGCTGTGAGACGAGTGCTCAGGGACCGTCTACAAAGTGCAATGCGGAAAACACAGACTACAAAAATATTCAATAACTTCACTGTTATGAAGTGTAGCATGCCCAAACTTATTTCATACACCAATGGGCTCCTCCTTGTTATACTACATACGTTATTTAGATGAAATGTGCTTTTGATTAATTATGAATAATTATATTGAATATTTATTGGAAGAAATATTCAATAATTTCAATGTTATAAAGTGTAGCATAACCAAACTTATTTCATACACCAATGGGATCCTCCTTGTTATACTACAGCAGTTATTTTGATATAATGTACTTTATGATTAATTATGAATAATTATAATGAATATGTATTGGAAGGAATATTCAATAACTTCACTGTTATGAAGTGTAGCATGACCAAACTTATTTCATACACGAATGGGCTTCTCCTTGTTATACTACAGCAGTAATTTTTATAAAATGTGCTTTATAATTAATTATGAATAATTATATTGAATATTTATTGGAAGAAATATTCAATACCTTCACTGTTATGAAGTAAATACAATTATTATTAAAAGTATTTAATTACATTTAAATGTAATTTAAGAACAGCAGTTACAGAAATATAATAAATAGCATAACCAAACTTATTTCATACACCAATGGGCTTATCCTTGTTATAGTACTGCAGTTATTTTGATCAAATGTGCTTTTGATTCATTATGAATAACTATATTGAATATTTATTGGAAGAAATATTCAATAACTTCACTGTTATGAAGTGTAGCATGCCCAAACTTGTTCCATACACCAATGGGCTTCTCCTTGTTATACTACAACAGTTATTTTGATGAAATGTGCTTTTGCCACATTTTTTATAATTTAATGCTAATGCAGTGTAACACCATCAAATTCTGTTCAACCACCAGGAATCCTGTGTTGGTAAAGCTACAATACTTTGTTCGGAAAATCTCTTTTAATGGTCTCAATTTTGTTTTTTGGACAAAGTGTAGTGGCACCAATTTCTCGTCAGTCACCAGGATATCTGATGATTATGCAAAACCACCAGGTTTTTAAAATTGTTTGCTCAATTTGGAATAATTTTAACCAAAATGTATTTGGCATCGACACTATGTAAAACGGTGTCCTATTTGCTTTCCAGCGGCCCGTTTTGGTAAAATGAAGGTTAATTAAGGTTGTAGCTTGTTGTCAACATCACTATGGTTACAGAGAGGTGTTGATTGTATTTTTACACCGTTTCGCTCACGAGTTATTGATCGGGGAAATCCGAATCTGTGAATATCTTTCCAACTTTACCTAACTCACATGTGGCGGCTACAGACACCCATCCCTATACAGCACTACATAACGAAAATAAACATTATTTTTGGTACAATGGACACACATTAAATCTGTAAACATTGGACCAATTGAATCACCATCGGTGCATTTAGTGACATACAATACATTTCCGGACTTCTATACGCTCATATTAATGAACATCTTTCGATCGTTTTGTATAAAAATAACATTTAGAACAAACCCACAAAAAACAACAACTTCGCTCTTTACGTCTCGCTATGACAGAGTCATAGTAAAAGGGTTAATAGGCCTATCTCACAATTATGGAGAGTTGTTGACAGACGTGTCACAGTTATGCTGTGGTATTTTCTGAGTCTGTAGGCATTTGATGAATCCTGAAAATTCATTGGCGCACACTCCAGTTAATGCAGAAGACAGGTAGCTAGAGGAAAGCAATGGTCACTGACGGGCCTTAGTTATTCATGTGGTATTCATCACGAGTTTGTGCATCTGGTGAATCCTGAAAATGAATTGACACACACTCCAGTGTAATTGACAGATAACTAGAATGGGCAGCGGTCAGAGTAAAAGGGAGACTGGTGTAAACCATGATACTAATATCCTGCTACCCTTGCTTAAATTTATGTCAGAACGTTATCCTGGCAATTTAAATCAAATGAAAATGTAGCAGTTGTATACTCTCTCTTGCGTTGTGTAATAATCCAGGCACACTTGATCACAGTTTGGCTCCAACCAGCCGTTTCTTCACGGAGACAGTGTCCAGCAGACTTGTGGCAACAAGCTGGTAATATAACGAACACATTAGGGTTCTCACAGCCCACCTCGTGGCAACAAGCTTCGGGAACTGCCAAAGTATTAGAAACAATTATTTTAGCTAGCTGTTTGTTAGAAAGTTACTCCACATAGATTTATTTTTAAGCTAGCACAATTTTACAGAGCTTATTACACATCAACCTACTACGGAGATAGCGTACAGCATACAGGTAACAATATATACGGGGCGCACCGATCAAGTCTGCAGGGGCTCAGCAGAGGGCGCTAACGCCACCCAACACGGTAGTCCCAGTGTGAAACTAATGATAATACATTGTAAATGATAGACAAAAATAACAGTAAATAATATATAAATAGTATAGATTAGTAATAACAGTAGTAATTACAAATAATGGCCAGTGATGGCGAGTGGAATCATTAACTCTGCGACACAAAGATGGGTTGATTTGGGGTTTCCTTCAAATGGAAGCTTAAGTGAGAATCAATTAACACAGTTGAAGGTGCAACTGAGGGAAATAGGGCTGCATGCTGAGCTGCACCGCTCTTCAATGTCTGAAAGAAAGCAGAAAAAGAATGTGATATTTAAGGCAGACTGTGAAGCATTTAAAATGTGGAAACATGAGTCAGAGAGAAGGGAGAGACAGAGATTGAAAGCATTTTATTCACTAAATACTCTTTATCCTTTTTTTCTGAGATACTGAGAAGATCGGTGGATCCGGATCTGGCCTCCCCATATTGCTCCTCCAGCCTGCGACCCCCAGCAGCCAGGTCCAGCACACATAACCCCTCCTTCGCTAGACGACAGCCCAGAAAGAGGGCAGCCCTTTTTAACCACCGACACCAGCAAGATGACCTTCTCACCTAGTGTGACCCGCCTTCAGGCTCAACGAAGGTTGGCCATAATCCAAGGCGAGAAGGAGGCTTCGTCTGATCCTGTAACCACCATGCCAAGGGTAGAAGTGGCAGGGGCACGAAGCCCGATGCTGGTTTTCAGACTCTGGTCAGATGCAGATGTGGCTGAAGCAATGAGCAACGTCTGCAATCCTAAAGACAATCTTGCTAAATGGGAGACTGATTTTATACAATTTGTCAGAGATTATCATCCCACCATGTCCGAACTGCGGCGTCTGAGAAAAATTCTGACAAATGATTATCACAAGGTTCAAAGTGTGTTCACCCTTGTAAGAATGACTTTCTACCTGAATGATCCAGGTAACAATGTGAACTTTAGAAATGCCGTAGATCCTCTCATTGCGACAGTGAAAAAACACTTTCCCTTGAGACTGAACCTGTCCTTTATCACCTCTATGATGCAAGAGCTACAAGAGACATGCAGTTCGTTCCTGGCACGCCTGACTACAGCCTTTGACATTCACAGCGGCCTCAGCCGACTCAACCCAATGGGCACACGGCCCCTAAAGCCATACGAAGTCCATCTGAAAGAACCTTTTACAAGCAGAATGAGACCAGAACTTGCACAGATGGTGAAAAGATCCTGTTTAACTTGGAAAACAGGACCACTTGCAGATATCCTTCAGCACGCCGAACATGCTGAGGATGAGTTACACAGAAAAGATGAACAAAAGAAAGAGAGCAGACAAAAAAGACTGGAAGAGGCTCTATTGACGATAATTAACACGTTTGCAGAGCCAACCCAAAAATATGGCCCAGGTCAACCAAGGAGGGGCAAAGGTTATGACAGAGGTCGCAGCAGAGGCAGATCAGACCGGAATACTAGAGGGTATGATCTGAAGGTGTGTCACAACTGTGGAAGGCGGGGTCATTGGCGAGCAGAGTGTCCAGAGCCTAAAAGGAGAGACCTACCTTCCACACGTCTGACTGAGGGAGGGAGAGGCAGGGGCAGACCCCAGAGACGGACCACCTCACCACAGAGAAACAAGTAACGCACCCTACATCCACTCATATACAAACAGGAGATAACACTACTGCACACACACACCCATCCTAAATTTCAAATGGTTAAGTGTAGCCCAAACGCACCCTTGTATTTATACGAGTGGAAACTAAGGCTAGACCATGTAGCTTCGATTACTCATGATTTTGTCACATTTGCATACACACACAGTACTGCAGCAGAAAATTACATGCACGAACAGTCATTACATTGTATAGAGATTATGGTTGAAGTATGTGTATTGGTCAGATGAGGCTGCTGCTGTGTCTGTATCTCTCTCTACCTCCCAGGAAAAGGTGTCCCTTGGGTCTACCCCACACATTTCATTGGCTAAACCATCACACTGGAACTGGCAGGATCTTGGTCCATGGTTGCAACAGCGTCTCGGCCTATCAGATTTCAGACTGGGTGCGGAGGATCCTAAAATTGAGTATAGCGATAGTGGTAATGTAGTTCACACTGCATTGACCAGCACAGTAAGTGTAAACAGAACAGTAGAGCTCATTAAGGAACACACACACGGCGCCATTGGTAGTGTGTCCTAAATCAGATTATAGGCCGTGCCTCAAACAATAAGCCATTGATGGTATAAGACTAGTATTCGAATCCCTATTAAAATCAGGTATCATTGTACCCTGCGAAAATTCCGGTGCGCACACCCATTTTCTCAGTAAAAAAAGGTTTGCGATAAAGGTCGGCCCTTTGAACCATGTGAAGGATATGATGATTTGCAGTCCATTAGAGGAGGCTTGTAAGATTGACACAATAGCGCCACTTGAAAAACATCACACTTTTCTGCTCAAGCTGCAGAATTTGTGGCTCTTACCTTGTGGCTCTTACTTGAGCCTGTAAGCTCGCTGCCGACAAAACAGTTAACATTAACACAGATTCTCGCTACGCTGTTGGTGTAGTGCACGACTTTGACGCCCTGTAGAATTACAGAGGATTTCTGACATCTGGCAAGCCCATTTCTCACCACCGTCTCGTGGCCAACTTGCTAGAAGCCATACTGCTCCCTAAAACTGTGTTATGAAATGTGATGCTCACACTAATACTTCTGATCCCATTTCAACAGGTAATGCTGAGGCTAAACAAGAGGCTTATTTAGGTCCCTCTTTTCAGCTCATAACACTTATGCTAGGTGTGCCCTCAGAAATATATGTCACTTATGATGTTAATGTATCGCAGACATTGGCTACCCCAGAGTGAAAGGGTTGGGCCTCATCTGGTGCAGTTTAACAAACTATGTATGGAAGGCCCAGACAATTATCAAGTGCTCTCTTCCATTGTTTCGCTAAATTAGCTCACAGCAGAGATAAAAAAAAGGGGGAATATGTATATGTAATTTGATTGTAAAGATAGATACACATTTTGTACAGATTTTAGTAACGTCAATCTAAAAGACAGCCAAAATAACACTAAACATGCGAGGAGATTAAATATATATATACTTTGGTAACTATCCAATGCAGGTTATAATCCTTTTGTTCAACTGGTCATTAAAATTTAGATGTATCAAAGCAATTAAGAGCACCACTTAAATACAGTTAGTATAAATGTTTTAGTACATTTTACATCTCTTTATACGATATCAAATTCTCAGGAAAACATTAAATAATATGAATATTATGGAATTAAAATTAGTTGTTAACTGAATGTAAAAGAACGGGAATATAAATATGTATCGTTTATTGAGTTATTATTTTAGAAATTACAATACAATGCTGGTTCACTGAAACAGTTTGCTGAACACAGTATAATATATGACAGCATGGATTGGTCCGAGAATTACTAAGAGCACCTAAGTAGCATACCAAGCTACCAACAAGCGCATCGGAGACAGTGAGGTAGCCGATCACCTCACTCATTTTGTGTGGCTGGGGAGAGAGAGGAGGGTAGTAACCCAAGTTTCTCAAACCGCAAGGCTGTCATACAGAAATCAGTGTTGTAGGAGGGGAGATCATAGGTGCAAAGATGACGCTACCTAAGTAACGGCAATGGAAGGCAGATCTCCGGGACCATGGCACCTTTTCCAAAGCCCGGGTTGGTGTGGCCTAAGAGGTTCAATGTGTTTTCTGTTCTTCTGGGCAGTAATAATTGTGTTTCATATCATATTAGTGACAGTCCAAGAACGAGCAGCTGAGTAACACCAATTAGAGTGAAATAGACCCAAAACTAGCAACTTAGGCATTAAATAGACCTTATGAGTAAATCTACATGGAACACAACAGTGCCATAATACGATGGTAGTGATCAACAGGAATTGGATAAATTATATATATTTTAATTAACAGCGAATAGTTGTTTGTGAGTGGCGATGAAGACTGTTATACTCCTCCACACACTTTATCGATTACGCAAAATGCATTTAACTATGAGGATGAAAAAGGGAAAGTCATACATTTTGCCGTAAAGACATTTAATCTTGAAAATAGACCTGTAGGTACTAATCAGGTAGCGTTGTTTAGATTAACCTATTACAAGAGATACATCCAACAAGGATCAAAATATCAAATGCAAATGACGCTGGCGGAAACTAATTGCACAGCAGAAAATAAAGGGTTAAAATCTGTATGTACTCTCACGCCAAATACAGCATCTATTCGATTGAAATAGGTATACAGAGCATACCTTGGGCAAAAGATTTTAAAGTCACGCATTCGTCTTGGACTAGGCATAACCAGACCTCAGAATAGAGATTGCGCCGACCCAAAACCTCCCATCCTTTGACCAACGTCAGCCGCTGCATTCATTTCCACGCGTTAGGTGGGTTTCTCATACATATGCAAGGTCAGTAACACTGAATGTTGCACTTACATCTCAGATGCAACTTCAGCAGTGCCCGATGTGATAGCAGATACAGAACAAGGCATTAAGGAATTTCATGAAGACCATGGCTCGAATCCCTTTGGGGGAATGCAGGCATGGGTAGGATCATGGGGAGCTTCTCTTCTCAAGGGATTGGTATAGATCAGGGGTGCCCAATACGTCGATCGCAAAGGTAGTGCGGGTAGATCGCATGCCATTCAAAAAAAATTAGACGTTAGCCCACCATCCATCCTCCCTACGGCATTTGCCAATTGATTGATATACAGAGCAGCCAGTCCGAGATCACGTCTTTTCTAACACACGGGTCACCACACATGTGTGCGGTCAACCGCACGAGCTACTGCAAAACTCCGGCGAGCTAATTAGTTAGCCTTCCAATTTATGTCTATTAAAGAAGGTATAAAAATGAGTGGGGGAGCGGGACCAAGTAAGAAACCAAAAATGTACCACTTCTATGCGGAATGGGAGGAGGACTTTTTTTTTCACAATGTCATATTCGAAGTGCGTTTGTCTCATCTGCCAATCTACCATCGCTATTCCGAAGGGAAATGTGGCGCGGCACTTTCGGACGGTTCACCGAAACTACGACACTGACTTCCCACCGAAAAGTGAACTGAGAAAGAGAAAGGTGAAGGAACTAAAAATCACAGTTGTCCGGACAGCAGTCATTTTTCTCACAGTTGACATCGCGGACTGCGAGTGTTTCTCACTGCAATGGGACGAGTCTATGGACGGAAGTGACACAGCCCAGTTGTGCATTTTTAGTCGGATGGTGTTTACAGACATGACTGCAAAAGAAGAGCTGTTAACAATACTGCCCATGAAAGAACACACTCAGGGAGAGGACATTTTTCAGTCTTTGAAAAACGTTAGACAAAACCCAGCTCCCAGTGTGCAAATTAATGTCAATCACTACGGACGGTGCGCCCGCAACGGTCGGCCGCTTGAATGGATTTATTGCCAAGTGCAGGGAGACTTGGCATTTTTAACCGATCTGACCAACATGTTGAATGAGCTTAATTTAGAGCTGCAAGGAAAAGACAAAACCGTGGTTGATATCAGCTCAGTTAATGCTTTCAAACGAAAAATGCAACATCTGTCCTCAAAGCTGATTCACTCGCATAAAAAATTGCAACGCTGTTTCACACAGCTGATTCCATTGACTGCAAGTCATCAGAGTAAAATGTAATGACCAAAAATGTACAGAATTGTATTGTGTCATAATGGTTCATGCAGTTATGCAAGGTACGCCAATATTGTAAATATAAAGTATACTCGGTATATTTATACATTAATAATGTTATATATATATATATATATATATATATATATATATATATATATATATATTTAGCATTATTAATGTAGGTAGATCTTTTTGACTTGGTCATTTTAAAAGTAGCTCGCAAGCCAAACAAGTGTGGGCACCCCTGGTATAGATAATAGGATCTTGATTATGATTGTTATCACCCTAATTGCAACCATTTCTAAGATCTGTTTCAGGACGTTTGTTACAACCTATATATCGGTTCAACACATAGGTACACCTGTGCGGTATCCAGTTCATGAATGGATTCCGCCTTATCCAGATAGCCTTGATAGTGATGACGAACTTGAGAGTTGTGTGTAACCAATGAAAAAATTAGCCTACCTTATGTGTTAGTAAAACAGTAAATGTTTTATGTACTTAGAGTTAATGATGTGATGTTCTGTGTATCTTGGTGAATTTACATCACTGATGTATGCTCTAAGAGTTTGTATATTACCAATGTTTTTGCGCGTTGATTAATTGTCAAGAATGACAAAAAGAGAGGGATGACGGGGGAAAATGTATTCTGTGAACTCTGTGAAACTTCTCTATATCTGAACCTATTTTGGTGGTTGCATTTCCAGAGCACATATTCTCCTATTTGGGACATCCAGGGGACGGGGTGCATTCCTCTTCTTTTATGGTCACATTTATCGATTGGTTGCTGGACAAGTGCATTCCCCTTTTCTGTTTTAAAGCTCAACTCAACACAGAGAAGAGCAGCAGATCTTCTTGCACTCTGTCCATTCAGCTGAATGACATGCTATGACTTAGGTCTGTGCTCGATGATTCATGTTTGATGACTTGTACTCTTCATAATTTTTCTATATCTTATCCTGTAATAAATACTTAAAGACAAACAAGCTTAAGATACTTATGATTTCTCACAAGAAAATTTCCACCACAGTAGGCTAACTTAACTGACAAGTGTGATTTTGCTGCATAATGATAACTTTTGATACTTTGGGTACATTTTACTTTTACTGACTATTTTACGAGAGTTTTCTTCCACCACTGGATTCAAATGCATTCTTGATTTAGGTCAAATAAAACCTTTTTCTTTTTTTTAAGTCCCTGGAGGGTGATCTCATGCACCGATTCACTCATTGATGCGCGCATACACACAAACACACACACACACACACACACACACACACACACACACACACACACACACACACACACAGGCATGTGCACACAAATACTGTGGCTTAGTGGGTCGTCCTTTAAAATTGATTCATACACCTACTGCGAATGAATGGGTACGACTGTTAGTTCGAGTCCTGTGGGTCAGGTATCCCCCCTATCTCTGTACTACACGTACTATTGCACTGCCTGGTTCTGTATGACTGATTTTTTTGTATGAATAAAAAACCTTTACTATCTGCGTACTATCTCTCAGATGTGTCGACTGGACTTTTTCTCTTTTTTTTGCAATTGTCAGTGTGCTTTGGCAAGACGAGGAATAGGTCAAACATTAGCGCAGGAGACTGGCACAGACAGTCCCAGATTTTAGGGAGCAGCCAAATAATGATTAACCGCAGGCTCAACGTCACGATCCCACTTTGACTCTTATTAATGGTGTCCGGATCCAAGTGACAAATCCACATCGCGATGGGGAACATGCAGTGCCCCGTTGAGGACGCGGCCCTCCTGGCCTCCGTCGCCCGATCCATCTGCCCTTTCCCGGACTACAACCCCAGTCCTCTGTTGATCAACATGCTGTCCATCAACTCCTCACATCACCTGAGGGACCGCTACGTGGAAGTGCAGTCCTCCCTGAGCCCGGAGCAGCTGGAGGACTTCAACAGGGGCCTGAGGACCACTTTTGGCAAGACGGGCCATGTCACCCTCGGCGGGGTGGGGGTAGTGGCCCTGTCCCTGGCCGTGCTGTTTGACACGCTCGCCCAACAGGCCAGGGGTGAGAGGGTGTCGGACTCGGGGCCCATTCCAGGTTTATTTCTCAAGGACTTGAGTGGGCGCTACCCAGCGTACGCCAACACGGCCAGCGAGTACCTGAGGCTGGTTCCCCATGTTGCGAACAACCCCACCAGGATGAGAGAGGAGACAGAGAGGTGGGTATGCTGCAGTCTGCGCCGACACTGTAGTTGCAGACTTGACATACGCTTCGTTGTTTTTTTTAAGTTTTATAGCTGATTTAAGATAAAAAAAAAAATATTTTCACACAGCTGATATTCAAACAAAAAGTGACATCCCCGGTGTACTGTATGCGCGTTCACGTGTGAGCAAAAGGAGTTTGCCACCATTGAGAATGCATTTACATTGCCTATTCCGTCAGTTTCAGCATTTGTAGATGGCTTAATTGATTTCTTGTGTGTATGTGTTTTTTGTTGTTGTTGCCAAGGTACCTCACGCTGCTCCTGATCAACGAGAACACTGCGGAAGACACCCCGGGCTGGAGCAATGACGACATCACAGGGGCCAACGAAATGCTCGGGAAGTTAGTTACAAACGGCCTGCGCCTTCACCTCCTGCGTATTGCCAACTCCACGGTGGTAGACAAGATAGAGAGGTTCGTTAAGGTGTTGAGGCAAAGCAAAGAAAAAAAAACGGTTCACACGGAAAGCGCCGCCACCAGCGGAGACAAACTGACTCTCGCCAGCAGAAGCCGAAAGAGACGCATTCCTGCCCCTGAAACCTCCGTTGCCTTCAGCCTCAACTGCGATCCTGACGCGGCCAGCGGCATTTTCTTGGCCGAGGTGCACAAATCAAACGACACGCAAGAGGCCTTTAAGCGATGCACGCCGTTCAACGGGCACGTGCCGAAGACATGGCTGCATTACATTGCCAGGCTAGCCTGGCTCGACGCCGTCATGGACCCCAGAATTGATTTTGATCGCGAACGCGAGTCACTGACGGCTCAGAGAGAAAGCTTCGACCTGAAGGCCGACACACTCAGAAAGTGGGCAGAGTAAAAGGAATGTGGTCATGCTTCCATTGGCCAAAGCGAGACAAAAGAAACAAAGACGGACAAAACTCAAAGAGCAATGAAGCGAGACAAAAGAAACAAAGACGGACAAAACTCAAAGAGCAATGAAGCAAGACAAAAGAAACAAAGACGGACAAAACTCAAAGAGCAATGAAGCAATGAAGACTGACAGAAGTCTGTATTTTGGTTCCAATCTCTTAACACTACCAGATTTGGTGAAACCATTGTCAATGTGGTGTGTGCATTAAAGTGTGTGTCTTTTCTGTATAGCACACAAGCGTTGTAAAGTAAAGAAATTAATGATTGGATCAAGCTGAATAAAACTTTATGATGCTGTGTTGAATCACTTGTGCTTTTTCACTGCGGTGGTTTTGTTGTTTTTGCAATTGTTTTGCCGTTGAATCCAATAATGCATCCATTCCTTCTCTCATGAAGTTTGGTGTCGGGATTATTTGTTTGCTAAAGCTAAAGCGTTTTTTTTCCATTTTGCTTTGAGAACAACAATAGCTGTTTTATTAGGGCAGGTATGGGATAAATGGTCACGAACAGTGCGTACAGGAACTAAAAGTATCGCCCTCTTAATCAGCTATAAAATGCTGCTTACACGTTAATGCATCAGCATTAATAATCCACTCATATAATAAATAGTAGGCTAACTTAATACTGACAAGTGCGACTTTGCTGCATAATGAGAACCTTTGATACTTTGGGTACTGTGGTAGTTGATTTCCTCGATCAGACTGGTCACAGATGAGGTTGGAGTCGAAGATGAATTTATCAGAATTCTTTATTGGACATGAATCATGGGAAGAAAAGCATAGCTTGCTAGACTGCAGAATTTCTTCAACTTACTGAAGGAAATGCAAAACCTTTATACCCTTCAGTCAAGTGTGGGAAACATGGGGGTTGTTTTTATGTCCAGTTATGGATAAACTTAGGTCCGAACCTAAAGGTCAGCTGTCATGTTGGACATAAGTCCACATATGGGTATGAGTTGGCCCTCATGAGCCAACGAAACAAACAGAAAATAAACATGCAGGACATAGGTCGATCAGATATGCTTGTTCCATCAGAGTGTGGCCCCATCACAGAGTCCATCTGTAAACACCAGTGTGTGTGTGTGTATTTTCACAGCAAAGCTGGAAACATATATTTGTGCTAATAAATTGTATTGAGACTGCTCATAAGCTGCTATAATATCACATACAATGTTAACAATCCCAAAATGCATATACAGGAGATATAAAATATCTCCACAGTACATTTTACTTTTACTGACTATTTCACAAGACAGTTTTTTTTCCACCACTGGATTCAAATGCATTCTTGATTTAGGTAAAATAAAAAGTTCTTCTTTTTTTTAAGTCCCTGGAGGGTGATTTCAAGCACCGATTCACTGAATGATGCGCGCATAGACACACACACACACACACACACACACACACACACACACGCACACAATTACTGTGGCTTTGTGTGTCGTCCTTTAGTTTGAGGATCGGCCGTTCGATCGCTGGCCCCGGGAGTCCGGTACAAATTGATTCATACACAAATTAATTCATATGCATGAATGGGTACGAATATTAGTTTGAGACCTGATGGGCAGGTATCCCCCCTATCTCTGTACTACACATACTATTGCACTGCCTGGTTCTGTATGACTGATATTTTTGTATGAATAAAAAACCTTTACTATCTGCGTACTATCTCTCATATGCTGCTGGACATTTCTTTTTTTTGCAACTGTCAGTGTGCTTTGGCAAGACGAGGAACAGGTAAAACATTAGCGCAGGAGACCGGCACAGACAGTCCCAGATTTTAGGGAGCAGCCAGATAATGATTAACCGCAGGCTCAACGTCACGATCCCACTTTGACTCTTATTAATGGTGTCCGGGTCCAAGTGACAAAACCACATCGCGATGGGGAACATGCATTGCCACGTTGAGGACGCGGCCCTCCTGGCTTCCGTCGCCCGATCCATCTGCCCTTTCCCGGACTACAACCCCAGTCCTCTGTTGATCAACATGCTGTCCATCAACTCCTCACATCACCTGAGGGACCGCTACGTGGAAGTGCAGTCCTCCCTGAGCCCGGAGCAGCTGGAGGACTTCAACAGGGGCCTGAGGACCACTTTTGGCAAGAGGGGCTATGTCACCCTCGGCGGGGTGGGGGTAGTGGCCCTGTCCCTGGCCGTGCTGTTTGACACGCTCGCCCGACAGGCCAGGGGAGAGAGGGTGTCGGACTCGGGGCCCATTCCAGGTTTATTTCTCAAGGACTTGAGTGGGCGCTACCCAGCGCACGTCAACACGGCCAGCGAGTACCTGAGGCTGGTTCCCCATGTTGCGAACAACCCCACCAGGATGAGAGAGGAGACAGAGAGGTGGGTATGCTGCAGTCTGCGCGGACACTATAGTTGCAGACTTGACATACGCTTCGGACTGCAGTTGAGCTAATAACAACATGGAGCGGTATCATCAACGGGAGGAACAACTGAAAAATTGCTTCCTGCGTGGACAAGCGGCAACAAGCAATACTGTGCAACGTTCAGCCATATTGTGAGGGGTTGGAGCTCGTGGCACAGTTGTTTTTTTTAAGTTTTATAGCTGATTTCAGATCAAATTTTGTTTTATTTTCACACACAGCTGATATTCATACAAAAAGTGACATCCCTAGTGTGCTGTATGTGCGTTCATGTGTAAGCAAAAGGAGTTTACCACCATTGAGAATACATTTACATTGCATATTCGATCAGTTTGAGCATTTGTAGATGGCTTAATTGATTTCTTGTGTGTATGTTTTTGTTTTTTGTTGCCAAGATACCTCAGGCTGCTCCTGATCCACGAGAAGACTGCGGAAGATAACCAGGGCCAGATTAACATGGTAAGACATGGTTGCATTACATTGCCAGGTTAGCCTGGCTCGACGCCGCCATGGCCCCCATCTTTAATTTTGTAATACATAGCGAGTCAATGATGGCTCAGAGAGAAAGCTTCGACCTGAAGGCCGACGCACTCAGAAAGTGGGCAGAGTAAAAGGAATGTGGTCGTGCTTCCATTGGCCAAAGCGAGCCAAAAGAAACAAAGACGGACAAAACTCAAACAGCAATGAAGCACAATCAGGTTAAAGGATAACTGGGGGAGTCATTTTTGGAATAAAGCCACGTTGGTTCATCGTGAACGGTCACATGGTTTTGAAGTTGCCAGACGGTTGTCCGATCTGCTACACCTCATGGTAACTTTGTTAATCTGCTTGTTTGTGAGACCCTTTGAGAACCTTTTTGTTTGGATCTTTTTTTAATTGTTTTGTCAAATTATACATTATGCGACTTTTGCTATCGAGGTTGCATTACGAATAATCAGTGGTTTTAAAAAATTTGAAAAATGACTACCGTAGTCGGTGTGTATGATACGTGAATGTATGCGCTGAATGCCCAGTAGGATTTGCAACGCGCCAATACATATACATCTGCTGCCTCACTATTTAGTCTCCAGAAGGGGGTAAAAAAATGACAAACGTCATGATCGAAGACTGACAGAAGTCTATATTTTGGTTCCAATCTCTTAACACTACCAGATTTGGTAAAACCATTGTCAATGTGGTGTGTGCATTAAAGTGTGTGTCTTTTCTGTATAGCACACAAGCATTGTAAAGTAAAGAAATTAATGATTGGATCAAGCTGCAGCCCAGGAGCTCAGGAGGGGCTCGGGGAGGGGGATGCTGGCCAGGACATCGGCGTGGGTCCGCTGCCACCGCCCCACATCGCTGGAAACTGCCGCCACCCTGACAGAGGACCACCTGGCGGTGCATCCCGGCAGTCAGGGGGACAGTAGTCGACCCCGCGGAGGAGGCCCCCGCCGCAGCTCCCCGATCTTCCGACCCCGGCTAGCACCGGCACCCTTCCCAGCCCACAGGGGGTTCCTCAGGCACCAGGGCGGGAGTGTTAGAGGTGCGGGCAGCCCGGACACTTTCGGAGAGAGTGTCCTCTGATGGAGGTGGGCCAGGTGATCCGGGTTGCCGGCTCTCCAACACCCTCCCCAGGTCCGGGAGCGACGTTCCGCATTCCGGTAAGAATAAGCTTCTAGCTCTAAACTACTCGCCAAGTGGCAAGGGCCCTTTGTAGTCACACGGGAGTAGGGGACGTCGACTATGAGGTGGTGCGTTCTGACAGGGGCGGAGCTCTACAGATCTACCACCTCAACCTCCTAAAAAAGTGGAGGGAGGCGGAGTCTGTTTCTCTGGTGTCCGCGGTATCCGAGAGAGAGGAGCTAGGGCCTGAGGCGCCAAAATCCACCAATCTGGCCTCGCTCCTTTGTGAAGCCCATCTCCAACCCAGAGAACAGACGTTGCCCAGTTGCAAGAGCGGTTTGCTGACGTGTTCTCCCTTCTGCCAGGTCGCACAAACCTCATAGAGCACCGAATTGAGACTCCTCCGGGTGTGGCGGTGCGGTCGCGTCCCTACAGGTTACCTGAACACAAAATAAAAGTGGTTCAGAGGGAATTGGCTGCCATGCTGGAGATGGGGGTAATAGAAGAGTCCAACAGTGCCTGGTGTAGGCCCATCGTTCTTGTTGTAAAGAAGGATGGGTCTATACGGTTCTGTGTGGACTATCGCAGGGTGAACGACGTGTCACGTTTCGATGCGTACCCAATGCCCCGGGTCGACGAACTCCTGGACCGACTGGGCACTGCGCGTTTTTTTATGACACTGGATTTAACCAAAGGCTACTGGCAGATTCCTCTGTCAAAAGCATAATGCAAAAGAAAAGAAGATTTAAAAACATTCATTTAAACATTAAAAACAGTCAGTAAGACATTAAAAAGCTAAAAATAGAATAAAAGTTGCAGTGCAGTTTAAGAATTAAAATACAGTAGTGAAATGCAGAAATTGATTACGATCCTTGAATCTGGTTCAATTAAAGTCAACAGCAAACAGAAGAGTCTTCAATCTGGATTTAAAGGAGTTTAGGGTATCAGCAGACCTGCAGCTTTCAAGGACTTTGCTCCAGATATGTGGAGCAGAAAAACTGAACGCTGCTTCTCCATGTTTAGTTCTGACTCTTGGAACAGAAAGTAGACCTGTCCCAGATGACCTAAGGGGTCAGGATGGTTCATAAGGTAGCAGCATATCAGAAATGTATTTAGGTCCTAAACCATTCAGTGCTTTATAAACCATCAGCAGGATTTTAAAGACGATTCTTTGTTGGACAGGAAGCCAGTGCAAAGACCTCAGAACTGGAGTGATGTGATCCACTTTCTTGGTCTTAGTGAGGACTCGAGCTGCAGCGTTCTGAAACAATTACTTCTGTTTTATCTTTATTTAATTGAAGAAAATTCTGGCACATCCAGTTGTTTTGTTCAATGCATTTATCCACACCTTGTATGGGATTATGGTCCTCTGGTGATATAGTTATGTAGATTTGTGTGTTGTCTGCATAATTATGATAACACACTTTGTTGCTTTCCATAATCTGAGCCAGTGGAAGCATGTAGATGTTGAACAGAAGAGGCCCCAGTATTGAACCTTGGGGAACACCACATGTCACCCTAGTCAGCTCTGATGTGTAATTAGCTACAGACACAAAGTATTCTCGGCCATTCAAGTAGGATTCAAACCAGTTAAGTGCTGTGCCAGAGAGTCCTACCCAGACTTTTAGTCTGTCTAGTAGTATGTCATGATCGACCGTGTCAAATGCAGCACTGAGATCCAGTAATACTAAGACTGAGATTCTGCCACTGTCTGTGTTTAAGTGGATGTTGTTGAAAACCTTAACAAGAGCAGTTTCAGTACTGTAGTATTGTCAAAAGCCGGATAGGTAGACATCAAAACAGTTATTTACGGCTAAGAAGTTGTTCAGCTGTTGAAAAACCCCTTTTTCAATTATTTTACTTAAAAATGGGAGGTTTGATATTGGCATATCATTTTTGATTATTGTGGGGTCTAAACTAGACTAGAATGGTTTAATAACAGTTTTTAGGGCTTGTGGGAAAACACCTGAGAGAATGGATGTGTTTACAATTTGTAAAAGATCAGTGGTCATGCAGTGTGAAATATTTTTGAAAAAGTGTGTCGGTAGAATATCTAAGCAGCAGGAGGATGATTTCAGATGTTGTATAATGTCTTCTAGGCTTCTTTGATTGATTGAATAAAATTGTGTCATGATATTTGAATGGATGTTATTTAAAGATAGGGACAACACATATCCTGTGGTAGGTGTAGAGGCACCGACTGCCTGTCTAATTTTCTGAATTTTCTTTTCAGTAAAAAAGGAAGCAAATTGATTGCATGCCAATGTAGATTGGAGCTCAGCGGTTACTGACACTGGAGGGTTTGTTAGCCTGTCAAAGGTAGCAAATAAGGTGCGTGCATTGTTATTGTTTTTGGTTAAAATGTAAAAGAAGAAGGACTGCCTTGCATTTCTAAGTTCCAAATTATAATTGCGAAGTATCTCTTTATAGATGTCACAGTGAACCTGGAGATTATTTTTTTGCCACCTGCGCTCCGCTTCCCGACACTCTCTTTTCTCTATTCTGACCAGCGTGCCATTTCTCCAAGGAGATCTTTGCTTACCCGAGACAACCTTTACTTTAGTGGGTGCAATGGCATCAATAAAAAATTTTACTTTAGAATTGAAGTTATCTACAACAGTGGTTCTCAACCTTTTTTCAATGATGTACCCCCTGCGAAATATTTGCACCCAAGTACCCATTAACCAACGCAAAGCATTTTTGGTTGAAAAACATATGTAATACACAGATCTGTGCCATCAGTGTCTGATTTAATATAGAATATATACAATTCTGTTCATGAACTTACATTTATATTTTATCGAATATTTATTAAATAACAATTTTTAAAGGATTTTTGAATGGATGCTAATTTTAAATATAATTTTTACAAATCTCACGTACCCCCTGGAGTGCCTTCACGTACCCCCAGGGGTACACGTACCCCCATTTGAGAACCACTGATCTACAAGCTCATTGACTGAGATGCAAGAGAGGGCTGGTGTGGAGGAGAACTTCTGAATAAATAGTTCACTGGTGTTTTCAGAGATATAACTCTCCGTCACAACCTCGGTTTTGACATTTGTGTGCAAGGAGATTGCACTCTCAAAGAAAACACAGAAATGATCAGAGAGTGCAACATCAGTCACAGCAACCTTGGAAATGTTTAGACCTTTGGTGATGATTAGGTCCAGAGTGTGCCCCTTGTTCCGGGTGGGTCGTGTTACATGCTGAGTCAGATCATACTTATCAAGGACACCACATAGTTCTATAGACCCTCTGTCCTGGGGATTATCAACATGGATATTGAAATCGCCAACAATGACAACACAATCAAAATCAATACAGATTATGGACAGCAGTTCACTATACTCATCAAAGAAGGTTTCACAGTATTTAGGTGGTCTGTACATTTTTAGGAATAAAGCTTGAGTGGAATTCATAGCCACATATTCAAAGGAAGTAAAATGACCAAAAGACATCTGCTTGCATTGAAAAGAATCATTAAATAAAATAGCAACTCCACCTCCTTTCTCATGCGCTCTTGTTTCACTCATGAAACTGAAGTTTTGATTGGGACTAGACTAGACTAGACTAGACTACTGTAATTCCTTATTATCAGGCTGCTCTAATAAGTCTCTTAAATCACTCCAGTTGATACAGAATGCTGCAGCGCGTGTACTAACAAAAACAAAAAAAAGAGATCATATTACTCCTGTACTAGTTTCTCTGCACTGGCTCCCTGTAAAATCCAGAATCAAATTTAAAATCCTTCTCATCACCTACAAAGTCTTAATTGGTGAGGCACCATCATATCTTAAGGATCTCATAGTACCATATTACCCCACTAGAGAGCTGCGCTCACTAAATGCGGGGCTACTTGTGGTTCCTAGAGTCTTAAAAAGTAGGATGAGAGGTCCTGGGACAGAGTCGTTGTGTACAGATTGTAAAGCCCTCTGAGGCAAATTTGTGATTTTGGGCTATACAAAAATAAATTGAATTGATTCAATAAGAACAGCTGCACTGTTATCTTGGTCTAACCAAGTTTCAGTTAAAAACAAAAAATCCAGTTTGTGCCTAACAATAAAATCATTGATTTAAAAATGTTTTTCCTGACAGAGACCTGATATTTAATAAAGCGAAGCTCAATGTGGTTAAAGCTCTATTTGCCCATTTTATTTGGAGAGGCTGACGAGGAACGAATGTTAAATGTTATAGGTATGCAGATTTACTAATGTTTCTTCGCAGCCTCACCTTTCTTTTTCTATAAACTATCAGGACAGGAATTGAGAAGGCTAGCTGCATACAGAGCCCCGACTGTTCCTGGAGAGAATCAGTGGTGTCATTAGCCTTGCAGCCTGGACCCAGAAGATATCAATTAATGCCTTTATCAGGTAGGGGAGACAGAGGATGGTTGTGGAGCTGTAGTGGAGGCAGGGGAGGGCCAGTGCGCTTTACCTTCGCCGATTGTGTCAAAACTGGCTGAGGACTTAGATCCAGTGGTGGAGGTCGAGCTGGAGGTGGACGTCGAGGAGGGATTTTAGGAGGAAAAGGGGAGTGCGGCGGGGAATGAATTTGGTTCCAGCAGTGACCAGCTCTTTCATGTGGTCAGTGAACTCCAGGTGGGGGGAGGATGGAGCTGTGGGGGAGAGAGTGCGTAGAGAGGAGGGGGAGGACCTAGATGGTGCTGGTGAGGGAAGTAAAGACTCCTCCTCTCGGAGGGGGGAAAAAGTGTGTGTGATCAGAGGCGGTCCCTGATAATGAGGTTGGAGACTCCTCCTCTTGGCTCTCCTTAGGCGGGGGCATCCTTCCCGTAAGGTCTCTATGGCAATGCTGTGTAGTTATCTCTTGTTTAGACTCCTCTTGTCTCCTGTCCTTGGCAGTGGGAACAGACGGGTGACGCAGGAAGAAAAATAGATTAGAGGTAAACAGTTTTACCCCTGACTTGTTCAGGCAAACTCAATCTGCCCTAAAAAGGTGTCTGCACTTCCAGAAAAGGCAAAAATTGTCGATAAAATGTACTGAATGGTCAGCACATGCAGTTGACAGCCATTTGTGCAGCGCAAACACCCTCCTGAATCTTTCATCTCCTCCTCTGACTGGTGGAAGAGGGCCACTGATAAACACCTCAGCATTGACAGAGCTGACTGTGCTTAACAGATCAATGAAGTCTCGCTTCAGAACTTCAAGGCAGGGCAAGTTTATTTGTATTGCACATTTCAACAACAAGGCAATTCAAAGTGCTTCAGACTGTTGTTTCACAGTATCACAGCTTCCTGTATGCACAATGATGTTTTTCACCATGGGATGGTCAGCTACGATGTCCAAGATTTTGTCATTTTAGAGACCATATCTGTTGGAAAGCAGAGTATTTTGGTATTCTTGCTGCACATCGTTCTGACATCTTTTACAGCATAGTCTCCAACAATCAGAGTCTCAGGCAGAGTCTCAGGCATTAGAACATAGAAATCCACATGTCTACACGTGTGTGCACATTTTAAACACATCTCGTCGTCAAAAGAAAGGGAACAAACCCCACCCGGCAATGCAGTTCCTAAAACGTGTTTTAGTTCGACCTCAAAGTTTATACAAACCCAACCCCAGGAATCTCTCTGTGTACCTTCCAGTCATTTGCCCTGAAGTCACACTCAGAGTAAACTGTTGTTGTGTTTGTCGTTGTGGGCCGGCTCCTCACGACCCCTATCACTGTCTGGTAACAACAAGGCTGTGCATACAGTTGCTTCACCTTTTCTCTTTCCCCAAGAGAAAAGGTGCCAAATGATTGCACATTACTTATACTATAATAGATGGATAAATCAAAAAGCGTAACATAAATATATAAGACAATTTAACATAATGAATGTAAAGTGGTTACAGTTACATAATGAAAACACAACTTATGTACTCTGTACTACACGTACTATTAAACTGCCTGTTTCTGGGTTAGTATGAATAAAAAACCTTTACTATCTGCGTACTATCGCTCATATGCTGATGGACATTTAATTTTTTTTGCCACTGTCGGTGTGCTTTGACAAGACGAGGAACAGGTCAGACATTAGCGCAGGAGACCGGCACAGACAGTCCCAGATTTTACTACAACCCCAGTCCTCTATTGATCAACATGCTATCAACTCCTCACATCACCTGAGGGGCCGCTACGTGGAAGTGCAGTCCTCCCTGAGCCCGGAGCAGCTGGAGGACTTCAACAGGGGCCTGAGGACCACTTTTGGCAAGAGGGGCTATGTCACCCTCGGCGGGGTGGGGGTAGTGGCCCTGTCCCTGGCCGTGCTTTTTGACACGCTCCCCCGACAGGCCAGGGGAGAGAGGGTGTCGGACTCGGGGCCCATTCCAGGTTTATTTCTCAAGGACTTGAGTGGGCGCTACCCAGCGTACGCCAACACGGCCAGCGAGTACCTGAGGCTGGTTCCCCATGTTGCGAACAACCCCACCAGGATGAGAGAGGAGACAGAGAGGTGGGTATGCTGCAGTCTGCACGGACACTATAGTTGCAGACTTGACATACGCTTCGGACTGCAGCTGAGCTAATAACAACATGGAGCGGTATCGTCAACGGGAGGAACAACTGAAAAATTGCTTCCTGCGTAGACAAGCGGCAACATGCAATACTATGCAACGTCCAGCCATCTTGTGGATCTTGTTGGAGCTCGTGGCAGTCGTTTTTTTTTTTTAAGTTTTATATAGATTTCAGATCAAACTTTGTTTTATTTTCACACACAGCTGATATTCAAACAAAAAGTGACATCACTAGTGTGCTGTATGTGCGTTCATGTGTGAACAAAAGGAGTTTGCCACCATTGAGAATGCATTTGTAGATGGCTTAATTGATTTCTTGTGTGTATGTGTTTTTTGTTATTGCCAAGGTACCTCAGGCTACTCCTGATCGACGAGAAGACTGCGGAAGACAGCCAGTGCCGGAGCAATGGCGACGTCGCAGGGGACAATGACGTAATCGGGATGTTAGTTACACACGGCATGGGCCTTCACCTGCTGCGTATTGCCAACTCCGCGGTGGTAGAAGAGATAAAGAGGTCCTTTCAGGCGTTGAAGCAAAGCCAAAGACGCATTCCCGCCGCCAAAGCCCCCATTGCCTTCAGCCCCCATTGCTTTCAGCCTCAACTGCAATCCCGACGCGCCCAGCAGCGTTTTTCTGGCCGAGGTGCACAAATCGAATGACACGCGAGAGGCCTTTAAGCGATGCATGCTGCTCAACGATCTACCACCTGAGACATTGCTGCATTACATTGTCTTGGTAGCCTGGCGCGACGGCATCATGACCCTAAAGTTTATTTTTGAACGTGATCAAGAGTCAATGACGGCTCAGAGAGAAAGCTTCGACCTGAAGGCCGACGCACTCAGAAAGTGGGCAGAGTAAAAGGAATGTGGTCGTGCTTCCATTGGCCAAAGCGAGCCAAAAGAAACAAAGACGGACAAAACTCAAAGAGCAATGAAGCACAATCAGGTTAAAGGATAACTGGGGGAGTCATTTTTGGAATAAAGCCACGTTGGTTCATCGTGAACGGTCACATGGTTTTGAAGTTGCCAGACGGTTGTCCGATCTGCTACACCTCATGGTAACTTTGTTAATCTGCTTGTTTGTGAGACCCTTTGAGAATCTTTTTGTTTGGATATTTTTGTAATTGTTTTGTCAAATTATACATTATGCGACTTTTGCTATCGAGGTTGCATTACGAATAATCAGTGGTTTTAAAAATTTTGAAAAATGTCTGCCGTAGTCGGTGTGTATGATATGTGAATGTATGCGCTGAATGCCCAGTAGGATTTGTAACGCGCCAATACATATACATCTGCTGCTTCACTATTTTGTCTCCAGAAGGGGGTAAAAAAATGACAAACGTCATGATCGAAGACTGACAGAAGTCTGTATTTTGGTTCCAATCTCTTAACACTACCAGATTTGGTAAAACCATTGTCAATGTCGTGTGTGCATTAAAGTGTGTGTCTTTTCTGTATAGCACACAAGTGTTGTAAAGTAAAGAAATTAATGATTGGATCAAGCTGAATAAAACTTTATGATGCTGTGTTGAATCACTTGTGCTTTTTTACTGCGGTGGTTTTGTTGTTTTTGCAATTGTTTTGCCGTTGAATCCAATAATGCATCCGTTCCTTCTCTCATGAAGTTTGGTGTCGGGATTATTTGTTCGCTAAAGCTAAAGCGTTTTTTTTCCATTTTGCTTTGAGAACAACAATAGCTGTTTTATTAGGGCAGGTATGGGATAAACGGTCACAAACAGTGCATACAGGAACTAAAAGTATCGCCCTCTTAATCAGCTATAACATTAAAATGCTGCTTACACATTAATGCATCAGCATTAATAATCCACTCATTTAATAAATAGTAGGCTAACTTAATACTGAAAAGTGCGACTTTGCTGCATAATAAGAACTTTTGATACTTTGGGTACATTTTACTTTTACTGACTATTTTACGAGAACGTTTTTTACGACATACGCTGAAGTTAAGAATCTTTTTTTTTTTTTCCACCACTGGATTCTTGATTTAGGTGAAATAAAAACTTTGATTTTTTTTAAGTCCCTGGACGGTGATCTCAGGCACCAATTCACTGAATGATGCGCGCCACACACACACACACACACACACACACACACACACACACACAGGGCAGTTGTCAGTTGCCTCTGCCCAGTTTGAATGGGCGCAGCCTTGTCAAAGACCGTATATCTTCTTAGAGGATTAATGCAGCCTAAAGGTGGAGCAAAAAATTGCGAAGGTTTGTAGAGTAATCCTTTCAGCTCAGAGAGGGAGAGGGAGAGAGATGGTGATGTCGAACTCTTTGTGGCGCATTTTGTGAGGGACTGATGGAGACTTTTCCCCAAGGAAGGGACGTCTGATCAATGACTATTTAATGGCAACATTTGTGACTGAGCTCCTCATCCTCAGGGAACAGAAATGGTGGACAAACTTCTGCTGCCCATCGGTGAGTTCACAGCTGAGCGCCTTGTTTAGTAATGTAGGCAAACATTTCACTGTAGACGCGTTTCATCCAGTGCCCTGCAGGAAAAATAATCATTATAATTGATTTATTATCCTGTTTTCTACGGTGTGCTTCCTTGTTGTGTAAATATTCTTTGTTGTGTTTTTTTTATTTGGTGTATTAACACTTGTTTATGGTTTCAGACTTTGTATTTCTTAGAAAAGAAGTTGAAGCAGATTTGTGAAAATAGAAGAAAAATAATCTTAATTTTAAATTCTCTTCTCTTCTCTCAGTTTTAGCAGCAAGCCTCATCTCACCTGAGCTGTCAGGTGCCTCAGCTACCAAAATAAAAGCTCAAGGTACATCATCGCATCCTGAGTCACTGCTCATTCTTCACCATCAAGACTTTGGGTTATAGCACATCAGTACAGAGCAGTGCTAAAAAAAAACTTGAAAAAAAATAATATGGAGAAGTCTACATTAAAAAAAGTATTTTTTAAGAACTTCATAAACTGAGAAAGAAATGCCTGGAATGTGGTTCAGAATAGTGCAAAAACAATTTAATTCATGGATTACTTTGAGCCACAGATTAATTAATTTATTTATTTATTTATCAGCCTCTATTTGGAGAATCGATTAAATTTAAAAAAAGATTGTAAATTGAATACAGTTGCACTGATCAGATAAAACAAGTCAAGTCGTTGAACTGAACTGATGATTATGATTTTTATCATTTCACTTTTTTTCTTCTTTTTTCTATAGATTAGACAACTAACTGATTAAATGTTGGTGGGGTAATCTAACATAAAAAAAATCAGTGTGAGTAAATAACAAAAAAAGCAATATTATTCAGGGACACATCAAATCAGTCAAAACACTAACTTCATTGTTAGATGGACACATTAACACAAAATGAAATATTCTACCACCAGTTCAGGTTGCTAACCATGGAGTAGTTGATTTTGCCTCTTTCATATTTCCCACCATTTAAAAACGGGAAGCTAACTTAGCTTTGTGTCGCTAACAAGAACAGTTACTATTTGAACTGTTAAAAAAACAACCAATCCCCACTCTCAATTGCATTCTGGGACTGTCGCCCTCTGTTTTTCCAGTGAAGAACAACTCGGGTGTGACCCCGGCAGGGCAGTGTGGGACCTGGATAAAGGAGCCTGAGGGGGGGTACTTCACCTCACCCAACTACCCGGAGAAATACCCTCCTGAGAGGGAATGTGTCTACATCATAGAAGGTGAGTCTTTCTCTCTCTTACTCACTTTCTACCCCCTCCTGATTTTAATCTCACCACGTCCTCGACCTCCCTCCCCCCCATCCTGCTGCAGCCGCTCCCCGACAGTGCATCGACCTGTTCTTCGACGACAAGTATTCCATCGAGCCGTCCTGGGAGTGTAAGTTCGACCACATCGAGGTGCGCGATGGGCCCTTCGGTTTCTCTCCCATCCTCGGCCGCTTCTGTGGCCAGGAGAGCCCGGCGTACGTGCGCTCCAGCGGGAGGTACCTGTACATCAAGTTTGTGGCCGATGGGGAACTGGAGGCCACCGGTTTCTCTGCCCGGTACAACTTCACGCAAGGTGAGTGATGGAACGGCGGGGTCAACGGTAAGAGGTCGGAGACCTCTCATTGAAATGAATGAGCGGGGGATGTGTATTTTTACACAGTGTTAATGTGGTTTTGAACATGGCCTTTAAACTGCAATGATCTGTATTTTTTTATATTAACAACGACTATGATTAATGTAAAAGGCTTTTCCTGTAGCGATGAACCCAATCATCACCTGGCTCTGCCGCTGTAGTGTTTCTGTTTCTGCATCTTTCAGCTCATCATTTTGGCTTTACGGCACACAACTTTACAACGTTTTGGGTCCCTCTTAAACTTATATAGCTTCTGTCTGTGCATGTGGGAATTTGGGCCTATGAACATTTTTTATTTGCTCTTGCAGGATTAATAAAGTATAAGTTATTCTTCCTCTCAACCAAACTCCTTTTACTACCAAGAACTAAAGGTTTGTTGGGACCTCTGGCCTTTGCCAAAGCGGTTGTAATTCAAGAAAAGAGAAAGGAAAATAGTGTATCCAATTTGTTCTCTGGTCACATAATCTAATTCATAGAGGAACGTAACGTTCAATCTGAAATGTATTTTTCAAAATCATAATCCGTAGTCCAGTTTCAGAGTAATTTGCTGATTTGACCAAATTTGTCACTCTTGATACCCAATAAGCACTTTCTCATGATATGTCCCCTTTAATTAATTACAAATTTTAATTGCTGAAAAAACTCTGGAACCAAGTCAGTGTGTCGGCTGGTTTAGTACAAAATAAGAACTCTTTCCAAAGTGTTGAATGTTTGGGTAGTTCTGTGTGAAATAAAAGCATTGAGTATTTAAGTAGTCACAGGTACTGCTAATCACCTGGTAGAGGTGGCGACCATTGCCATGCTTTAAAAAGGAGAGAGCTGACAGATGTTTCGTTGACTCATACGATCCACCCAGACCTCCCCTGACATCTACGTGGACTTTGTCGCGCTAACTCCACATAAGCACATTCATTAATGTAATTTTGCATTTTTCTGCGATATTGTTGATCTTGTATCGTACCAGCTGCCGCTCTGTCTGGCTGGCAGGGTTTATGTTTAGGGTATTACTACGATCCTAAGCCCTTCAACTCCTTTCCTTGGCACTCTCTCCCAATCCACCACTATGCAGTGAGCTTCACATTGTTGGCTTCCGCATCGCCACAACTGGCTACCACTTTTACACGGTGCCTCCCCGTTTTCTGTCACACATTTGCATGCGATGTCAAAAGAAAAAAGACAATACATATTGCGACTTTGATATTGGTCTGGTGGCACGCTGCTGGGAATGTACTCTCATTTCCATTTGTAGAGCAGGCATAGCAGCTGCATCTGACGAGGGGAGCATTTATGTGAACGCACATACATACATTGCACGCGGGCACTTGTTCCCTCAGTCGCACACACACACACACACACACACACACACACACACACACACACACACACACATACACACAAGTTAATGAAAGCTTGTCTTCAGGGGAATACAGCTTGTCAGCGCTGAGCCGCAGTAGCAGCTTAAGGGAGTCCAAGGCAGAGGCTTCATTAGCAGCAGATTTTATAGGCCACCTACGCTGACAGAGGGCAAAGATTAATCTGCATCCCATCCAGCCGTCCCGCCGTCCCACCGTGTTTCTTTCTTTCTTTCTTTCTTTCTTTCTTCCAAACATGATTGAATCTCTGTATATTGTCATTTAATTCTGCAAGGGATGCTCCAGTTTTAGACGACAGTCCTGTGGGTCTGTCCCACACATTTTAAGTTGCTTGGAGATATTCTGCAAATATCAGACACCATTTATTTTTATTATTTCACAAAATTCTACAGGGCATCTTACCTTCCAGTGTTAACAACTTACTAAGCATACTTAAGCATTTTTATTTTTGAGAAATGCTTGGACATTAAGAATTATCCAAGCAAAAAACCCGGCATTGACAACTCTTTTTACGATGAAGGTAGCTAGCAGGGCTAGCTCCAAAAATGACCACTCCCCCAAATTTCTCATTATGAACATAAACTACTGGCAGTTGCAGGTACACTGGCAGGTAGCCCATCCAATCATCTGATTGGATGGGCCTAATACAGTCCTGTGACAGTCACAGATACCGGATTCTTTTCTCTTTCTTTGTCAGAACATTTGATTTATTGATTACAATACATTTTTTAACACATAAAGCCAAACAAATGGTCTAGAATACATTACCCAGCTTTAAATAAACAGGCTCTTAAAAACATTGAACTATCCCTTTCGTAAGATACTTTTCATTATTGGCAGATCAGGAGAAGCTGCTCTGGTCTGTTTACATCAAATGTAATGAGTCTCCCGTGCCAAATGCTGATCTCCTGTCTAATTCCTCTCATCACTGGTGGCAGGAGAAAATGAATGCCTACACACTTTTTTATAAACTGCAGTAGTTTGAAAGGGTCGATGCGCACAACATTGATCAGGTTTTATTATGCAAGTTGCGAACAATGTGACAGAACTATGTTCTTCTTAAGTTAATATGAAAATGAATGCTGTACATGCAAGATAAAAAAAATAATACTTTTTGGGTCTTCGGTGGCTCTTATTACAGCTAAATGTTTTAAATATATAATGTTGGCTAGTTTGGACATTTGTAGACACATTGTGCAACAACTAATGAATGCTATCATTGCTTACAGTTTAGCAGAGACTACATTGTTATTATTGCATGTCTTCCTCCAGTTTATGCTCACTTCTGTGTGTGCGCAAGTAATTTAGCAGAACCAAAATATATAACCTAGTCAGTAGGTTTGTAAGTTTGTTGTTCTTCTGGAAAATTAAACATCTAATAGTCAATAGTATACGTTTGTACCACACATCTTCTTCAAGCTGAATAATATTAAGATATTTCAACGGATTTACATAAACCCTCCTATATCTTCCAGGGTATAAAGCCTGTGGGAGTGGCAGTGTTTTGCGCTCACACACTTATATGTAGGAATTATTGGGAATAATCTGGACAAACCTGAAGCAGAGGCAGGGGGAAGAAACTAAGATTAATAAATTAGGTGATGGACCCGATTTGAGTCCATCACCTGCTTTTCTTAAAACACAGCTACTGACTAATGTGTTGCCATACCAATGCTAAAAGTTGAAGATGTGGGAGATTATGGTTTTAAAATAAACTCTCCACTCTACGCTGTGTCCTTTAAAGCACATTTCTTTCCCTTATTTCACTGGGTGTCCGTCCAATGTATACGGTGCCTTATTTGGTATTTGATTGCGGTTCTTTGAAGTTTCCCATCACCCAACGTCAAAGTAAATATCTCCAGAAAACAAAAAAGAAGGGACATTTTTATCACAAGGTTGCCACTGCTGGTGGGGCCTAATCCGTCCAGAACTAAACCGGTATATCAGGATTTATAATCCACCTAGCAAGTAGATTCATCAGCACAAAGGTTTAGAGCACAATTTCTCCTCCCTGTCTCATGCTGTGAGACAGGGAAGGGAAATAGTGTGTTTGTTTTTCTTCTTTTTTTTTTTTGATGAAGGGCATCTGGGGAGTTTAAATGAGAGCAGGGGGAACGCGCTGGTACGTAGATTATGTATAAGCCTTGGCCAGCTGTGATTTTGTTTTGCAATATGTCTTTAATATTATCATTTTTATTCTGTGGTATTCTTCGGGCACCGGATTGTTTTTCTCTATTCTTAGACTAAATGTAATGCGGCGAAATAATGCATGCACACATTTCGAATACTTCAGCGAAGGTTCACATATATTAAAAATGATCAGTTTTAAATAACATGCAGGTTCAAATCAATATAAAGAGAACGCATTTGGTACTCGCCTCTATCAATAACAATGTGAGAAGCCTTTTATGTTCCATGTATGTGGAGTATGAGTTTGAAATTGTTTAATTTGCATGTGACCCCTGATTGTGGAGAGACTTATTTATTTTATTATTATTATTATTATATTTATTTGTGTGTTTGAATATGATGTTCTGCTTTTAGATCCGGAGTTCAACGGGCTTGGGGAACTGCCAGCTCTGCCATGTGAGTATTTAATTTGTGTTATGTCACAATATCCTATTAGACCTGCTGCGGGTTAAATGCCTATACTGTTTAACTGTGGATAACAGCTATAGGTCTTCATACAGATGTTGACCTACATTTATATCATGTGACTGAGTCCTCATTTTTGCTGAAGGGATAATATTGAGCAAACCATTTTTTACAATCTCACGTTGATAAACAAAAAAAATATTGTAATCCACAGATTGTGAGTTTGAGCTGAGCGGTCCGGAAGGCTTTGTGGAATCTATCCAGATAGCCGGGGAGGGCCGGGCGCTGCCGACTGAGGCTGTGGACTGCAGGTGGTTCATCAAGGCCCCACCAAAATCGAGGGTCTGTATATGTCAAACTGTTGTTGGTGGTGTGATCCTTCTCACAACAAAAAAACCCAACACATTTTTACCCTAATTTTCAGCCTCTCATGAGTCCATGAGTAGTTCCAACGCATTACCTATAATATATATTGTGTACCTACAATTTTGCAATCTTCTGCTCAAATGTTGCTCAAATGCTAACATATGAGCATAAGCCATACAATTAATGAGGGATCATTTTGGTGTCACTGTGTTAACAGGTGAGTATAGGTGAATTGACCCTTCGTTAAGTCCCGCCCGTCAAACGCAGACTGGCCAATAGCTTCGACCGGCTCTGACCAGGGTGCGACCACTATCCGGCTCTGCTCCGTAGACTCTCGTGCAATTGTTTAACATTTAGTATAGTATAGTACAGTGGATTTCAAGTTGGTCAAGTTAGTCAAACATCGATCCTGGAAGGAAGATAACTTGTACGTTTCTCCAACGCTACTTTTAGCACATCATTAACTAGCGTTGGCACGTCTATGCTACGCTAGCTACTGAAGGTATACTGAATACACATTGTGCTTTAGCCTTTTAATGATTGTAACAGTGAATAAAGACCTACCAGGCTTTACAGGAACTTAATTAGTTCCATAATAATTTCATTGTCTTCTGTCTCGATCACCAGGTAATATTTTGGTTCACCTTTACACTGTTATCTGTAGAATTTAGCTTCTATCTTTATCTATTTATACTGTTTTTGCTGATGAATCAGTTTGACATCCTGGATATATCTTACAAACGCGTATCGGAGATCCTTCTGTCTGCTTCTCTCAGAAATCACTTTTTCCAAAAATTAAATATTTCTTCAGGGAGAGCAGTTAGTGACAATGTGGGCTCCATGGTAGTTCTGACAGCTTGATGCTGTGGCAGCGGGGGGCGGGGCTTAGAGAAGGATCAATTGGCTGTTGTAAAAAATGTGGAATACTCCTTTAAAAAGCCTTTTGCCTTTTACCCACAGATCTACATGCGCTTTCTGGAGTATGAGATGCATAACTCGAATGAGTGCAAGCGGAACTTCGTTGCCATCTACGACGGCAGCAGCTCGGTGGAGCACCTGAAGAATAAGTTCTGCTCCACGGTGGCCAACGATGTCATGCTGGTGTCCTCTGTGGGCGTGGTGAGAATGTGGGCAGACGAGGGAAGCAGGAAGAGCAAATTCAGGATCCTCTTCACAACTTTCCATGAGCGTGAGTGATTCTCCACATAGCTTTCTTTTATAGGCGCGCACCATCCATATGTGAGAGTAGAAGTCCCTAAAAGGAAATGAGAAAGCTTCCCCAATGGCATTTTGGTTACTTCTCTATATCTCAGTGGCCTTCAACATGAAAAATGTCACTAAAAACATTCTTGAAAATGGTTATTTAGAAGTTAGTCCAAATCAGAAAACTGCACAATACAAACGGAAGCACATGGAAAATGACTATGCAAAATGACTGCAAAACAAACAAAGGCTTTCATGGTCAAACATATGTGGAAATCCGCTGAAATCAAGGTCCAAGCAAAGATTTCTTTCCCCCTCAGCAAGTTGCTCATGTTCACATGTTTGAAAGCATTCATAAGAACCATAAAACCAGTTTTTACAAATTTCCGTTCTAACTTTTCAGACAAGAATCCGTGCTCGGTGTGAAAGCAACTTTATAAAGTGACAATGTCAACTCCTGACACAAGGGCGAAATATTACATAACACACCATTACACAAGCAAATTGAGCCACTGAATATCATCTAACGAATACCTATAATTCAGTCTACTGTGTACAGCCGCATGACTCTTGCCTTTTCTCCTTCAGCTCCGTGTGAAGGGGAAACTTTCTTTTGCCACAGCAACATGTGCATCAACCACACCCTGGTCTGCAACGGTATCCAGAACTGTGTTTACCCATGGGACGAGAATCACTGCAAAGGTACCCTACGACACGAAAGGCAGCGAAAGCGTCCATACGTCGGCTGCGGCTGAACGCACAAGTCATTCCTCTCCGTGTTGTCTCCCTGACTAGAGAAGAGGCAAGCCAGCATCCTGGACACGCTGGATAACACCAACATCATGATCATTGGAGTTACCTGTGGCCTGGTCGTCATCCTGCTCATCATCTCTGTCATCATCCAGGTCAAACAGCCACGCAAGAAATACATCATCCGCAGGTGAGATTTCATTCTCACAGCGAACCTCCACCCAAATTCCATATTTTTGGCAAGCTACGCAGGAAGACGATGGGGAGGGACATGCTGCACAAATTCATATTTTTACAGAGACAGTGGCTAATGGCCAGCGGTGGAAAATAACCAAGTACATTTAGTCAAGCACTGGACTTTATAAGAGTTTTGACATGCGTATAATCAACTTGACTATTTCCATTCTGTGCTACTTTACACTTCTACTCCACCATACTTCAGCGGGAAATGTACTTTTGTACTCCATTACATTTATTTAAATTTCTAGTTACTTTGCAGATTCAGATTTTTAAAGAAATATATAATCAACTAAAATGTTATTATGTATTATATTAGCTTAAGCAACACAGCAGTATATAAAGATAAACACACTAATGCATCAATAATAATAATCCAATAATATAATGCATATTATCCTGAGCCATTCGGTGTAATGAGTACTTTCACTTTAAGCATATTTTTATTCTAATATTTCGATACTTTTACTTGAGTAAAATATGAATGCAGGCCTTTTACTTTTAACAGAGTATTTCTACATTTTAGTATTACTACTTTTACTTAGGTAAGAGATCTGATTATTTCTTCCACCACTGCTAATGACTACGTGTAAAGTAAAAGGAGTTGCTTGGAGTGGCAATCCCCTCTGTAGCAACTATTTAGTTCTAAGAGCTTTATCTTATTGCTTTGGCAACTTTTTGCAAACAAATTTAGTTCACGTTTACGTCAATGTTGTATTTGAACTTTTTCCACTGTCCCCAAGCAGCAAAAAACAACAACATTAATGCAGCTTTAACGATGTATAACAACGTCTTCGATAACTTGCAGACAAAAGCTTGACCTCAACCTTCTGGTGCCACTGTAACCAGGTCCTATTTGGATAAATGCAACAATAACTAAAGGGCCAATTCATTTAGTTGTTATTGTGTAAAAACAGGAATGGAATTGATGTCGACATAAAACATTCAGTCATTTCAGTCATAAAAATGTAGGAGCTCACTATTTCAACAAGCAGATTTATGGCTGGATTTTTAAGTGCAGTTCAGAAAGTGCATGAGTGCACAAATCACAGGCCTGTAGGAGCTAACTACATTTTGTATACTTTGTTAGTGTCTGGACGCCTACAATCAGAGATGGTTGTGTTTCCCTGAACGTGATGTGCATCATACGTGTTGGCGTGTGTGTGTGTGTGTGTCTCTTCTCCCCCCCCTCTTTTCCACAGAGATGACTTTGACCCTGCCCTCCTCCACCCTGGTTTTGAGCCCCCTCACTACGAGCTCTGCACTCTGCGCCGCACCCCGTCCGGCGAGCTGACTGATGCCGCCATGGCCGAGGACTACGAGAAGTTCCAGAAGCTCCGCCGCTCCTCCTCCAAGTGCATCCGCGACCACCACTGCGGCTCCTTCCACGGCAGCGTCCACGGCAGCGTCCACGGCAGCCGCAGCAACCTGAGCATGAGGGACGCCACCATCGCGGCCGACGGGGGGGCTCTCTCGCCAGCGATGGGGGGCCAGCAGTCACCGCGCATCCCCCACCACACCACGCCGACGGGACGAAGGAGCATCCTGGTGATGAAGCACAGCTATTCTCAGGACGGGGCGGAGGGGTACAGGGCGGAGGAGGAGGAGGAGGATACGATGGTGGATGATGGCCCCACCACCAGCCAGCACCACATGCACCACCACCAGATCCACAGGGGCGCGCTGGGGCTGGACCACGCTGTCCACCGCACACTGTCTAACGACTTTTAATGTCAGGCGACAAATAAAAAAAAGAGAGAGGTCATCAGCTTGATTCTTTATCTGGTGATGTGACAACCCTAACTCTTTTTTAAAAATAGATTTCAGTTTAACTTGTAGGAATTAATGCTGATCTTTACAGCTCTTGTTAGTGTTTCTTGGTCTCAAAAGGGAACTTTTACATTGTATGCAACACGAATAGGGTGGACCGGAGCTTAAGGAACACACACTAGTATTTATAATAAAATATCCCTCCGCCAAAGAGCAACTGTTGTAGGTTTTGAATATTACTTTGCATTGGTATGGGAGTGTCAGGGAAAGAAACAGTGAGGATTTGACAGGAACGAATCAAAGGAGGATTTAAACCCACACACGCTGAGATAAATTGAATTCCCACACATTCTAATGCATCACAGCTCCTTTTTTGTGTCCCTTGTTTATATTTAAGATTGTTTTATGAATAGGTGAATGAATAGGTGTCGACGTGTTTTCTATATGTTTGGACATCATGCCACCACCAAAGCAAGGAAAATGTTGCGACTCTTCGGCCATTCCTTTTCCTCCAACAAACAAAGGTTTTTGTGTTGAGAATAGGTCCAGAATCAAACAGGAATATACAAATATGATCAAGGACAGGATATGATGGAAACATAAACCTATTAGTCATATAGGCCTGAAGTCAGAACACACAGAAACATGCAAAATACTGTTTTGCAGATATAATACAGTTGACTTAGAACTTATTTTGTATGTTGCTGTGTAAAGGGATATATTATTTATTCGTTTGTTTTTGTTTGTTTGTTTGTTTGGGTAAACTTATTGATGTTTATTGATGTGTTTTCAATTTAATTTGTCCCCTTTTTTTCTGGGTGATTTTCTTCTGTTGAATTATACGGCTGTCTCTATGTATTTTTGTTCATTAAACATCTTCTTCTCCCTTCAGTCTGCATGGCACCATGGTATTGTCATTTAATGTGCGCGTGTGTATGTATTTGTCGGCTGCCACCTTGCTTTTAAATTGTTTACATTTACGGCACTGACCAGGGAACGAAGACAGTAGGGGAACCCTCGTTCGCTCAGCTTTGTCATCCCGTCGGACGAGAAAGAGCGCTGCACAGATCAGGATGCACGAATAACAGGACCATTGCTTTTTCAGTGGTTACTTATTTAGTTATTTCTCCTTCTTTTGGCTTTGCAGAATGAGCAGGTGTGGACTGAATAATACAGGTTTGATTCATGACATCTACATGGGGCTGCTAGCTCGGTTAGCTAAACTATAGCCGAGCTGTCATCCGTGCAGTTCAAGTTCAGCTGAAGTTCAGCTCGCGTTACGTATCTGTGACGTGCACCGTGTTTCCGTTAAGCTAGCAACATGTCTCAGGAGGGGCTTTTCCTGGACTCTGCGGCGGGACAGTTGAAGAGCGACGTGAAGGAGAAAAAGAGCCGGAGTCGCCTGGGTCTCGTTGTCACGGGCCTGCTGGGGGGGTCGCTGGTCGCCCTGTACGTGGGGGCTGCTCCGTTCGTCGCCCCCGCCCTGCGGAAAGTCTGCCTCCCGTTCGTCCCGGCGACCACCGCTCAGGTGGAGAACGTCCTTGGGGTGCTGCGAGCCAGAGCAGGGACCCTGGTGGACATCGGCAGTGGGGATGGAAGGATAGTAAGTGCTGTGACGTCTTACCCTGTGGAGGCAATAATAATAATAATTTTAAAAAAACTTACCCTAACATTAAGATGAGCAGAACCACTGCCATGGAAGTAAACAATGATGTTGGTGGCGTGCTCGATATGTTGGCTGAATGTCCCATAAACACATACTGTAGAGTAGAATAAAGTGTAAATCATAGATAAAAAAGGAAATGTGACTCTCTTCAATGGTATGTATGAGTTGTGCTGCAGAAAACACCACACACACATACAAAAAACAACTCAAAATAACTACCAGACTGGCTCTACATCCAACTGCTGCTGTAGTTTGTTGCTGATCCGTTGCATTTCCCTTCGTCCTCCCTCCCTCCTTGCAGGTGATCGCAGCGGCCAAGCACGGGTTTCAAGCGTCCGGCTTTGAGCTGAACCCCTGGCTGGTGTGGTATTCTCGCTACAAGGCCATGAGAGAGGGAGTCCACCGCTCCACCTCCTTCCACATCTCGGACCTGTGGAAGGTCAGTGATGCCTGAATAACGTAGTGATTAGTAGTGGTGAGCCACTGGGGAATGCATTTGTTTGATCACAGCAGTTTAAGTCTTTTTGTTGTTGTTCCAGATGTTGGGCGATATTAAACATATAGGGTGTCTTTTCACTGTCTCTCTCTGAATGCTGCTAGGTCAGTTTTGCTCAGTACTCCAATGTCGTCATATTTGGAGTCCCTCAAATGGTGAGTTCTTTTTTTCTTTTTCTTTTTTTAATATTTTGCCAAGTTAGTTTTTGGAATCCCAAAGTACTACTCTTGATATCCTGGTTCTTGCTGTCCGTATCTGCAGATGGACCAGCTGGAGCAGAAGCTGGCAAGCGAGTTACCAGGTACAGCCAAGGTGGTGGCCTGCCGCTTTCCCTTCCCTACTTGGGTCCCTGAACATACCGCCGGGGAGGGCATAGACACCGTGTGGGTGTACGACGCCAAGACATTTAAATCCCACCTGCAACATGGAATGGCAAGGAGGACGACAACGACTCCAGAACATGAGGACAAACCAGATTCACACACATAAATTCAAACACTGGAGTGGAACTGAAATGGCTTAAAAAAAAAAAAAAAAAGTGTGAAGTCTTTATACATCAATGTTCAAATGTGAGATTGAATCAAGTTGTGAAAAGACACTGATTGACACCGGCCTCGATGAGTCATCACAGGGTTATCACCCCCATCATGTCTGCGTACTCATGCCTAAAGGCGGGTGAATGATCAGCCAGGCATTTTACGTTTTGTACGTGTGTGATGCTCTAAACCAGACCAGGGATAAAAGGGAACACGAATGGTACCGTTAATGAAAGTAGAAAGAAGTGGCACATGCTGTGAATGATTGCATAACTTGATTATCAATAGAAAGTTGTATTATTGTTTGTTATTTCCAGAAGGACAAAGGTGTTGCCAAGTGACCGGTAAAATGTAGCAGGTTTGTCTGACAGAAGATTGCCAGCCACATTATACATTATACGGCCTTTACAGAAAACGCCTGCCATGTGTCCCATTTGTTTTCTTCTGTTCGGCTTGTGTGTTTATAAATAAAGGTTTACTGCGTTGGGCCGCCACCTGGTGGTGAGAGTACCGCATAGTCTCCAGTTGTGGCTTTGAGCGCGTCCTGACCGCTAGCTGCTTCACTGTGAAGGAGAAAGAAAGGTGTTATTGTGAAACGTGTGGTCACGACACAGACAGGCAGAGCTTGAGCTAAACAATGACTTGAAATGTGTACATGTAGATGGCTGCCAGTCACCGCCTTTATGCTGACTGAGAGTGGAGCAGGGCCACCCCAGTAGCCAGTCAAGATGGACACCGCAGAGGAAGGTAGCTAATGTTAAAACTCTACATCAAACTTCTTCGCGTTAAGTAACTAAACCGGTACCAACGAGGCCTTCAGCACGCGCTAACTCATACCGAAGCGCTGCCAGTGGTAACGACCCGGGTCAGCTTTTCATGACACTCGGATAGAGTTTCAGTTTTTCATAAATCATTATTATTAAAGAAACCGCTAAGCTAGCCAATTAGCTCGCCGGCTAACTCCCGCTAGCATTAGGTTAGCTGCAGCCGTTACGTTGGCTATCAGCCGGTAAACAGTCAGCGACGTGTCCCACAGGGGGACGTGAGGGGTCGACGTTCTGGAGGACGGCCGTCTTGCCGTTAAAGTCATTCCCTTTAAAGCTAGCTAATTATCTGACGCCGGGTTAGTTAATAAAGCGCTCTCGCTGAATAAGTTTGACGCTCCCGTTATAAGGTGACGTCAGTCCTAACTCTCGGTATGATAACGGTGCAGGGGGGACACCGGGCGACGAGGCTCGGTCTCACGACGTCGCACTGATTTATACTCATGTGAAATATCGTTGACATCCCCAACGAGCCCGTCTGCTTGGACTCATTTAGATGAATGTTGGAGAACACGCGCGGGCGGTCGCTTGGCGTTGTGTGTGTTCAGGTGTGCATTGTGATGAAACGTAACGTCACGTGTTCATATTTTTTTAATATAGCTCAATGTTTATACATGAAGTCAGTCAAGTGTCCTCTGGGTATCTTCACTGATGTTATGGCCCCTTGGCCCCTGGGCTAATTATAGTTGCTCTGGTCATCTAGGGACCTCCCAATGGGACCTGCACTGCCTTTATTCACTGTTGAGACACACACTTAACCCAAATGTCTGAAACTTGCACGCGCTGCAGAAAGCTTGCATGCATTTTTTTATTTGTCATCAGACATTTGGCATTACGTCAAAGGCGTGTCATGAGTCTGAATCAAGGTGAATTACTGATCTGTGGAGGAAACGAATAGGAATGGAATAAAACATCTCAGGATGAAATCCCTCGGTGTGTCAAGTTGTGTCCCTGTGTTCCCCCTGTGCAGGGGACATCTGTCGCGTGTGCCGGTCGGAGGGCACCCAGGACAAGCCGCTCTACCACCCCTGTGTCTGCACCGGCAGCATCAAGTTCATCCATCAGGAATGGTGCGTTCCATTATTGTCTCTTTCCTTCTCCTTAAATTTGAATCCTTGAGGTCAAAGGCCGGCAGGTTGCCGTCTCGTCTACGTCCTCAATCTGTTTGCTTTTACAGATGCTGCTGAAGTTTATTCCGACATGGCAAAAATAACTTTCTCCGGGGGAGTTTAGAATTAATTACACATCTGAAAAACCACATTAACGACCAGACACGTAACAAAAATATGTATTTATTTTTTTTAGCTTGCATTTCAGCTGTGAAGAATCATGGGAAAGTTGCGTGATTTTCCCTGCAGGATGAAAAGAGTCAAACTCACAAAGGTGTCCTTTTTGTTGTTTTCACAGCTTACTGCAGTGGTTGAAACACAGCAGGAAAGAATACTGTGAATTATGCAAGCACCGGTTTGCATTCACACCAAGTAAGTTGTTTGTTTTGTCAGTGCAATGCATTAATTTGTTGTCAGCTCCTCTAAAATGCCTAATTACGACGACCCATTCCCCTCACTCCACCGTCTCATCTACCTCCCTCGTTCCTGCTTTTTGCCCCAGTCTACTCTCCAGACATGCCGTCTCGCTTGCCGGTCCAGGACATCTTCGCGGGGCTGGTCACCAGTATTGGAACCGCCATCCGATACTGGTTCCACTACACGCTGGTGGCCTTCGCCTGGCTCAGCGTGGTGCCTCTCACAGCATGTCAGTAATGTCTCTATTTAGTCACTTGTGCTGTGAAAAAAAAAAGAGTTTTATTCAACAGTAAAAAGTAATACAATTCAAATAAGATTGAAGAATTTGCAGCATAGTTTTTAGTTTGTTTCACTCCAGTTGTCGCTTTTCAGAAATGATTCTCCGGTTGTTTTTGTTTGTTTGTTTGCTTTTCTAACAGGTCGTATCTACAAGTGTTTATTTACCGGCTCCGTGAGCTCTCTCCTTACCCTGCCATTAGACATGCTTTCAACGTAAGTTTGAACTTCCTCTCTGGTCTCGCTCTCGCCCTTTTTTCTCTTTCACACATTATCCTCTTTACTGTAGCTGTATGTGTTCTCCATGTTTTGTGGACCTTTTGGAGTCCCATGCAGGCCAAAGGTTATGATCTTATTGTTGATCCAAGTGTGGTTATTAGCCTTCCCTTTTTTTGGGTCCAGCTCTTTGCAGCGGAGTAATGCGTGTACCTGCCGTGATAAACCCGACAACGCCGTCATGTGGCATTTCTCCCCCGCAGGCAGAACCTGCTCGCGGACTCCCTCCAGGGCTGTTTTGTGGTCACTTGCACGCTGTGCGCCTTCATCAGCCTGGTGTGGCTCAGGGAGCAGATTGTCCACGGCGGCGCCCCCCAGTGGTTGGAGCAGAATCCACCCCCTCTAGTTCCAAACCAGCCCAACGGTCCAGCACCGGCCAATGAGGTGGGTTCAGTGAGACGTCTCCAGCTGACATCTATCTGCACACGGAGCTGGAGCCGCCCCGCGTATTCTACCACTACTGCACTCTGACACAGATGGCACAGTGACGGCTTCATATCTGTAACTGATAAGTGGAGTTTACGATTACCTAAGGCATTTATGCTTAGTTTGATTTGGTTTCAAATGAGTCAGTTTGTTTCTACACATTTTTCGGGTTTGTGCATCTGTCCCATTCATCATTATCTCGGGGACGCCCGGATGGAATTTCTTTCAAATTTGGAGCAAAGTTCCACTTGGACTCGAGGACCAACGGATCAGATTTCGGAGGCCTAAGGTCACTCTGACCTTCACGTCCAACCTCCTTCTTGTGAAAGCAATATCTTAAGAACACCGTGAGGGAATTTTCTTCAAATTAGGAACAAAGTTCCACCTGGACTCGGGGATGTGAGTCATTTGAATTTGTTTTGACCTCGCGGAACACGCTCAAGATCACGACTCAAGAATTGATGTGCTCATTAGGACAATTTCACACAAGCGTCTGTGAGGATAAAATTATGAATTGGGGATATTTCGGAAAGACGTGGATGCAAACTGCGATTTGAGTGGTGGGCGACGGCGAGGGACGGCGAACAACGGCGAAGGGGTTAGGTTCTAGTTGTGACATGAAGCTTGGTTAAATGGCACCTTTGGGATTTAGTGAAAGCCACATAATCTCCTTGAAGTGAGTGCGGACGAGCTCTGCTGTAGGTAAAGATTGTAATATGTTTTACATTTTTTTTTTTGTTATTATTTCACGATTCTACAGGTTCCAGGTGGCGACGTCGGCGTCGACGCCCAGGCTGCTGCTGCAGCGGACGCCGCAGCCGTAGACCAGCGACCTGCAGACGCCGCCCCAGACGGACAGGCACCCGCCAACCCACATGACGCCGGCAACCAGGGGGGCGTGGCTGGACTCGACGGCGAGGACGAAGATGACGATGGGGAGGAAGATGAGGAGGACGACGACGAGGAGGGCAGAGAAGAGGATGCTGCCGAAGCCAATAATGGAGGACACGGTCAGTGTGTACATAGAAACATAGACGCGTGATGCACTTTTAAAGGAGCGGTTTTCAACATTTTTACATATCACAAGAGGAATTGACACATTTCCAAGTAAGAATTGTTATTCAATTATGATGTAAATGTCGGGAACTGATGTGCGTTTACGTGGTCAGTTTAATCAAACAATGATGAACACGAATGTTTTTTAAGATTGAGCACATGCATAGCTTTGTGTGTTCTGGTGTTTTCATTCCTCTGTAAAGGAATAAATAAATAGATGTAAACCAAAGTGACCTCCATGGTAATGTAGCCACAGAAACATCTGCACATTGTAGGTGTTCCCGACCGTTTCAGTTGTTTCCTTTTCCTTCTTTGCAGAAGACTTGAACTGGAACGCCCTGGAGTGGGACCGAGCAGCGGAGGAGCTGACCTGGGAAAGGGTGGGAATCTATATATATATATATATATATATATATATTTCTTTTTTTTTTTTCTCCCTCCAATCCCCTCAGAAAAGTGGTATGATGCAGCTGGGACCACGATGCTAGAAAAAGCAAAGTGTGCAGGCAGGGTAGCAGTTAGTTGGCGGATGCATTCGGGGTAAAAGCTTCTGCGACAGGAAATACCCATTTCTTGTGTGGCGAGTTTATGCAGCACTTTCAGGGATGCCGTTTGTCGTATTAGTAGACGTTGCAGATGCTAGCAGTAGTTACTGAAACTAGTAATATTACCATGTTTATCTATTATGAAGGATCATTATGACATTGCTTTTTGTTTGCGTCCCAGATGCTGGGGCTGGATGGCTCCCTAGTTTTCTTGGTAAGTGCACACGCACACACACACACACACTCTTTATATTCTTATGCCTCAAAGGGCGATTCTGGTATATTTCATCGTAGCATATTTCCCATAAATGTGGCCGTCGTGGATGCTGACTTTGCACTCGCAACCTCCCTCATAGAGATTCACGGAAACAATGATTCCTGCAAAACATTTTATGGCATGAGCCCCCGACAGCTTTCCAAATGAACACCATTGTCTCTATGAATCATTTCAAAGTAGCACTCTAGAATAGCCACCTTGGCTAACTGCGTAGGGCTCTACGTCTGGTGCAACTCCTCCTTGCCCGTGTACTTCCATTTTCAATAAATACGGTGGACCATAAAAGTGAAATGATCCTGGGACAGTATGACAGTGAAAGTCAGCCTCACATGTAAACTAGTAATAAGTATGCAGGGGAGGAAAAGGTCGGCCCTGGATATAGGTCCCTAAGATGCAGTTAGCAAACTTTCTGTGTTGCCTTTGGCTCAGACCCACAGGCATGTAAACGTTGCAATGCTGCCACATTTATGGAAATTACGCCGGGGCTGAAATACTATGTGCCCAAATTTCACTTTAACAACCTCGATGTAATTAGATCTTGATATAGTGCATACCGTTAGAAGTTGAGACCCTTGGTGTGTGTGTGTGTGTGTGTGTGTGTGTGTGTGTGTCTTCGTGTCTTCGTGTCTTCGTGTCTTCTCTAGGAGCATGTGTTCTGGGTGGTGTCTCTCAACACACTCTTCATCCTGGTCTTTGGTGAGTAAGCCTGTTATGTGGTGCTGATGTACCGTACATACTGCCTCTGGTGTACTACTGTCTAAACAGGGACTCCACTATAATCAATTATAAAGACCCTTGTACACCCCCCCCCCCCCAAACTACAGATTCTAACCTCACTGATGTGTTTCCCTTCAGCTTTTTGCCCGTATCACATCGGCCATTTCTCCGTGGTTGGACTGGGCTTTGAAGAATATGTAAGTGCGTTGGTCACACGCTTCCTACTATTTTTGTTTTTACATGCAGTGATGAGAATTCTTAGATGATGATATTATTCTATCTGGTTGCAGGTCAAAGCGTCCCACTTTGACGGCCTCGTCACCACCATACTGGGTTACATCCTCCTGGCTGGAGCTCTCATAGTCTGCCATGTATCCTCTGTATACAACACATCATTTTGTGTATGAAGTGACCCATAGCAGGTCTCACACTCCTAGTTGCGTATTGTGTCTGTGTATAGCTTTCCCACCCTTTACTAAAGGTTTGTTGTCGTATAGGAACCCTAAATGTCAGGTCAGTGGGCCGTCTTTGGTCCAAGAGTTAATTCTGATGCTCAAAATACCGACTGAATGTAATTTCGCTCACATTTTGTTGTTGGTCCTTAACCGCGCCTCCTTTTAGGCGTTCGCTTCATTGGTGAGGTTCCAGCGGTCCAGACGCCTCTTGGGCGTCTGCTACATTGTTGTTAAGGTGAATTGGAGAAAATCAATTTCACTTTTATCAAACCAGCAACGCTTTCAGTCTAAATGATCAGGTACATTCTGATTACAGGAACAATTTTTTTTTTACATGTTTCAGGTGTCCCTGCTGGTTGTCATGGAGATAGGCTTATTCCCGCTGATTTGTGGTTGGTGGCTCGACATTTGCTCGCTGGTAAGACAATGGAGAAAAAAAAACAACCCTCATTTGATCCTGTTGATGTAGTCACGTAGCAGCTTAATGACCAACCAACCAAATTAAATGCAATCATGATGACACGGTGTGCACAAATTTGATTAAGAAATTTGATTCATTTTGAGAAAAATAAATCTCAAAATATTACATTTATTGTACACATTTTTAAAAACAGATTTAGTTTTTTGTTTTGAACACACACACACACACACACACACACACACACACACACAATAAAGTACGTCCTTTGTTATTTGCAGGAGATGTTTGACGCGACTCTGAAAGACAGGGAGCAGAGTTTTGACTCGGCCCCCGGCACCACCATGTTCCTCCACTGGCTAGTCGGCATGGTCTACGTCTTCTACTTTGCCTCCTTCATCCTTCTGCTCCGAGAGGTCAGCGCAGTTATCTGTTGCAACTTGTGTAAAAGCTCTCGCACCAACCGACAGCCTTTTTAAAATGTCGTGTGTGTTTCTGTGGTTGCAGGTGCTCCGGCCTGGCGTGCTGTGGTTCCTGAGGAACCTGAACGACCCAGACTTCAACCCAGTCCAAGAGATGATCCACCTGCCCATCTACAGACACCTGCGGAGGTTTATCCTCTCTGTGGTCAGTCAAGTACCCTCCTCCTCTGTTCCATCCCAAGCCTAACCTTCCGTGGCATATCAATGCCCGGGTTTCTGTTTACTCTAAATATGCTGTTGTATTGAGTCAAATCCATTTATAAATACATTGCAGACTTTCAGAGAAAATAATAAAACATACTTGAAGCGCCAATAGACCCATTTTGAACTTTGCCTGGTTGAGTTTTCACCGTGCCGCCTAAACTTAATTAGCAACACAGTGATATTACGATTCAAATAACCATTTGTGCCATTTCCGCTACTTTGGGATAGCTACCGATAGCTGTCAGGGAAAACAAAAGCACTACTCTCCTCCTGTTGTGGTCGCGCTTGTTTGACGCGCTTCTTTTGTGCCGTAAATGGAGTCTAAATTTTCTCGTGAGATTGTACCCGGTCACGGACAGAATTGCATAGTGAGGCTTATGGGGGAACCAATCAAAACGCCGATGGTGTCGTCATTCTATCGCAATCACGACGTGTAATTTAATGATAAGTTAAAGCAAAGACTTGTCAAAGTGCAAAATGACAAAATTGAATGACAGAAGCGCTGTGGTATCAACAGCCTCTGAGGACTGAGAGGCTCCAGGAACCATGGCGCAATGAGGATTGTATGTCTGTGTGATGGTACAGGGATACTTTACAGGTCTACTAACAAACACGTGTGTGTGTGTGTGTGTGTGTGTGTGTGTGTGTGTGTGTGTGTGTGTGTGTGTGTGTGTGTGTGTGTGTGTGTGTGTGTGTGTGTGTGTGTGTGTGTGTGTGTGTGTGTGTGTTTTTCCAGGTGGTGTTTGGCTCCATAGTTCTGCTGATGCTTTGGCTTCCCATTAGAATCATCAAACTGCTCTTCCCAACCTTCCTGCCCTACAACGTCATGCTCTACAGGTACACCTAATCATCGTCTCAAAGCTGAAGACGACATTGTCTATTCTCAACTCGGGCATGACCCAGAGCTGCTCCCTCTCCTTACGTTGACCGTGGATTGTGAACGGAACCGGGTTTGCTTCATGTCTTGTGTCTGCAGCGACGCCCCCGTCAGCGAGCTGTCGCTGGAGCTGCTGTTGCTTCAGGTTGTTCTGCCGGCTCTGCTGGAGCAGGGCCACACTCGCCAGTGGCTGAAGCGCCTCGTCCACGCCTGGACGTTCACAGCTGGATACATGCTGTATGCCTGAGACACACACACACACACACACACACACACACACATCGTGACTTTCAGCATATTGTACTTCAAGTGGTACCCCGGGGTAGGCCGTTAGCTGGAAAAGGCAAAAACGACGCCATATTTTGCAGATACAGTCCTCGCCCTGCAGCTCTCCTCTCTGTGTTCTAAACCCCCATCAGACCTGATGCTTGATACAGTAACCTGTACTAGTCATTCATTTCATCCCGATGGTGATTGGGATCCTGACGCTTTTCTATAGGCAGGGTTTTACATATAGGGGAATTTCTGTGAGAGTTAACATTTAAAACATTTTTGGGAAACTTGTGGGTCCATAAAGCCGTTTGAGATGACGTACTGTGAATCGAGGCTCTAGCGAGCCGCGAGAAAATGTTGCTAATAGTTTAGCTTGCTGCTGACTGAAATCGTCACTGACGCACCGCAGCGGCGAGCTCACGGTAAAGGCTCAACGAGAGACGTAATTAGGAATCCCACTGCATTTCTTGGCAAGACCTGCCCGACAGCGCTGGGTGAGGGGGAGACAGATGGTTACGGTGAAGGCCTCGACCTTGAGTTGTTAGGGTCAGGATAGCCCGTGGGTCGGGGCATTGAACAAATTGGGGTGGCGGCACCTCGGCAAGCACGGACGTCCTGCCAAGAAAAGCAGCGGGATTCATAATAACACAAACTAGAGAGATGGAGGAAAATGATGCAGCCAGCTTGGCCGTGAGGCTAAGCTGGCTGCAGCCATAAGCAGAGGGCTAAACCATCAGCAACATCCCAATATCGTCAGATATAATATAATATATAATATTGGGTCACTTTGCCGTGTAGACAGTTGTTGTCAATGCTGGACTCGCAGCTTTTCCTGCAGGATATTCCGCCGTTGAAACGGCCCCTTGATTGGCCAAAGTCTCCCGTCGGGGCCGAGATTTTCTGAAGCCTAAAAAAACAAAACAAAGCTAAGAGGAGTCTCAGAAGTTGAGCTTTCTCTCAGGCCACTTGACTTGCAATATGCTGATATTATTAAGGTTATTATGGAATTTGTGCTAAAATATAAACTGCCTATCCCATCTTGTGTAATTGCTGAAAAAGTGTGGGCCACAGAAAAATGACCTCCGTGTTCATCTGACATGGCAGGAAATAGGTCACGCTATATTTTTGCTCTGCGTGTCCGTTGTCATAAATCACTTCACAGTCGAGATAGTTGCTCACCAATGGCTTCCCCACAGCGACCTTCACTCCTACCTGCTGGGGGACCACGAAGACGAGGAACACCAGCCAAACGACAACCCTCCCGGGCGCCGTAACAACGACAGGATCCCTGGCTTGGGGGAGGGGCTTCACGCTGCCCACCAGGCCATTCTGCAGCAGGGCGGGCCCGTGGGTTTCCAGTCGTACCACCGGCCCCTCAACTTCCCCCTTAAGGTGACCTGCAGCTGTCATCCTTGTCATACAGCCGTATGTTGGAAGCCTGTGCAGCTGTTAACGTTTTTCGCGCACGATGTGATTTTGTTGTTCTTTTCGGTTGTTAAGATCATTCTACTGGTCGCCTTTATGTGTGCCACGCTGTTACTGGCCAGTCTGATCTGCCTCACATTGCCGGGTAAGTTGTGGCCTCAAACAGGCCTTTTTTTTTTTTTTTTACGTTCTGCATTTTACCGTGTTCCCTCTTGTCATTCTTCACGCCTCCTTACCGTACCCGTCTCCCTCTCCCTGTCTCCCAGTGTGTGCGGGCCGCTGGCTGATGTCTTTCTGGATGGGCAGCGCCATGGTTCATGAGCTGTACACGGCGGCCAGTGGCCTGTACATCTGCTGGCTGTCCATTCGAGGTGCCACCGTGATGCTGTCCTGGATGCCACAGGGACGGACCATCATCATGATCAAAGTCCACGAGTGGACCCTCATGGTAATGCGTCTTTCAAGCGAAACCTTAAAAAACCAGCTCTATCTGCAGTATGTGGCATTTAGATGTGATGTCTGCCTGCAAACAGATCCTGAAGACCATCGTGGTGGCCGTGCTCTTGGCCGGGGTGATTCCTCTGCTGTTGGGTCTGCTGTTTGAGCTGGTCGTCGTGGCTCCTTTAAGAGTCCAACTGGACCAGACCCCTCTCTTCTACCCCTGGCAGGTAGGATGCCACACACACACACACACACACACACACACACACACACACGCACACTGTCCGCCATGCATGTAAACTGCATATTAACTACAGTTTTAGCAGCATCGTTTTACTGCTGATTGTTATGGACAGGAGGAGAGCTTAGGGACGTCTTCAGCACATCTCTGTTCAGTAAAAATGAGTCGTGGGCGACGGTAAATTTTATATCATGATGTGTTCAAATGTAATCATGTAAAAAATGTATATTACTGTTTTCAAAGCAATATGAAATAGATATTGGAGAGGGAAAAAATACCTGTTTCACTTCTGATCACTAGCTCGCAGCAGCTTGTAAGAAAGGCCTGGCTCCTTGTACACCGGCTGCTATAACAAAGACCAAACAACATGAACGATCTGTATCGGCCCAATATGTGTCATCAATGCTCAGCAGTTGGTATCAGCGGCAAACAAACGTGATCTCTAAAAGTTATATTTGCTCCCTTTTTTTTTTATCCTTTGGTGCCGATCCGATTTTTTTTTCTTGTTCAGGCTGTTGGTGATATTAAATATTTGATAACTTTGGCTTATTTTCTTGAATGAAAGTGAATGAAATGCTTTATAGAAAAACCTGGTTGTTTGTCTGTGTGGTAGGACTGGGCCCTGGGCGTGCTCCATGCTAAAATCATTGCTGCCATCACACTGATGGGCCCCCAGTGGTGGCTCAAAACCGTCATTGAGCAGGTCAGTCGCACATCCTTCTAGCTTTCACTTCATCAGGAACGAAAACGGACAAATCACCGTAAAGATGAGAAAACGTGGGAAATCTTTCTTCACTTGAAGTACAGTGATCCACTTTGTATGTTGTCCACTTTGTAATGAAGATGTTTAAAAGCCTTTTTTTTTTTTTTTATCAACGCATATTCGAAAGAACTGATCTAAGTGTCGTCACTATTAATGAGAAAAAGGATTGAATGAGGTAAAAACCACCCTCACTCTCCTGCAGGTGTATGCTAACGGTATCCGAAACATTGACCTCCACTTCATCGTGCGGGGGCTGGCCGCCCCGGTCATCTGCGTGCTGCTGCTGTCCCTCAGTGTGCCCTACACCATCTCTAAAGGCATCACGCCACTGCTGGGTGAGTCTCCATGCACGCCACTGTGTCCGGGTTGAGTATGAACTTTCTGAGTGGGGTCAAAGATGGTTTCTTTTCTCTTCACCCCCGACCCCTATTTTAGATGGTATTTTAATATCCATTAGCCATTTACATTAATGTTGAAACTGGGGTTGGATCCCAACAGTGCCTTATTCATTTGTCTTCGGTACTTGACTCTCACTGTCATAACAAAAATGGGATCTCGGTTTGAGAAAATGAGTGCTGATTTCTCAATTTCTACGTTATTTATTTAGAGTGTTTTACACACCACGCAAGATAAAACCCCCTCCCTGCCTCCCGTTACCGTACCAGAGTTCGGTACCTAACTGGAGTTGAAACACGAGATTACTTAACAGCTCAGAATAGAGAAATAACACAATACTGCATTGTCCTGGCCTTTTATTAAAATTCATTATACGTTCTTTATACTCTGTGAACCGTTTGCTTTGAGTTGCAACAAGTTATGATTTTGAAGTAAAAAAAATATATAAAAATTTAAACGCCACATGTATCTCGTTTAACTTCCAATAAAAAAATGTCAGATAAATAGAATAATTAAACTGGTAATTATGAATAATAATAATAATAATAAATGACTGTAAAATCCCCTGAATCAATGGGAATTCAGCTCAATTGAACAACATTAATAAAGCTGACAAACCATCAAGCAAATGAGTAAGAAAGCGCTAGAAAACCGATACTTTATTTGGTCGTTAGAGGGATTTGGGTACGGACTAAATCCTAAAAAGGTAGCGGATAAAATTCCTGCCCCGAGGTAGGAGACACGGGACTCATGGGAAGTCCTTATTATGCAAAGCCTGCCCAAAGCACCGATTCTAGTGTCTTTTGATTGTTGACTTGGACAACACTTGTGTTTAAACAACCAGTCAATGAAGGATCCCCAGCCATCGTGGTAATCAGGAGTTTAGCCGAAGTGCAATTGATTTGTTTTGTGTCTTTCATTTACTCCGTTAGCTCAACTCTAAGTCCATCGGCCCCCAGAGATATACACACTCGATTCTGTTCCAGTGTTTATTTCGTCTCCCCCCTCCCCCCCCACTACAGGTGTGCAGCCAGAGATGCAGACGCTGGTGGAGAGGAGGATCTATCCCTTCCTGCTGATGGTGGTCATACTGCTCTCCATCCTGTTCTTCCAGATCCGACAGTTCAAACGCCTCTACGAACACATAAAGAACGACAAGTGAGTAGACCCTAAAAACAAAGTGTGAACAAACACAAGGGGGCAAAGAGGTGCTGTGTTTTATTCCAATCCTGCTGTTTTTCAACTTTTATTCAATTCTTTTAGCTTTTTAATGTTTTACTGACTGTTTTTAATGTTTAAATGAATGTTCTTCATTGTTTTTAAATCTTCTTTTCTTTTATGTTATGTTTTAATGCTTAATGGTTTTATGTGAAGCACTTTGAATTGCCTTGTTGTTGAAATGTGCGATACAAATAAACTTGCCTTGCCTTGTTATACTGATCCGGAGAGTAGGGCTGTGTGATATGGCAAAAGGAAAATGCATTCTGATGAAATTGTTTTCATAGCATCATATATATATATATATATAAAATTCCATCTCCTCTCCATCTTAGTCACCCCCCCCCTCTCCCCCTCTCCCCTCATCTGTGGCTGTAAGTCATCTCTTCCACATTCCAGCCATTAGGATCCTGCATGGGTTTCAGTGTTTTGTTGCTGTTGGAGATATATATATATATATATATATATATATATATGTTTTTAAATGCAAGTATTTAGTCATGAAAATGAAAAAAAGAGTATTAATAAGAGTGTATCCTAGTAGTAATAAAATCCTATCGATGTGTGTATGTATATGTGTATGTATGTATATGTGTGTATGTGTATATATATGTGTATATATATATATATGTATATATATATATATA